>JAJGRW010000254.1:164461-182392 GCA_025461045.1 Carex parvula
TTGGTGGTGCTTGTGACTTATAAATGCAACTAGTTCTAATTAATATGTTAACAACAATAGTACAATTAATACTTCGTCATGTTCATTAATTTCTAGTAATCAGCAGCTGATAAATTTGACCATGATTCCACGAACCACTTTTAAGTTTTAGCTGTTCTTGAAGCTTATATATTTCCCATTTATGGAAACCAAACAGTACTCCGTATTTTTCAAAAGAAGTAAAAAGAAAAAGACGAATGAAAAGGACAGAGAGGCAACAAAAAAATAATAATTAAATAAAAGGAGAATACCTAGAGGCCTTATAATTAATTAAGCTTAATATATAAAAGATTGCAGTGTCATGTCTACATTAATTATAATTAAGCTTATCCTTATTGGAAAACTATCAACATGCAATTAATGAAGAAAGAAAAGTAGGAGAAATGGTACAAGTTCTTAAAAACGAACAATTAATGCTAGCACTTATTTTGCACACACCCGTCTACCTTGCTTCAAATTATTTGTTTTCCACCTTATGCTGAGTATGGAAACATGCAAGGACCCTCTAAAAGAGCAACCTTTATCATTTGGCGTCAATTTAATTAATTGAGATTTTGAAAAAAATAGACATTTCTAACTATTTGCTATAGACCGGGCATATATAATTTTGATCTTTTGACATGAACTTCGTTAGTTATGTGATGATTAGCGTACAGAACAAGATGCCAGGTCCATAAATACCTTGATCAGTTTAATTTCTAGTTTTTCTTTATCATAAAACTAAAACAAAATAATTTTCATCTTAGCTCAAAGGGAAAAAAACCTCACTCATCCCTTTTGAATGAACCCCATGTAGGGATGTGACGGCTCGGTCTTGATCAATACGACAGCAAACAACACAGCCGAGAGGGATTCACCCGCAAACAACCCTAGTTTGCATGGTTTTGACATCATCGATACCGCCAAGTCAGCAATCGAGGCTGTATGCCCACAGACAGTCTCTTGTGCTGACATTCTGGCATTTGCAGCTCGGGACAGTATTGCTCTAACAGGAAACATAACATACCAGGTAAAAATTTCATATTAGCAATTACTAATTAGTTCCAAATTTGAATACTGGCATCAATATTAGTTATGATTATGATGATGATGATGATGTGCACTGAGATATTGATGGTATCAGTAAGACAGTAACATCAAGTTTACGACGAAATTCATGTCAAATTGACAGTAAGGTGCAGAATCAAAATTGGTCCCCCTTAAGCTTTATTACTGTTTCAGGTACCCTCAGGCAGACGCGACGGTACCATTTCCAATGCCACTGAAGCCAGTGCCAATCTCCCTGCTGGGACCTTCAACGCCACCCAGCTCATCAACAATTTTGCATCGAAAAACCTGACAGCTGAAGAAATGGTCATTCTTTCCGGGGCCCACACGGTGGGGGTGTCGCACTGTAATTCCTTTAGGAACCGGCTCTATGACAGCAACAACAACAGCCAAGTCGACTCCACTCTGAGCCCGGCTTACGCTACACTACTACAAAGCCTGTGCCCGTCAAATACCGATCAGTTCACGCTAATTACGACCGCACTTGATTTGACTACCCCGACCACACTAGATAACAACTACTACATTGGCCTTCAGTTGACTCTTGGTTTGTTGACCTCTGATCAAGCATTACTGACAAATACAACGCTAAATGCATCGGTGAACAGCTTCGCGAGCAACCAGACTCTGTGGCAGGAGAAATTTATCAATGCTATGATCAAAATGGGGCAGATTGAGGTGATGACAGGAACCCAAGGAGAAGTCAGGCTCAATTGCAGTGTGGTGAATAATGCTAGCAGTGCTGGATTTGGATCATATTTGGGTTCAACCCAACATGGCAGTGTTGCCTCCTTTTAAGTTGAGATGAAATGAGTATAAGAATCGACTTGCTTGTTGGTGATTAATGAACTTAATAGTTGTTTTCTTTTCTTTTCCTTGCTTTAATTTTTATTATGCTCTTTTCTTTTGAGGGAAGTGGTAGAATTTCAAATTTGCATTTTTTATTAACAAACCAAAACCAAATATTATAGTTATCACCAAGTCCTTGCCTCCTGAATATTCCCAATTGTTTTTGGCATACTTTAACAAAAGGAATAGTCAAGTAAGCATAATTATGATAATGAGTATGAAAAGTTACAACAGTTATTGATTGCCATCAAAACATATTGTAACTTAGATAAAAAAAAATGTTTAGTTTCTGGTAGTAGTGGAATTAAACAAGCACCAAATACGGTCATTAATTAATTAATTACAGTTAAACAACCGACCGTTTTCCTGCTTCCTAGCTAGTTCCTTCCGGTCAAGGTATGTTCTTTTTTTGTGTTTGTATGTTTATATTAAATTTGATCGCCTGTTACTTTCTCGATGCTGCTGCTTGTGTTATATAGTTGATCGCTATACAATGTATATTCAACTTATATGAAAATTTCAGTTTATTTAATTCGGTGCCTATTCGAAATATACGGAACAGTATTAATTGTTGCTTTAAAATTCGTACAGTAACGATTTGAACGGTCCTGATATTTTTCTTCACAATATATATATCAACTCAAAATTTGAGATATTTTATGGATGTGAACTGCAGTGGTAGATTGAGATGCCATAATAGTAAAGAAGAATTTAATGTACATTCAAAGGGCAACTAATTTCTTTACGTGTAGGACCTAATGTTTTGTGATGACTGCTTGTAGGTAAAGTCAATTAAAACTATTGTAATTTGAAGAGTTTGGTTTTTTTTTTTTTTTTTGAGATTGTTGGTAGAAGCAAGCTACCAATCAATAAATGTAAAATAAATGCCCATGCACGTAGGCCCCCAACTATTTTGCCCCTTGTAAAATAAACTATTTTTTGGATTTCTTCCCAAAAATGATGGTAGATTTTGAATTTCCAAATATTTTTTATGTTACATATAATTTTTTTGCAAAAATATCCTTAAAGACTGTTGGTGTTGTTTTCCAAAGAGGCAAAGACTATGACCCACGTGCTCGTATTAAGATATTTGTCCTACTCTTTTGTCTATGTTGTTTTAATTGTGGCTGCCTGGCTGTTGGCTGGTGATGATTACATAAATTATAGGGAGCTGATACGTTTGTTATCATTAATGTTGCCTGGCAACCAATTTAATAGCGTTAATTGTCATTCACTTCAATAGTTTTATTTTTTATTTTATTTTAATATGATTTGATCAAGTGTTGAACCCAAAAAATTAATAATAAAGAGGTAAAAGTTGATAAAATTAGTAGCGAAGGCACTTTAATCCAATTTCAATCAAATCAAACAATATATGTATTTGGAAATTAGACTTAGCCTCAGACCCGTTAGCGTTAGGGATATTCCTCATGAGCTATATTGAAAAAAATAGAGAGCTACTAATTTAGGATAAAAGTATGTCATCTATTTTTCTTTTTTAGAATATCAGAATTGATAATAATATTTATTTATTCATCATTGTCGCATTTACTCAAAAGCTTCCGCAAAAATCAACAATAGTATTGCCATCCACTTTCCATACTTTATAGTTCAATTTATTTACATAATCTATGTTGAATCGGTTTGATTTAATAATAGCGACTATAATATCAATAAAAATAATGATTCACCATAGTGTTAGGACCTTTTTTTTTCTAACCAAGTGTATTACCGCTTCATCTCTTGAAACATTTGTATTACATATTTTTGTTATCGGTCTAACAAGCAAGGCTCTGAACGGAGACAATGAATTATGTCAATGAATCATATTGTAAGTATGGTTCAATAATCAATGAAAGTACATCATGAAAAAGAAGATAGGATGCTGGGTGTTTGAGAGAAAAAAGGCGATTGAAAAAGCGATTGAAAAATAGAAAAAAAAGATTGAAAAATAGAAAAAAAAGATTGAAAAACAGAATAGAAAATACAAAAAAAACAGCAAAAAAACAAAATCAAAACACAAAATTTCTCTAGATGACTTCTATACTACCTCGGCCAGCCCAGCAGCGTAGATTGGGCCTTTTGAGAGATAGTTTTTGTAAGAAGTATGGAGTTCACCAAGCTCCATTAATGGCGGAGCCAAGCCCACTACCCGGCCTGCATAGATCTTATAGTCATGTGGTTCAACATCCTATCACATTATGGCGTGAACGCACATCAACGAAGCCGGTTGAGTCAAGATCCTCGCTTGTACACAAACGAATCGCGGAGATTCGGATGCATTCCACCGCTAACCGTCCAATCTGTATGCGCTGTGGCGATCGCGGTCACTTAGCCAAAAATTGTCGAAATAAGCAGTTGTGCTTCGCATGCAATCGACTGGGTCATAGAGCCACTGAATGCCGAGCGTCGACGCTCCATCCGATTGTTTCCCCAAATGCTAAACCTAGATCCACTAATCCCCCTCCTCTAGCTCTTCTGAAACCTAGAAATTCCAATCGTACAACAATGGCGATTACACCTCCGTTGGTCGTTCTTCAAGCAACCCCTCGGTCACAGGCGATTGAGGCGAATTTGCTGATGAGCTTCGTCTTAGATGATATCGCGGCATGGAGGCCGGAAAAGGTGGAGAATGTGCTCAGAAGCCGGTTCGATCACCATCGGTGGGTTGCCTCGGTCTTTGACTAGTACAAATACCTCATCAAAGCCCCCAATGCTACCTGGCTATAATCTGTTGCTTCTAGAGGCTACCTTCGGTTGGGAGACGTTCAATTTCCGATCATCGCTTAGGAGCGAAGCTTCAGTGAAGGTATTCCTTTACACAATATCTGGGTTCGGATCTATAACTTTCCTATCTTCTTCGATGAATTTTCAGAATACGATCGGGTTTTAAACCCGTTTGGGGCTTATGTGCAAGAAATCGATAGCGCTACTCAAAGCGGCTACGATGTTCGATTTGTTCGCCTAAAACTTGTAGTCTGTGACCTCAAACTCCTACCTAAAACACATTTGGTTCCTTACCGCGATCCTACTGGCACAATGACCATGTTCGAAATAGACATTGAAATAGAGACAGAACAAACAGAACCGTTGAATGCTTGGGCTGGTAGGAAGAAGGGGAGACCGTACCCAAACGGTACAGAGTTTGGGGAAAGTGAGAGACGTGATTTAGGTCCTTCAAATGCTAATACCAGGGGCACTACCACTCAGCCTAACCAACCTCCAGTGATTCAAGGGGGAGGTAGCATTCGAATGCTCAATACAGGTATCCCTCCCAATCCAGTCAGTCTCAGGGCAGCAGTTGCTGGTAAGAGTCCAATGGGCCTTAATGTCTTTTTAGAAGAAGAATTAATTAATGAAGAAATGGACATAGCTGACTGGGAAAACTATGTGCAACATTGTCGCCCTGGTGATGGGGCTGGTACCAGTGCTGGGGCTCATGCTACGGTCCCCGTAATCACAGAGACTGCAAACACTCCTATCCCTAGGTCACCTACTGTGCCAGTGGCAGTTCCAGTGACAACTTCTGAACATGTTACTCCTCCTGTGCCAGTGACAATTCCAGTAATCACAGAGATAACAAACACTCTCCCTACTGTGCCAGTGACAGTTCCAGTGACCTCTACTGTTTCAGTGACAGATCCTTCTCTTCCTATGCCACTGACATCTACTCCAGTGACAAAAATTGTGCCAGAACAAGCCAATTCAGTGACAGAGACACCACATACTACCACACCCTCCCCTAACCCTACCCAATATGAGACTGAGGAAGATGAACCCATCCTAGAAAGAGCTAGGAGATTGAACATCATACCACCAAAACCAACCAGTGCTCTTGTGAAACATTCTAAGAAGTGGGTTTATGACCCTATCAATAACCCAGCTCATGCAAAGAGACCAACTCCCAAAAAGAAGTATACTTGGGGGAGGAAAAAGCCCAAACCTCCAGCCATTAAAACTCCCCAATCTGGCATCATCAAACCTAAAAAAAGGGCTTCTGACAAGGCCACTGGGATAGGCAAATGCCTTCGCAGTGCTTCCCGGCAGGCCAGAGAGGGACATGGGGCTACACCAGCCCAAGCAATCTATCTATCTGACACCGAAGTTCCAACACCTGAAGTGGCTGATACACCTGTCAGAAGAGCACCAGCTGAGCCATGTCGCAGTCTCAGGGTCACAGTGCAAGGTGACCCTGCCTCTACTCTGAGCAAGGAGCATAAAAGAAAAATGGCAGATGGCAGCAGCTCTTCAGGTATTAGTCTTATTACTAGCTTCCCTTATAATAGACTTAGCTTAGAGCAAATTATAGCCTTATTTCAAGTATATCAAATAGAATTAGGTACTAATGCTGAGGATAGAACAATCATTATTGATAGCCTTAGTCTTTAGATAGGAATAATTTTGAAAAGGTAATCAAAAAGTTACTACATGATAGTACAGGTAGATAGACTACTGCTGTTACACTAGACAAAATCCATCATCTTAGTTCAATAGTTACTTCTAATGTAGACATGGTAGTTACTTCCCCTAGATCAGTAGACAAATCTATTGTAGACAATAGCCTTCACCCTAGTGTATCTTTGACTAATTCATGAATATCCTAAATTGGAATTGTAGAGGGTTAAACTCTAGTAGGAAGAGACAGATAGTTAAAGATCTAGTTGAGATTAATAAAATAGATTTATTAGCAATTCAAGAAACTAAAAAGAATCATTCACTAATAGATGTCTAAAAAGTATTTCCCCCAAACTAGATTCTTGGTTGTGGGTCCCTTCTATAGGTAATTCAGATGGTATCTTGGTAGGTAGTGATGACAATAAAATTAGAGTTGTTCAACATACAGTTCATCTTTTTTGTTTAGATATCATCTTAGAAAATAAACTTGATAATACTAAATGGCAAATGACTGTGGTATATGGCCCAGTATTGAGAAATCTGAAAAAATCATTTTGGGATGAATTAATCCAAATCAGAAATTCTAATTTAGATCTTTGGTTTTTATGTGGGGACTTCAATGCTATTAGAAAAAACAAGAAAAAACAGGACACAATTTTGATGTCCCAATTAGCACACTATTTAACTCTTTTGTTAATACTTTCCATTTAATAGAACACAAACTTCACACTAGAAAATTCACTTGGTCTAATGGCACTAGATTCGCACTACTAGATAGAGTATTCACTACCCTTGTATGGGAACAGCAGTATCCCTCTAGTTCAATTCGAGACCTTAGTAGCCATGGTTCTGATCACTGCCCATTACTAGTCCAACAACCTCTCATATCTCACACACTCCCTCCCTTGTTTCGATTTGACCCTAGCTGGACTGAATCAAGCTGACTTTATTCACTCATGCATAAATGGTGGCAGGAATACCCTCTTTCTTTACCAGATATAGCTAAAAGCTGGAACCTAAAATTAAAACACATTAGAAAACGGATTAAAGGGTGGTCTCATAACTTTTATGGTCAAAAGAGGAGAGACAAAAACTCAATTAACAGCCTTATTACATGATTTAGAACTGAATTAGAGATAGTAGAGAACTCACCAGAGATGAAGGGGAACAGTGGGTACATATTACACATAAATTAGAAGAAATTTATCAAGAGGAGGAAACCCAATGGAAATTGAAATCTAAACAGAAATGGTTAGCAGAAGGGGATGCTAACACCAAATATTTTCACATCCTAGCAACCCATAGATAAAAAAAAATAGGATAAATGCTTTAGAAATAGATGGACACCTTACTCAATCTCTTCCAGAGATAAAATCTCATATAGTTGCCTATTATAAAGAGTTGTTAGGTTCTCCTGGATGTAAATTTGCTCACTTACAGTCTGATTTTTGGAATTTAGAAGACAAATTACTATCTATAGAACAATGGGAATTAGAAAGACCTTTTTCTGAACTTGAATTAAAACATGCAGTCTTTGCATCTGAACCAAATGGAGCCCCTGGACCTGATGGGTTCACATTTAAGTTTTATCAGTTTTTTTGGGATTTAGTTAAATCTGATTTGATGCTTCTCACTCATTATTTCTATGAAAACACACTTGACTTGCATAAAATCAACAAATCCTGCATTTGCTTAATCCCAAAAGAAAAAGATGCAACCTTGATTAAAAAATTTAGACCAATTAGCTTAGTTAATTGTAGTTTTAAGATATTATCTAAATTGCTTACAATTAGATTAGAACAAGTAATGCCTAGACTAATTGACTCTAGTCAAGCTGCCTTCCTTAAAAATAGGTATATCTTAGATAATATGGTTGTTAGTCAGGAAATTCTGCACTATAGTTAACAAACTAAGCAACCAGGTGTTGTCATTAAAGTGGATTTTGAGAAAGCTTACGACAAAATCCATTGGGACTACTTATTGGAGTGTTACATAGTAGAAATTTTGGTACAAAATGGATTCAATGGATTAAACACTGGTTATATAGCTCCCAATCATGTTTGACAATTAATGGAGAATTAACTGATTAATTACTTTTATTGTAAAAGAGGAGTTAGGCAAGGGGATCCTCTATCCCCTTTTTTATATATCTTAGCTGCCGATACTTTAAGTAAAATATTTAATAAGGGTAGGGCAGCAGCAGTAATCACTGGTTTAGGTCCAACTTGTCTAGAGAATACAGCTATCACAAATTGTCACTATGCAGATGACACTATTCTTTTCCTAGCTGCTAAGGATGAGAATATTGAATCTGCATGGTGGGCAATGATGGCTTTTGAAGCCTTATCAGGAATTCGAATGAACTATGAGAAAACTGAGATGTATCCCATACATGTAGATCCACATACTTCACACCTCAATCAATTGTTTAGGTGTCAATGGGGAGAATTCCCCTAAAATACTTAGGACTTCCTTTACACATTAAAAAACTTGCAGTTAGTGATTGGTAATTTTTAGTAGATAAAATTGAAGAAAGATTACCTAGTTGGCACAGCCAACTCCTTTCTATAGGTGGTAGGATTACATTAGTAAATTCAGTTCTATCAACAATTCCCTTATGCCCTCTAAGTGTTTAAAATTTCAATTACTGTTCTTCATCAAATAGATAAAATTAGGAGGAGGTTCTTATGGCAAGGAACAGAAAAAAAAAATATGCTTTAGTTAGTTGGGAAAATGTATGCTTAGCTAAACAATTTGGGGGGATGGGTGTCTTAGATCTTAAAGAAATGAATATTGTATTATTATTAAAATGGTGGTGGAGATTTAAAAATAATGACTATCAGGTAACTTGGAAAAACATTATCATATATAAATATCTAGAACAACACACCCCTGCCTCTCCACTCTGGAAAAGTATTTCTAATTTAGAAAATATGGAGCTGTTAGTGTCCAGTATGTACCAGGGAGTCAATCACAGTGTAGATTTTGGACCGATATATGGTATAAAGATTGTTCATTAGCTACTAGCTATCCTGTAATATATTGTAAATGTAGCAATAAACATATTCTCTTTAGTGAAGTTATTGATTCTCAAGGGGTTGAGAGTACAATTTAGACGACCACTGGAAGGGTTTGATCTGCTTCATTGGGCTGAAATTTTACACATAATCAGTTCCATTTCTTTTACCTCACCGCAGGACCATCTAGCTTGGCGATGAGATCATACAGGGAAGTTTACTACCCATTCATTATATAAATTTCTAAATTTTCGAGGGGTTCTACCTTTAGTACCAGAACTGATTTGGTGGACCTTACCTGTCCCACCAAAAATACGTGTGTTCATGTGGTTGGTCACTCACAACTCCATTCTAACAAAAGATAACTTATCAGTTAGAGGATGAACTGGAGACCAAACCTGTCAATTTTGTACAGAAAATGAAACCATTACTCACCTATTTCTCACTTGTTTATTGACTCAAAAGGTTTGGTTTTGGTTAAGTAAAAGTCAAGAATTTATGCATCAATGGCAGACTTTTTGGGATATCCTAGATTTTGCTATACAATTACCAACAATTAAGAAAATAGGGTTCCTAGTAGTCCTAAGTGCTGTTTGCTGGTCCATGTGGAGACATAGAAATGATAACTGTTTTAATAATTGCCCAATTAAATCAGCCCGCACTCTTATTTTTCTCATTAAGTCTTTGCTTGGTTATTGGGCAGGAAATGTCACAACACAGGTGCAACAAGAGATTACTGAATGGATGCCGGTTATTGAAGACGCAATACCTATTGCTCAGTACATGCCTCTGGAGATGGTGGTCTATCAACCGCCAGTGTCGCCCAACTCACAGTGAATACAACCACACTCCAATTTTTGTATTTAGCGTATAACCTTAGCCCTTTACTGTGCGGCTTAGTACGTACTTGCTACCTTAGCATATTTTTGGTACTTAGATACATCGCAAGCTTGGTATATAGCTTGGTTACTATGCATATTATGTTGTTATTTTCTAGTCTTTTGAGTTCTGCTATGCAGACTGACTGGCACACAGGGTGCCTCTCTTTTGTTCTTGCTTCGTAACTTTGTAATTATGGTTTCATGATTAATGAAACGGGCTTATGCCTCTTTTAAAAAAAAAAAAAAAACAAGCAAGGCTCTGTAGTTTGTACTTTGATAGCGTACTGATCGATACCAATTGTTTAATTATAAAAGTAGAGAAAGTATTTTGAACGCACTGATCGATACCAATTGTCGTCTTTTTCTTTATTCTTTCTCGCCTTCTATATATTTCCTTCATCTTTTTTCTTTTTGTTTTTCCCGGTGTTTTTCTTTATTCTTTCTCTTTCTCTTTTTCTTTTTCTTTTGTTTTTCTTCGGTGGGCCCGGCGGCTGTTTATAAAAGTAGACTGCACGACAATTGTCGTTTTACCCCTACAACTTCCAAAATTCGAAAACAGTAAATAAAGCTTTTTAGTCATATGTAAACATAATGCGGTCTAATTGTTTAAAGCTTAATTTGTACAGTACAATTAGGCAATCAAATAAGAGAACATATGCTTGTTGACAAAATGCTTAACAACTCAATTGGTTAATAGCTCAAATGCAGAACAATTAATTATGGTTAGCATATATATATTTCTCGTTTTCTCAGATTATTTCATAACAAAAACAAAGGCAAGTAAGTAAGAAGACTTGTAAACAATCATAAATTCAAATGAAGGTACACATTAACAAAAATGTCGGCCTTTTTAGTGATATTTCACATGGTTTCTGACTTTATAAAAAATTTAAAGGACAATTATCCCTCTTGTCATCTACCACCTTTGCATCTTTATATAAACCACAAAACACTCTTCACATTACTATAACTAAAAGAAGCAAGACTAGCCAAATTTCTAACAAAATAAGTTAATATTTGTTGAAAATGAACCGCATTATGAAATGGTTCTTGTGCTTATTACTGGTTACACTGTTCATTGATGTTCCAGTGCAAATTGATGCTGCCGATCTGAAAGTCGGTTTCTACAGCAAAGCATGCCCATCAGCAGAGTCGCTGGTAAAGCAAGCTGTCGCCACCGCATTTGCAAACAATTCTGGCGTGGCTGCAGGACTCATTCGCTTGCATTTCCATGATTGCTTTGTGAGAGTATGTTTACGTTATTATACATCATATTATGTATAATTTGTGTTCTTATATATATGCACCTTTTGTATTGGTTTGTCAGTACTTTTGATACGACATAAGCATTATTGAAGTTATTTTCCTTAGAAGAAAATATCACATTTAAAACTGCCAAGGAGCCTTGTGCTTATCATCTGAACTTAAGAATCCATTTCCTAAATAATTATGTTCGTAAAATACATGAATTTAAAAAATAAAAACTGAACCAGTGGTTCATTACTTCGAGTTAAAATTTGGGTTTTTTCTTGCTGGCATCGCATTGAGTTAACTGGTTATATTCCACTATTTTAGGGTTGCGAAGGTTCTGTCCTGCTCGATTCTCCAAACAATACAGCCGAGAAGGACGCTCCACCAAACAACCCCAGCCTGCACGGATTTGAGGTGATAGATGCCGCCAAGTCTGCCATCGAGGCTAAATGCCCCCAGACTGTTTCTTGTGCCGACATCCTTGCTTTTGCTGCTCGAGACAGCATTACACTAACAGGTGGGTTCTATGGGAATATTAGGGAGTTCTTTTAGGTTCTCTTATGCTTTGCACAAACTAGCTCGAATTTTCAACTCATTATTGCCATTTTTTTCTTCTTTTATAACCTAAGTGGACCACTGAATAAAGATGAATGAAAAGATAACAGAAAAAAATCTGTCAGCTTATTTGTCGACCTCTGGTCTGAACATATATTTGGCTTTATGTCATTCTATAACAAAGTATCATTATTTGGTTTCCCTCTCTTCAACAACAGGCAACATAACCTATGACGTGCCAGCTGGTAGACGAGATGGCACGGTTTCCAATGCCACTGAGGCGCTCATCAACTTGCCAGCTCCCACCTTTAATGCATCACAGCTGATTACTAACTTCAAGGGAAAGAACCTCACGGATGAAGAATTGGTCACTCTGTCTGGGGCCCACACACTTGGTGTGTCCCACTGCACAGGGTTCCTGAACCGGATTTACAATTTCAGCAGCACCATCTCGGTGGACCCCGCAATCAGCAAGCCCTATGCCAGCCTCCTCCAAAGCTTGTGCCCACAAAATGTGACCCGGTTCACTCCTACAGTCACTGCTCTCGACTTGATCAGCCCCACGGTGCTCGACAACAAGTACTATGTGTTGCTGACACAATCACTGGGTTTGTTGACATCAGACAATGCACTATTGACTGATGCAAACTTGAGTGCAATTGTTACTGATTACGCCAATCATCAAAAAACATGGGAGGGTAGGTTTGCAAAGGCAATGGTGAAGATGGGTAAAATCGAGGTTTTGACAGGAAATCAGGGGCAGATTAGGGTTAATTGTAGAGTGGTGAACAAAGGTACTGGCACCGAACAGGGACTGGAGTCTGGTCCAGGTTCAGACCAGTTTAGCAGGGTGGCTTCTAGTTGAGCTACACAAGCAAGGTTTTCTTATTTTTGAGAATTTTGTACGGTAGCTCTGCTGCTCTTTTGCTTTTTTTTTTTTTTTTTTAATAAGCATGCTGTATCCTATTTATGACCTGCTTTGCAGTCTTTGTTTGGTTTGGAGTAACCAAATAGAAATGTGTTTGCTTTATAGTAAACTTTAAGATGGAGAGGTAACTTCTGAAGATATTTCTTGTGCAACCAACTTTCCAATTCAAATAGCATGTCATTCCTACTGAGCAAATAACAGAGGATATCGATATGATATATAAAGACCATAGAAGGAAAAATCAGAATCGGAATCAGGATCGGGGGTTGGAATCGGCCGAATCGGATCGGAAAATCGGATTTTTTTGTCAAAAGCTTGTACAAATTGAAATGCTCATATATATAAATGAGTTGTGTTTTTTAACACAAAGGTTGTATGGTGTGGTGGTAGTTGACTTTGGTTGCTTAGCTAGAGGGCATGGGTTCGATTCACGCAGAGAGCTAAAAAATTTTTAGAGTTTGTTTAATTCGCGTTCGGTGGAATCAGTCTATTTCGGTCTGGAACGGCTGAAATTTTGACTTGAATCAGACCGGAACGGCCAAAATTTGACTGGAATCAGGCCGGAACGGACGAAATTTGACGAAATCTACAATAACCGCATAACCCGGCCTGAAATAGGATCGGCACCATCCGATCCCGCTCTGAAACGGCCAATTTTTCCTTTTATGATAAAGACCACACCTCGGGGAGTCAGACAAGGGGATCCAATGGCACCGTACTTATTTATTATTGCTTGGATATCCTTTCATCATGGTTCCATCAGCTGGTTCAGAGAGGCCTCTTTAAACCGCCTTTTAGAGACTGTAGACAAGTGCCTATACGCTGATGATACGTTGTTTCTCATACAGCCAGAGCCCCCACAATTGCGCTTTCTCAAGCTCATTCTCAGACTATTTGGAGATCTTTCAGGACTTCAAATCAATTTGCAAAAGTCTGAACTCATCATCACAAGATCCTCAAGAGAACAAACGCAACTCATGGCGCAGATCATGGGATGCAAACCTTCTCCTCTCAAATACTTAGGAATGCCACTCTCAGATAAAAAGCTTGTCAAGGAACAATACCAACCACTGATTAAGAAAATGGAAAACAAATTATCAACTTAGAAGGCAACCATGCTGTCAATTGGAGGTAGGGTTACTGTAATCAATGTCACATTGTCTGCAATGTGATGAAGCCAAAATATATAGCGAAAATCACTATCTTTTTTTTTTTCGGAAAATGACAAAAAGCAAATGCAAAGTAGACATTTTTTTATTTATTTACCACAAACGCATTTTAGGTGTTTTTGGCAGGTTTTTGAGAAAATTACGTATTTAGGACAAAAACAAAGCAAAAGTGTCATATACCTACTACAGAAAAAGAGATTGCAGATGGACATTACCGGAGGAGCTACACGGATTTTCTGCCGTGTATGAGTTGAGGGTGTATAATAGGTACCCTCTATCGACACGGATATTTACCCGTGTATAGCTAACGCTTTCTACACAGATTACCAAATAAACAGCCGTGAACATACACCTGCCTGTGGCGCTCTCCATATAACCGAGCAAAACGGATATTACGTAAATGACCGTGTACGACTACTCTTTAGTCACGGACATTGCAACTAAAAGTCCGTGAAGGTTACTTTACCTACACGGACTTTTAGTTTCATATCCGTGTCACTCTCTTAACAAATCAATGAAAATAAAATAATCCTTGTATCTTCGAACTCGTTCTACACGGACTTTGGTCAAAACAACCGTGTCGAATTACTCTATCTACACGGACATTTAATTTCATGTCCGTGTCCTGTCATAACTATCGTACACGGACTAATATAAAATAATCCGTGTAGCTTTCTGAAAACGATCTACACGGGTTTTGGTTAAACAACCGTGTCAAATTACAGTTTTCTACACGGACTTTTAATTTCATATCCGTGAAGCTTTTTTAACTATCATACACGGATTGTATAAAAGAATATCTGTACCCGATTTACACGGACGTTTGTTTAACAACCGTGTGGAATTACTTTGTTCTGCATGGAATTTTAGTTTCATATCCGTGAATAAATCTTAACTAACATTCACGGACTATATAAAAGCATCCGTGTAGCTCTCTGTACTCATTTACACGGGCTTTTGTTTAACGTCCGTGTAGCGTTTGCTTTTGACACGGACTTACAATTTCATACCTATGTAGGTATCGTAAATATCATACACGGACAAATATAAAATAATCTATGCTCACTGAACTCGTTCTACACGGGCTTTCGTTAAATATCCGTGTAGAATTGTCCCATTTTTTTTTTCTTGATTTTTTTCATTTCTGGGCTAGCCTCCAGTTTAATTTGCTAGCCAGTTTTCCTACAAAATTCATATACCATTCTGTTTTGCTAGCCAGTTTTCCAGATAATTTGACATTAAATTATGCTTGCTAAATTCATATATACACTAAATTGTTATACAAAATTATACAAATCCATGTTCAGCATTACAAAATTCAGATAGAAACCATCTTGCCCAGCTACATCTTATATAGTCGATCTGCTCCTTGGAGTACTCATCTTGCTTTGATGGTTGCTACAATTATAATTTGGTATTAGTTAGTAACAAGAAAAAGTAGATGCAAGACTGTCGCAAATATCAATTGCTAATTTAAAGAAATGAGAATTATAAGTAAGCATAATATGAAAATATCAATTGCTATTATATAGGCACAATTAATATGAATTACATACCACATCTGGAAATTGGAATTGCATTCTTTCGACAAAGTCAAACATGGAAATCATCATGTAATATCCGCATTCCCAACGGTCCTTTTGTTGCAGGCTCTACAATTTACATATAGCGGCCTATGTTAGAATGACAATAATTTTTTGAACAAAATATGAAATTATAGAATTGTGTTGTGCTCACGGGCCACCACCTCCAAATCAACTTATCTTTTAATTTCTTGCCTGTGCTGTGCAATCCTCCTTTTTTAACGTATGCAGCAAAAGCCCTTACAAAATGGAGTGACTCTAATTAGCAATTCCATAATTTGTTATAATTGGGAAAAAATCAAACATAGTGAAAGATTATTGCTTACTTTTGCACATACGGGTAGATTGCTTTGCACTTGCTAAATTCGATCCTTTCTGGCTGTGAAGAATCCATGACGTAAACCGCATTCATGCAAGGCACAATGATGATCAAACACCAGTGTCCTCTGTGGGAGGAGAAGAATTATAAGATCTTAGCATATAATACCCAGATATTTTGGCATATAATAGTAACACACGTGTTTGCTTGACTTGATGGTATGATTTCAATTATTTATATATTTAATCACAAGGTTAGAAGTAACTTTTGGTGGTATGGCAAGAGAATAAATCTCTTCTTCGCCTTAGTAGCTTGAAGCATCGCGCCACACAGGTACTGGATAGACTCCTTCGGAGCAGTTTCCACGCTTATCGCACTAAGTATGCTGGGGTCCAGAAAAGCACACAAGTTCTTCTGTTTGCCCTTGCATTGACAACTATTGATTAGCTTCCTGAAAAATTATCATATTACATTAGAATATATTCTTCAGTGCTATACACATGATATAAACAATTTTTGGTCACTAACATGAGGAAAATGGTGATGTGCCCCACATCGAGCCATTTATCGGACCCCGAGGCATGTAGAAAGTCCTTGAAGTCGTTGAACGACAGCATTACAGTCGAGTCATCGTGTAGAAATATCCCCGGAGGGACATGTATGAGGATATCCGTCATGTCCTCGGGTGCCGCCATCAAGCGGTCGTGGAGATCCCGCAACTCCTTTGCGGGAAGGAGCTTGTATTCTTCCTCGGTGAGCAGATGAGGTGGAGGTCCCGCTGGTTGGACAGGAGGGTCATGGCCTGCTGGTTGGGCAGTAGGGTCAGCAACTGCTGTCCGGTAGGAGGGTCAGGTCCTGCTGTTTGGGCAGGAGGGTCATGGCCTGCTGGTTGGGCAGTAGGGTCAGCAACTGCTGGTCCGGCAGGAGGGTCAGGTCCTGCTGTTTGGGCAGGAGGGTCATGGCCTGCTGGTTGGGCCTTAGGGTCAGCAACTGCTGGTCTAGCAGGAGAGCCAGGTTCTGCTGTTTGGGAAGGTCCTTCTGCTTCGTCCCCCTGTACCGGTGACATCACGCCCTCTGTGCGACTACCATCATCTCCTCGTGTCTGTATCGATTTTTTACCTTTTTCAAGTATTTGAAAAGTAAGTGCTTTGAATGTAACAAAAGAACTTGATTATTTACAGATTACCTGATCCAAAATAATCTGACTCTTGGGCCATTGGACGAACGACAGCCGGGCATCATCGACATAGAGCATGCCATTCTCAATATTTGGACAGAAGAAGTACCCGCTCCCATACCTTCACGACTTTGTCAATCTGTACGGCGGCATGGCCGGGAAGTAGCTGCTGATGTGCACTTTGTCGACTACTGGATGTACCATGCCACAGGACGAGTTCGCATGCTGTGGCGTCCTGCAATTTCGTGCAAGTAGTTATTTTTAAAATGAATATTGTCCAACAAGGTTATAAACAAGTAGTATTGCCTTTAGATTACGAACAAGTAGTGATTACCTTTAGATGATCCAAATCGTCTCCGAACGGATGCTTGACTACTTCGCCGAACTCCCGTCGGGGTGGGAGGTGCTTGCTCGGATGGCTGCGCCATAGCTGTAATTTCGGCACGCAACCTTGATTCCATCTCCTGCATCTTTGCGTCGTACTCGGCGCTCACCTCCTTGCGTAATTGTGCAATTATCTGTCTTTGTTAACTTCGCACGAGATTTCCTTCGAGGTTTTGGTCCATTAATACGTCCTTCCAGCCCTGTAGGCACCTACGTCCCTGACTCGACCAGGGTGTTCTGGATTCCCGAGCGCTATGGACAAGGAGTCATCTTGCCTTTTGACCGTCCGGGAACCGGAATTGACCTCCTCCTCCACCTCCAACTGTATAGAAAATTA
>JAJGRW010000255.1:0-301853 GCA_025461045.1 Carex parvula
AACTTCATTGATTCATTGATTCCGCTTAGGCCCAGAGGATAAGTGCCTAGTCCATACTGAAACTTCATTGATTCCGCTTCTCCATAACTATTTTTCCTTTTAATTATCTGTGGAGGAGTCTGGATCCTCCGAAGTAACTCAAATTTTGAGTTTTGGATCAAGAGCGTCTGATGTGAATTTGAGTCAATTTGTTCCAAAGTGGAATACACAGGCCACTTTAATATCGGCCCAGATTATTTCGAAAGGTCCAGATTCAAACTCAAATTTGAGTTACCTCATATGATATGAATTCTTCGTGAAGTCGGTCTCCTCTCATTTGATTTTGAATCCATATTAATTGTTCGATCAATTTTAACACAAATATTAAAGAGTTTTGTGCACTTTTATTTTGGAATCGAATTGGTTCAAATTTTGAAATATTAAAGAGTTTTGTGAATTTTTAATTTTGGACCGGATTGGTTGAAATTTTGATCGGACATTCCGGATCCAAACTTAAAATTTAAGTTAATGTAGTTGCTTGTGTTTTCCGCCTGTTCATCACAAAAGATAAAAAAATAATGTTTTCCTCCTGTCAATTTTTAAATCATTATTGTTAGATTCAGATTTATCTGGGTCCGTCCAATTAATTTGCTAGACAAAAAGTACATCAACACTTATCTTTAAACTTACAAGAACATTGGGCCTTGAAATTCTGTTAATTTTATTTAGCAAATTAACACATAATTTCAAAACAATAAGAGTTATGAGATTTTAACAGAGGAACGATAAAATATAAATTAAATATGTACTTGTTTGATAATTCTCAACGTTCCTTAAATCTCATTTAGCTTCTTAATCTAACTTTCAAACAACGGTTTCTTAAAGCAAGTTGGAAGTCTAACCTCCTCTCGTACGGTGGAAGAATAGTACTTGTCAAATCGGTGCTATCAGCGCTCCCACTGCATTATGCCCAAGCATTCCGTATACCGAAATGGGTGATCAAGCACATAGATCGACCGAGACGGAGTTTCCTCTGGAGAGGCAATGACCAGTGTAAACCAATTAATTGCCTCATTAACTGGGAAAGAATGTGTGCCCTTAAGCAAGAAGGAGGGTTAGGAATAATAGACATCGCCGACCAAAATGCCGCGCTAATGGTCAAGTGGCTATGGAAATTGCACAGTGAGGAAAATGGTATGTGGGCAAAAACACTACTGCAATTGTATGGCCTATCACACCACGAAGATCTGGGTACTCAAGGATCATATTTCCTCCGGTCCCTAGCGGAATTTTCACCCTTCTTCCACTGTTCCGTCACGCGGGATCAGATCTCAAACAGCTTAACCTGGAAATGGACGGAAAGGGGATTTACCACGGCATCGGCCTACAAAGTGCTACACCGAAGAGAGTAAGGTGCGAATTCCATAAGGTGATCTGGAAATTAAAAATACCAACAAAGGTGAGATTTTTTGTCTGGCTCTTTGTGAACAATAGAGTGTTAACCAGGGAGGTCCTCATAAAAAGGGGGTGTTCGGTGAGTTGGGAATGTGTTATGTGTACAACAGCTGAGTATGAAACACGAGACCACTTGTTCTGGGATTGCAACTTTGCAAGGGGATTCTGGGCGGGTCTCTTTGCGACACTTAACCTAAGTCCCCCTACACATACCGCCATTGCTCATCAAGTATGGTGGAACCATAGAACCTCACTGACCGGGGAACATAGGCGCAAATGGGACGGAGCCTGGGCAGGGGGGCTCTGGACTTTATGGAAGGAGAGAAATCGGCGGATTTCTCTCAAGACAGGAAGCAAGCGCATAGATTAATAAATGAAGCAATAGAAGAAATTTCCCTTTGGGCAGTCCATTGTTAGTAGGCGAAAAATCAGGGGTAGAATGGGCACTGAGGACCGGGATCGGGCATTTGTGGTGCTAATTAGTGCGCTATTCAATAGTTGAATTGTGTGTAATTGAGATCAAAACTCCATTTAGGAGATGTAAATAACTTTTTTTATCAATATATTGATGGCCGGCTTCTGGCCAGCTATCCTTCAAAAAAATAAAGCAAGTTAAAATTGCTTTCTTTAACCTCATTTCTCTACCTTGAAGCTAGCCATATTTGAATTTGTAAGATATCTTTATCTATGAATTAAAATTCTTAATTAACCCCATTTACTTTCTTAAGCTTTTTTTTTTTTTTCTTTTAACCAACCAATCAAACGTACCTGAAGTCCTCCAATTAAAAAAAGAAATAATCCCAATGGTGCGGCCGAACAACCCCCTAGAGAATTGAAGTACAAAAAATAAATATTACAATATGCTATGAACTAAATAAAGCATGAAAAGACTTATATATAACATTTATACAAATATCACTTACAACCACCAAAAATCTAAAAAGTACATTAGAAAAAAAAATTACTGTTAAAGTTATGCTACATTGATTTTCTCTCTCTCTCTCTCTGTTTTTTTTTTTTTTTAAAATTGGCAACAGCTGCCAGTTGGAATTGTATTAAAATAAATTGTAAAAGTACAAGCCGACATTTTTATTAATATCCAAAGTTAATTACAAATTAATAAGTATACCCAGAATTTCTTAGTTTTTCAAAAAATATCCAAACCGGCCAGATTCTGACCGGTTTCCTCAATTTTTTTTTTACACCCTGGAGAATCTATTTGATCAATATCTAACACTGAAAATTTGAATTTTTTGTTTAAATATTTGTTAGATTACTTCTTTTGATGTATAATTAGCATATTATAATAAAATACGCTAAATTACTTGAAATTATGTTGAATTACTCTATATTACATTAAATTACGCTAAATTATGTTAAATTACGCTAAAATACGGTAAATTACATATGAATATGGATGATATCTTTACTGAGAAGGCGAAAAATTACGACGAAACTTCAAATGGCCATAAAACAGTGCTCAAGTGTCCGATTTCAGCAAATGACCACTTTTCGGAAAGCTTGCAAAAATACGCATGCATTAGTGCCTACGATGCCGGATTTCAAAATTTAGAATTGACAAAAAACAAAAGAAAGAGCCTCAAAACTTGAGTTGAAGTTTCCGATTAAGATTTTCATTTCTATTATTCAATCTAAGTAGCTCAGTAAATTAGTTATATAATGTACTTATAGAATACCAATTTTTACCATTTTTGAATTTTTTTTACTATTTTTTATGATTTATGAAAGATGGCAAAAAATCGGCCTAATTTAGCGTAATTTTGCGTAGTTTAGCGTAATTTGCCGTATTTCATTATAATTAGCGAAATTAGTGTAATTTAGCGTAATTTAATGTAATTTATTGTAATTCAACATAATTTAACATAATTTAGCGTAATTTTAATGTAATATAGTGTAATTCAACATAATTTCAAGTAATTTAGCGTATTTTAGTATAAATATACTAATTATACATCAAAAGAAGTAATATAACAAATTATTTAAACACTAAATTTGAATTTTCAGTGTTAGATTTCATTATCTTGCTCTTTATAGTGTCTGTAAAAAAAAAAAAAGGAAGAAACCGGCCAGAATCTGACCGGTTTTTGGGAGAGAAGAAAACCGGCCAGAATCTGGCTGGCCGGTTTAGACATTTTTTGAAAAACTGGAAATAAAACTGCTTGCTAACAGGCACTATAGAACAACATGTATGAGAATATAAAAAACAACAAACAAACAACAACAGAACAACAATGCCAGGCTATAATCTTGGCACATTAAAACATCACTTCTTCTTCGATTTCATCAGACCGGATCCTGTAGCAAATTGGTATCCATTAAGCGCCGTGTACCAGTGTTGCAGAATTTGAGCCACAGTCTACCATCTTGGATGATGCGTTCTGCCAGTACGCGGGTGGAGGTAGTTTGACCTGAGAATATTGTCTCATTTCTTCTTTTCCAAATATGCCAACACGCACACATGAAGAAGGATCTCCACTCTACGTAACAGCGATCTCCAAGCATTCTCACATTCTCCATGGACTTGAGAGTAGGTCCGATGGGCATCAGACCTACCTCGGTTCGATGGGTTTAATCACCATTGATTTGCTTTTAGATTCGTGCAAAATGCTTTAAGCCCCGTGTGTGTATGTTTCAATTTTTGAGCGCACAAATCTTGTACTACATCGGACGGTCAGCGTGGCGTTGAACCTAAAAGTAGGTCCGATGGGCATCGGACCTACTCCGTTCTCTTCTCCATGGACTTCATCCATATCTCTGTCAGAGTCTCAGAGATTGAGCAGGGACCATAAGTCGGTACATCTCAAGTTTGCTGATATCTCACACCATACTTGCACCGCAATTGGACATAGAAACAAGAGGTGCAACGCAGATTCCGAGGGGCAACTCTCTCTCTCTGTTCTTTTTCTTTTTTTTTTTGATAATAAGACAAGAATCAAGTCAGTAAAATCTTCTAATTTTAAATATCCACACATAATTCGTCAATTGAGTGTCAAATCGCAACTTCTCATGTAGACAGCATTGTCTTGGCA
This sequence comes from Carex parvula, assembly GCA_025461045.1. Lineage (NCBI taxonomy): Eukaryota > Viridiplantae > Streptophyta > Magnoliopsida > Poales > Cyperaceae > Carex > Carex parvula. The sequence continues at coordinate 4,485 of JAJGRW010000255.1, forward strand.
ATTAATTTAAAAGCTGATTCTTATATTATTTTTAAGAAGCTTAACAGCTGAACAGAAGCTAGCTTCATATTATTTCAATTTTCAACTAAAATCCTAAGAAGAACTCTTGTGTCGGGGATGCTTTGTGTACTCAGACATATGATCGTAAATTTGTAATCAAATTTTCGCATTCGATCTGTGTCGGATGGATTATATTGTATATCATAATAGTCATGCTAATTTGAACACTTTTCCAATCAGAGAAAAAGATGGACTTACTGAATGAACGCTTGCCTCCATATTTTGAATTAACAAAAAGTTTCATGAAAACATAAAATTGGTGATGAGTACCAACATAAATGTATGAATTACCAAATTCATTTCCATACTAAAGATGTGATATTGCCTTCATGAAATTTAGATATGTGTGATACTGCCTATTTATAAGCTACAATATTTTGTAATTGTTCCATAAAAAAAGATGCTTTTCTATTCATTTCTTTGGTATTAGCTAATGAAATATCAGAGCATCTTTCAATATTTTGTAACTGGAGATCAGAGAATCAAGAAAATATATTACAAACAGCATGTCAATACAAAGGTTTGTGTCAGACGCTCAAAATAAAACATTAAATTCTTGGTAGTATGACTTAAAAAAATTCAAACATATAAAAGAAACAAAAACATTCAAATAATATTTTTTTTGTAGAAAACACCATAGAATGACTAAAATTAAAGAAGTGGTTTTCGATGGTAGATTTTGTTTTTCTATCGTTGTAATAAATTTCAAATTATAATTAATCGTGCATTTTACAAACACTGTACTCATAATTCAAGTGTAGTTCCTCATGTACCACCTAGCTGTACCACATAGCTGAATTGTATTAGGTCGGTCTAAGTTGGTTATTCCAGTATAGACCGGCATAAATTATTCATGTTTGATTGAAATCTAAAATTAATTCATGTAATTGATTATTGTGCTGATTGTATTATTTTTGTTTGTGAAATTGTCAAGATAACGAGAAGCAGAGAAATCAAGTTTAAGGTGAGGTGTGCCAAGTACCTCTAACTCTTATCTCTCTGTCTATTTGACTCGGAAAATGCCGGTAAGCTCAAGCAATCATATCCCTCCTCCAGGACAGATAATTGAGTGTTAGAATACTGCTATTCTCTCTTTGGTTAATTCTGTGCAATTATCTTTATGAACTTTGCCATCAAGTTATCTTTTGAGAAACGAGTCTTGTTGGATATTTCTAGTTTTGAGTTTGTATTTGGTACATGATCTGATCATATTTTGTTGGTGCTCGTTTTAAATTTGTAGCTTTTGTGGTACTGCATGAGCTGCATGAGTATTCGCAAAAGTACTGATATTGTGAAACATTTTTACCTATGGTTCTGAAACTCGGAATCGGAATCGGAATCGGGTTCTTGACCGTAGAATCGGAATCGGATGAATCGGCCGGAATCGGATGAATCGGCCGGAATCGGCCGAGTTGACTCGGAAACTCGGATTTTTTTGGCTGAATCTTGTTTTGTAGCCAAAAGTTAGGAAAAATTGGTAAACAAATAATTTATAGAAAAACTATGTTAACACAAAATATTATACTCAAATAGTCCACTAATTATATAATGCAATACAAGCATTACAAATATAACATATTGTTTATTGCCAAAAAATATGCCGAGCTGACTGGATCATCTCATTATTCTCTGTATTAAAATACGAATAGAGATATTGTTGTGTCTATTTCAAATTAAGTAACAAGATATTATAAATTAATTATAATGTCGAATAAAATAATGGAGAACAAAATTAGTAATTAAATTAGATTTGTATACTAATATTTAACTAACAAAAAATATGTACGTTTATTCTAACATTAATATGTACTATTCTAACAAAATTAGTAATTAACTTAGATTTGTATGACTTCAGCTTGTATGCAACTCTCCAGCTGTATAACTCGGCCATTTTACAAATATTTTTTACATAAAATGATTTTAATCACAGTTTTAATGGCTGACTCAGCCAAACTCGGTCTGACTCAGCCTAACTCGGTCTGACTCGGCCTGAAAATCGGCTAACTCGGCCCAGTCAAACACTGTTCAACCTATTTTTGCTAAAAAACTCGCATGGCCGCGAGACTCGGGTGAAAATCGGATCGGACACGGCCGATACCGAGTTGACTCGGAATCGGTCGATTTTCCAACCATGTTTTTACCTTTGCAAATAAAACAAATTCTTGTAATTCTCGTAAACTTGCAAATGGTAAATATATATGAAATCTTAAGAACCCCTTCATCAGAAGAAGAAAAAATGAAAAGAGATCAAAATATTGCTAGCTGACGGGCCTCGTTAGCCGCAAGTGTCAGATGGACTGACAGGCTAATAACTCAACCCAGCTGATCTCTTTGCTGGTGTCCGTTCCAGTATTTTGGGTTTGTATAAGATAAAGCAAATAAGGTCACAACTAGACATGAAAATACAATGTTTATATTTATATTGTAATTCAAATTATGATACTTCGTACTGAAGAAGTTATGAAGTTTTGTTGTATGTAATTTATAAAAATTGTATTATCTAGTTGATTTGTATTCACGGCATCTATATGAGAGATTCGAATTCGAGTCATGACAATAATATAATTGGAGTGAGTCTATGGTACGACGCGTATTACCATTTTGAGTGTAATTCAAAATTTGAGCTCTTGAATTTTCATCAAAAGTCGTGCTGTGGGATTAACTGGATCAGGTAATTAACGGAGAGACTTAGTTAATCTTTCTAATTCCGTCTCTTATTTCTCCTCTCAATTTCGTCAAAAGTCATGCTGTGACTTAAGCCCTATCCCCTACCTTTCTCCCTCGTAGTGGAATCTCGTCGTCGCTCTCTCTCTCGTGCGTGCTCGTTGACGCTCCCTTGCAAAAGAGACTATCTCTCTCCAAAAGGAGGTATGCCTCTCTCTCTCCTTCTCTTGAATCGTTTTTTTTTATCTTGATTACACAATATATATAAGATTGCTGATTTAATGTCTAGAAGAGAGGCAAAATGGAAAAATTGTTGAAGTAATTCCAAATAGAGCAGCTATGAGTGAAATTCTATAATAACGATAGATACAAAAGAACTATGAAGGAGATGATTGAATATAGGGCCTGAAGAAGAAAATTGACAATTCAAGCAATATCAGTTATGACAATTACTAGACTCGGCATAATTAAACCTATAACTTGTGTAAGAAAACTTAAGTACAACCTATAACTTCTTCCAACATAATTAAACCTGTAAAATTGATTTTCATTTTAACTTGTGTAGTTTGATTCACTGCTGAGATGTCACTTGGAGATGCTTCAAGTAGTGTAAGCTCATTCAACGAAGCTCATTCCTCGGACTCGCCTAGAATGGATAGCTAGCCATGCATGGCATCATAAAACTTCGGGTAATGATTTTTATATATTGAACTTAATTTGTTCCCTTCAAATATGTTGATCGAGAGACTTATTTTTTGTACTAAATAGATGGAAGGCGACTTATATTGGATTTGAGGAATTTCTAGCTCTCGAGTATCCCATAAATTCGGAAGGAGACGATTTATTAGCAATAGAAGAAGAAGAAGAAGAAGATTTATTAGTAATATAAGAAGATTTAGGAGTTGGAGAAGGACAAAGGGAGGAAGGGGAAGATTATAATGAACAAAAAAATGAACAAAGTGGAAAAAAATCAGAAAGAAGATGAGGCTGCTATATCCGATACTGTGCAACCTATCTTGGCAGGGAATTTATGTCCGCTGATGAGGCCTACAATTTCTACAACGCCTATGCTGGCCATGTTGGATTTAGTATTCGAAGAAATACACGGACTAAATCAAGAAATGGTTTGTCATCTGTTAGACTTGTCTGCTCAAAAGAAGGAATTTCTACACGTCAGATAGCTGAACAGAAGTGAGGGAGTGAGAGTTCAAAAAGTGTGAAGACACCTGAGAGGGAGTACGGGACTAGTAGAACTGGTTGTAAGGCATGTCTCAGGATAAAGTTAGTTAAAGAAAATGCGGGAGGAAGAGAGAGGTATCAATGAGCAAGATAGCATGGTCAATTAAGCTTAATTTGCTAGAGGAATTAATGTATGTGTTGTCTCAAAGTAGATTGTGGTTTTGTTTACAATGTATTTTGTTGCAATTGAATTAAATTGCTTTTTGTCTCTTTGATTTTGGACATTTGATGAATACACACACACACACAGTGGTTTCAGATGGTTAATTGTTGTCATAGAATATAGTTGACTCTACTCAAGTAATATTTCTGGTATTTTGATGCGACTAATCTCTTAGATTATCTATATCCATGGTAAAATTATGCGAACTCATGGATTGACATGGGTTTGTTCTAGGTATTTTATCGATTTTTTTAACTACACAAATTATGAAAATTATCTGAATGAATTGGATGCCAAGTGCAAAGGCACACAAAGAAGTGGCTCTGGTCTTAGTTTAAAGTCATGAAATAGAAATGATAAAACATGAGACACATATACATAAAGAATATGGACGATGCCAATTTGGAGTCACTCAAAATATGCAAATGATAAAATTCTCCATTCAATTTTTATTTGTGAGCAATTAGTACACTAGTGGTACAAAAGCAAACACATAAGACATGCTTGCAAGAATTAGTACACGAATATCAGTTTAATGTAGCAAATTTTCAAATAAAAACAAACACTTCAAACAGCGCTATTACCTAATAACATCTATTTCCAAAATTCACATTTAACATAATGTAAAAATACAAATCATGCATTAAGATCAACATGCTGATACACCACAGAACATTATAACCATGCTGATGCCAACTTCTAACATCATTCAAACCAACAAAAACCTAGGTTGGCACTTAGAGATGAGCCAATAAGCTAGCATGCTATACATCACATGAAAACTAACTCAAATATAATAGATGATTATCGGCTAAATCCTAACAAGGTATGATAACACATCATTCGTGATGCTATAAAAATTGTCTTCTCTATGCAGGACATCCATCACAACAATCCTGTGGGTTAAAAAAATATATATAGAAAAAGGGAAAAATATTAGTTGGCAAATAAGGCCAAAGATGATTAAGATTTAAGATAACAGTGATAAAAGAATCAATTTACAAGTGAAAATTGAAAAAATATTCAAACCTCTTTAAAGCATACAAACAAGTATCATGAATACAATAATAAAAACGCAAATGTACCAGACCTGACTTACGAAACCAAGTAGTCCCCTGTGAATAGAAGACTAGAAGTATCCATTTCTATTTTAGCACCTATGAGAAAATCAAGAAATAATTAGACATATATGAACAATTCAAATAAAAAAAAAAGGATTTTTGTCAATGCACAACTCAGAAATAGCAGATTAACAAATAGAAACGCATAAACCTCAAAGCATACCAGGGTCTAGGATAACTGAAGAAGTTAATAGGAGGCAGGGAACAGTAGCTTCACTCTTGATGTAGTTACTCCTGTCAAAACTGAGAACAAGAAAATGTTATAATTTCATTATATTCAACTCACAACAACATTTGCCTCGGTAAAGAAGTCTGGGATTTCCAGTTTTGATGCGGTGTGTATCAAATAATTCTGAGTATAGCATTATTCTAAGTTGATCAAAACTAATGTTAGCTAAACAGCATTTGTTTATAGCTGAACCCAGGAATTAATGTTATTCTGAGTTTGGGGTTTCTAGATTTTTCGTTTTTTCTTTGTTCCTTTCAAAAAAACCAATGAAAAAGAAGTGTTACAGGTTTGTAATACCAAAAAAACCCTCTAAAATAAACCACAAATTTGGCAATAAGCCCAACTAATCAGAGACCATAAGAAGAAATTGGCAATAAGCCCAACTAAACTAGCTATAATCATAGTTTCAGAGGAGCAGGATGTTAATTAAAAAATAGGTGAGAGCTTTCTGATCGACTATTTGTTCTTTTTTCTTACCCTCTAAAAAAAGACCTAAATACGATTGAAAAAAACATGATTCAAAAGAAGGGGGAGCAGAGAGAGACAGACCTGTCAGTGAGAGTCACACGGAAGTGAGGGAACATCAGTGAGTCCTGATCCTATATATGTAACTCAAATTTTGTGTTCAGATCAAAATGTTTGCCAATCCGGCCCAAAATAGAATGCAGGAAGTCACTTTAATATTCATACCATAGCAGATTGGACGGTCCTAATTCAAACTCAAATTTTGAGTTACCTTATGTTATATTAATTCTCCGTGGAGTCGGCGTCCTCTCATTTGATTTTGTACGCTGTGCTATTGGAAATGAACTTTCAGATTTTGTGCGAACCGAGTTTCTAAATTTGTAATTAACTTAAAACGAAATCGCGCCTCTTTTAATTTTGTTATTCCCGTTAGAGTTTTTCTGAGTTGACTGGTGGCGGAATTTGTTGAAGAAACACTACAAGATGGTAAAGCCTTCTCCTTGGAATTTATTTACCGAGTCTAGTCTCGCTGTAGTTGTAATTGAGTTGCCTGACATTGGAATGAATTCACAATACAACCTGAACCAAAATGTTCCATCATATAGATTGTATTCTTGTACAGATAATTTAATAGAAGATTATTCTTAGTTTACACACTGCAAATTTTATGTTATGATTTATTTGAATTCCTTTTAGATCACTGAAATGAATCCACCTTAGTAGCTTATCATTTCCTTATTTGTTTCCTTGAAATTAATAAGATTTAATGAATTTTGTGATGTGATGAAAGAACAAAAATGATGAACTGAAAAACAATTTTCTTATTGAAGTTTTTTGTACAGAGGTATTACATGGCTCTTTATAGCCTAAATTCTCTTGTAGCCGTTGGTGGCTTGCCTAAAATATTGGATTCTGTATTTTGCCTAATTGAGGGAATTAAGCTAGGTGCCTAAATTGGCCTGACAACTACATTTTTTATGCTAATTGGATTTCCTTCCTAAACAACCTACGATGAGTTTCTGAGGTTATTTTCTTATTTCTCAACACTCCCCCTCAAGTTGGGTTCGAATAAATTGATTGAACCCAACTTGTCTAAAATGTTTTGATGGCTAGCTTTGTCAAGCGCCTTTGTGAAGATATCTGCTAATTGCTCTCGGCTTCTGACAAATGATGTTTATATTTCTCCTGACTGTACTTTTTCTCTGATAAAGTGATAGTCAACTTCAATGTGCTTCGTCCTCTCATGAGAGACAGGATTAGATGCGATGTGTCGCGCTGCATGATTGTCACATTACATCTTCATGGTTTCTCTATAATCTATCTTCATGTCGCGAAGTAGGTGCTTGATCCAAATGAGCTCACTTGCTGTGGATGCCATGGCCCGATACTCTGCTTCTGCACTCGATCTTGCCACAACATTCTGCTTCTTGTTTTTTCAAGTAACCAAATTGCCACCTACAAAAGTACAAAAGCCTGTGGTTGATTTTCTATCGCAGCTCCGGCCCAATCTGCATCCGAAAAACCAACCACATCATTAGAATTATTTTTTCTCATCCATATTTCTTGACCTGGAGTGCCTTTAAGGTATCTCAATATCCTACCAATTGCACTCAAGTGACTGGTATGTGGAGCATGCATAAATTTACTAACTGCATATGCAATATCAGGTCTGGTAACAGTAAGATAGATTAATTTTTCCACCAACCTTTGATATTATCCTATATCAGTTAGTGGTTCACCATCTTCTAATCCAAGTTTAATATTGGTTTCCATTGGAGTGCCGGCTGGTTTAGCTCCTAACTTACCAGTCTCTTTCAATAGGTCAAGGATATATTTTCTTTGAGATAAAAATAAGCCCTTGCTTGAGTGAGCTATTTCTATTCCAAGAAAATATGAAAGATTTCCAAGATCTTTGATATCAAATTCCCTTTTTAAATATTTCTTAACTTGTTTGATTTTCTCATTATTGTTTCCAGTGACAATAATATCATCTACATAAACAGGATAATAGTGGTAGAATTTTGTGAATGTTTGACAAACATAGTAGAGTCTGCTGTGCTTTTGACAAAATTAATTTTTAAAAGAGAAAAACTTAGTCTGGCATACTATGCTCTTGGAGATTGTTTTAGACCATAAATTGCTTTCTTTAACTTACATCCCAATGAAGGCTCTGGTGTACTTTTGTAACCTGGAGGAAGAGTCATATAGACTTCTTCTTTTAGAGTTCCTTGAAGGAATGCATTTTTTACATCCATTTGGAACATATTCCACCCTAAATTGGTAGCCACCGATAACAGAATTTTAACAGTATTTATTTTAGCCACTGGTGCAAAGGTCTCTTGGTAGTCAATACCATAGGTTTGTGTAAAGCCTTTGGCCACTAACCTTGCCTTATACCTTTCAATTGTGCCATCACTATTGTATTTTATCTTATATACCTATTTGCAGCCTACTGGTTTTTTAGTTTTTGGTAAACAAACAATATCCTATGTGTCATATTTTTCTAAGGCCTGAAGTTCCTCTTTCATAGCCTTACACCAAATTGGGTCCTTATTGGCTTCATCAAACTTGGTTGGTTCAGTTTGTTTGGTTATTTTACTTAAATAAACTTGGTATTTAGGAGATATATTGTTGTAAGAAATAAAATCTTGAATTGGATACATCACCTGATGGGATACATAATCCCTTAACCGAATGGAAGGCTGAGTTTCTCGTATTGATCTCCTCAAGGCAATTCCTTCTTGAGCAGGTTCTTCACTTGACTCATTTTCCTCGTCTTCCCCCTGAAGAACTTGCTATTGATTCACTTAAGTGTTCTTCTTCCACATGTTCAACCTGTTCTTGATCTGTTTCTTCAGGAAAAACAAAGCTATTTGGAAGTAATATGATTGGTTGACCTTGTTCATCGAGATAGTTTTCTTTTTTAAAAATATGGTTCATTCTCAACAAACGACACATTTCTTGAGATATAAAGTTTATGATTTTTTGGATCATAACATTTATACCCTTTTTTTTCAGAAGAGTACCCTAGAAACATGGTTTTAACCGAATTTGTATCCAACTTGTCATGCCTTTTGATATGTACAAAACATGTACACCCAAATACTCGGATATGGTCAAGGTCTATTTTTCTATTTTTTAGAATTTCTAAAGGACTCATATTTTTTAACCTTGGGCTTGGCAACCTATTTATAATATACGTTGCAATTAACACCGCATCTGACCAATAAGTTTTTGGAACATTGCTTTGAAAAAGAAGTGATCTAGTGACTTCAAGAAGGTGTCGATTTTTTTTTCTGAAATTCCATTTTGTTCTGGTGTATTAACACACGTGGTTTGATGTAAAATTCCTTTCTGTTTGAAAAATTCTGAGAAGTTTTTGTTTACATATTCTGTACCATTATCTGATCTAAAAATCTTGATTTTGGCACTATATTGATTTTCAATAAAATTAATAAATTCTTGAAAATGAGAAAATACTCCACTTTTTGCTTTTAAAAGATAAATCCAAGTAGTTCAAGAATAATCATCAATAAATGTAACAAAATATTTAAAATTATTATAAGAATCAACTGGGGCTGGTCCCCAAACATCTGAGTGAATTAAATCGAAACATTTATCTGATACACTAGTAGATAAAGGGAAAGGTAACCTCGTTTGTTTTGCAAACTTACAAACATCACAATTACTTGAGTCTAAATTATCACAAAAAAGTTTATAAAAAACTTGATCAGACAGATGGCCAAATCTCCAATGCAACAACTTGTCACGGTTTATTGAACTTAATGATACAAAACACTTACTAATATTATCTTCAAGATAATATAAACCATTTTTTAATCCCTCACCAATTTTCTTCCCTGATACTCGGTTCTGAAATATCACTTTATTTGGTGAGAATATTACATTGCAGTTTAAATCTTGAGTTATTTTACCAGCAGATAATAAATTTGAATTAAAGTCTGGTAAGCACAAAATATTTTTACATCTTTTGTAAAAAAATTGGTAGTACCAAAACCGCAAATTTAAACTTTATTTCCATTTGCAACAGTTACATGTTGAGAGTCTTTCACCTTCTTGAAATTTTGTAATTTATTTTGGTCAAAGGTCATATGATCGGTGGCACCGGAATCTATAATCCAATTGTTTGAATTTTGACAAATATTGGCTCGGTTTGGTACATGATTTGCAAGTTTGTCATATTTACAAGTGTTATTATCTAATTTGAACAACTTTGATTGTCTCGGGAAATTTTTTTATTTACTAAGCTATTCGATCGGTTATTTAATTTTTTGTACAATATGTGATAAATTTAAAATAGAGGAGTTTGTAGAAAAACCTTTGCTACTGTCGGAATTACTCCCGATATTTTTATTAATACTCCACAAAAAAACAAATTATCAAATCTGCCCCCACCCCAAACTTATTTTTAAATCTACCCCAACCGCCCGTCGGCTGGGCGATCCACTTTCCGGACCTGACCACCCAGCAGGCGGGCGGTCACTATCCTTATTTGACCGCCCAGCAGCTGGGCGGTCCGCTATAAAACCCCTATAAAAGGGGTTTTTCTCTCTCCTGATGAGCACAGTATTCATTCCAAGTTTCCAACAAATTTCCAGAACCGAATGAGAGAAAGAGAGGCGATTTTGAGGTATGGACAGTAACAAACGAGGTAAGAAAGCGAGCAACCGAGATCGTGGCGTAGCGAGAGGAGGGTCAATTAGTGATCGAGGTAAAAATGAGGAAAAAAAGTACAAGTGTCAAATATGTCGTGATTTTTTTAATTGTGAGACATGTAAGCTGGAGGAATGGAGGAGACGACATGTTCAGTATGAAATTTCAGACGATGACTTTGTGGAAAACCCCTACAGCTTTGGTTTGAAAAAGAAGAAAGTTGATCCAGAGCCTCCAGCATCGGACGATAAGTTTGTTCCGTGTACTGGTAAGGCTACCACTTCGTCTGCTGTGACTGATCCAGATCAGGCAAACTCTGATGATGACTTTGTGCCATGCACTTTCAAGGCTCGTTGTAAGAAGTAGATTTTTTAAGAATTTATGTTGTAGAATTCTTAGGAATTTATGTCATAGACTTTATTTCATTAGTTTTGTGTTTGATTATATTTTATGTTATTAGTTTTTGTATACGTAATTAAGTAATAAAAGTAACAAAAAATGAAGCATATAAAATAATCGAGGCAAATAAAATATTGCATAGTTCACAAACTACCAATTAGACTAGTTCACAATATACATCTAAAATAGTTCATAACATAATTTAACAAAACTTGGTAATCAGCGACGACGGCCGAACAAACTCAAAATACGACGTCTGGGTCTGGGTGCAGCTGGTTGTGCGGCACTACCGGATGTCTCTCCATGGCTACTACCGGTTCCTGGACTTTCATGAGTGCGGTGGCTACTACGGTTCCTGAGCTTTCATGAGTGGGGTGGCTACTACCGGTAGCCTCAGCAACAACTCTAGCATTTTCTCTTTCGTTGGCTTCATTAATGGCATCTGCATTGCATTCCAGTTGAAATAAAATTAAAATAAAATATAAGTAAACAAATAAAACATAAGTAAATAAATAAAATATAAGTAAATAAATAAAATCAATCGTACCTGCTCGCTGCCTGTCTGTTGTTGAATGGCGGGCCTGATGTCCCATTTGCCTACCTTCCATCTCGTCCATGGTCATTACTTGACGCTTGTGGGGTCTTCTTCCTTTTCTGATCCACCCGCTTGCGGGACAGACTCTATCACTAACATAGGGCGGCCACTGATACTGGTTGGGATAAGGATGGAAAGATGCACCCCAAGTACTCGCAAGGTAATCGGTACGGTACATGTCTGCGACATAATCATCCTCAGAGAAGTTTCTCTCTCGGCACACCGCCATAACATGAGAACAAGGTATGTGGGCCAACTGGATTCCTTGGCAAGTGCATGTTACAGTATTGTCAGGTGCAAAAATAACAACATACTTGAACATCCTTTTCACAAACTCCATAGTCCCATCCGGTCTACGGCCGGTTGGAGCAAACTCATCTGGACAGTGCACTTCGAATTCCAATTGGTTATCCCCGTACGGGACAACTCTCATAGCTGCACCTTTCTCCCTATGTTTCCTTAGTTTTCCCTCCACCCTTGTTGAAAACGTTTGATTCCTGGACAGTAATTCATAAAATATAAGTCAACAAATAAGAATATACATACCTTGTCAAAATCTCTGAATAAAAATATACATACCTGGACAGTAATTCGAAGGCTTTAACACGCCGTGCAACAAACCATGCATTTAACTTGTAAAAGGTGTCCTCCACAATTGCTGCCACGGGCAATTGCCGGCTCTGCTTGAAAACAGCATTCAAGGACTCAGACCCATTTGTGGTCATAATTCCCCATCGGAAACCTCTATCACGGGCTTGCAATATCTTCTCATATGCGGGTGGCTTAGCAAGATCGGCGGGATTATTTTTTCCCATCTTGAGTAAGTACAAATTTGCCTTTGGACAGTACTGCAAAAAAAAAAAAAAATTTAGATGAGAAAATTTAAGTAAATAATCAGAAAATATAAGTCAACAAATAAAAATATACATACCTTGGCAAAATCTTTGAACATCTCTTCCACCCTTCTCGGCTTCTTCTTCTTGCAACCAATTCTGAATGTATCTGCAACCCATTTTTTAGATCCGCAGTTCTTGTGTAGGTTGTCTGTAACATGTGGCATACACAGCCTGTGCACACAATCGCCGTTCACTGTTGACCACCCGAAATCTGGGCGATCAAAAACATATTTGATTCCTTTGTACTGGTCTGATATGACACAAAAGAACCGGTCGCCAACCACTTGTCTTCTTACGAACCTCATGAAAAATCTCCAGTTTTTCCCGTCCTCCTTCTCAACAATTGCAAAGGCCAAAGACAACAACTGGTTTTCAGCATCATATGCACATGCGATCAGCAGTCTCCCGTCGTAACGGCCAGACAGGAAGCATGCATCTACACTGATGACCGGTCTAATGTATGGCACAGCTTGAATACATGGACCGAACGCCCATGCTATGGCCTTGAATTGCAACGCGTTGTCGACAGTCCGTACGCCTATATTCTAACATTCAAAGACAGTGCCGAGATTTGTACTTGCTAATGCCTGCAGCAATGGTGCAAGCAAGTTGTATGAACCATGCCAGCTATCGAACATTCGGCAAATCGCAAGTTCACGCCCTCTCCACAACCTGTTGTATTTTGGGACGACATGCTTGTAAACGCGTCTGACATGTCTAGCGACCTCCTTAAGGCTCATCGATGGGTCATCCTTAACGTCATTCTCAATTACATCGGCAATAAGTGAAGCCGTAAGATTTGCATGGTCTTTCCTTAATGACGCAGCCTTGCATGTGTGAGGTGGTTCACACTTCTTAATAATCCATGCCTCGCCCTTACCCACAGGGGTTGCATATAGACGGAAGTGGCAATGTACTTCGTCGGCACAAACAATTACTAACTTTCTTCGGTCCCTTTTTTCAATTCTGAACTCCCAGTTGCCATGAACATGGACCTCATATATTTTCTTCACAAGTTCATCTATGTTGGTGTAAACCTGCTGCGGAGCAAGCTCTTGACTGTACCTGACACGCGGCCCAAAAAATGAGATGTCTGCCTCTTCAAAAGCAGTGGTATCGTTGAATGTGGGGCACGGATGCCTATCTGTCCGACCTCTAATCGGAAATCTGTCTTCCTTAGGTAAATAATCTCCATCACTTTCTGACAGGTGATCAGAATTCCAATCCCCTTCCCATTCGTCACCTGTTTCCAAATTTCCTTGTGGTACGGCATCGAGCTCAGCATCAAGGTCAAGGTCTCTCCGGATAGCAACGGGTGACACTATAGGTATTGATGGTGGTACAGATGGAAATCTGGGTTGGATTGGGGTTTCAGGAGGAGGTGGTGGTGGTGGTGGTAGATCAGTGGTAAAATCAGGTACATAATTCTCATAAACGGGTGATACGGGCGGTTCATAACTCGAGTGGCGGGGGTTGTAATACCTCGAGGGGCCGGGGTTGTCATAACTATAGTGGCGGGGGTTGTCATAACTGGAGTGGCGGGGGTTGTCATACCTCGAGTGCTCATGACCCGAGTTGTCATAACCCGAGTGCTCATAACTCGAGCTGTCATAACTCGAGTGACGGGGGTTGTCATAACCCGAGTGATCATAACCTCTATTTTCCCTAGATGTTCCAACCCCGGGTTCACGCTGAACTCTTCTGGAATATAAGTCAATTACCATTACCCCCTGTGACTCAAAAGTGTTGTAAACACTCCTCCATAATGACTCATCTGTTATTGGATACCTGGTATAGTAAGGTCTACCACCACTTACTGTGTTAATCCGGGTAGCTACATCTATATCACACCGGTTGGGGTTCACACTAATTTTTTCATACACTATTCTCTTCAGTTCAACAAATGTGGTATTTTCATTTATCTCGAAGCCGTAGGCTGCTTCCTTAGTGTACTATGCTCCCTCCGCATCCCGGGTAAACTTCCCGCCCATATACAGTGCAACCAACATATTTCCGGTCTGGAATTACTGTTATGAAAATACTGTGCTGGAATTACTGTTCACCATCGCCTCAAAATCGCCTCTCTTTTTCTCATTCGGTTCTGGAAATTTGTTGGAAACTTGGAATGAATACTATGCTCATCAGGAGAGAGAAAAACCTCTTTTATAGGGATTTTATAGCGGACCGCCCAGCTGCTGGGCGGTCAGAAAATGGTAGTGGACCGCCCGCCTGCTGGGCGGTCAGGTACGGAAAGTGGATCGCCCAGCCGACGGGTGGTTGTGGTAGATTTAAAAATAAGTTTGGGGTGGGGGCAGATTTGATAATTTGTTTTTTTTGGGGGTATTAATAAAAATATCGGGAATTACTCTGCAGCATATTATTCAATTGAGATAGTAGTTGGATTAGCTGTCCATTACTCGTCATAGAAAAACCCAATGAATTGTTCTCCCTAGCGACTGGATCCGTCTCCTCATCTGGCCCCTTATCTCTTCCAGCGTTTCCTTCAAATTTTCTCTCTTTCTCCCACTTTCGCCTGCCGCCAGCGTTGTTCCCTTTCACTCGGTTGGGTCTCATATGGGGATGGAGGTGCCAACAAGCGTCGCGGGTGTGACCCTACTTCTTGCAGTGGTCGCACTTGTCGTTGTTGTTGGGTGCTCCCCTCAGTTTTGCCCCTTCTCGTAGATTAGGGTTAGGGTTTCGAGCGGAATAAGCTTTGGTTTCTGCAGTGTCGGCCTTGTTTTGGGTATTCATGGTAGTGTGCCGTGTCTCTTCTCTCTGTATGGTGGCCATTACCGAGTCGATTGACGGCAACTCGGAGGAGTAGAGAATTTGAGATCTAATGGCTTCAAAACTCGGGTCGAGGCCTCCAAGATATATAAGTGTACACTAATTCTTGTTCTGCCCTTTTTTGGATTTCTTCAGGGTCTGTTGTAGGTGGGAGGTAGAGTTGGAGCTCCTCCCATCTCGTCAGTACCTCGGTTCCGTATTGAGAACTATTTTTGCTTCCTTGCTTGATTTGTGTTAGTTCCTGTTTAAGATTGAAAATATGAGCGAAATTTTGTTGTTGGCCGTATAATCTTTTTACCTTATCCCACACTTCTTTGGATGAGTTCAGAAGCATGCATAGGCGTGCAATTTTCAGCTCCATGGTGTTGATGAGCCAGGACATGACCAAGTGGTCTGTTGTTTGCCATTCTGTTATTTTCATCTGTTCTTCATGAGTTGTCTCATTTGATTTTGCTGTTTTTGGTTTTTTGATGGTTCCATCAATGAACCCTAATTTGCCTCTGCCACTAAGGCCTATTAATACTGATCTTGACCATGGAACATAATCTGTGTTGCCGCTGAGTATGATTGAGGTAATTTTAGTGGTATCGGTTGATAGAGACATGATTTTTGGGGTTTTCTGGGTTTGCTGGTAAATGAATGTTTGAATCTGGGGTGTTTTGGCTGTGTCGGCTCTAAATCCTCTGTTAGTTTGATACTTGATTTACAGAATTTACTCCTGCTCTGATACCATAATGAATTTTGTGATGTGATGAAAGAACAAAAATGATGAACTGAAAAACAATTTTCTTATTGAAGTTTTTTGTACAGAGGTATTACATGGCTCTTTATAGCCTAAATTCTCTTGTAGCTGTTGGTGGCTTGCCTAAAATATTGGATTCTGTATTTTGCCTAATTAAGGGAATTAAGCTAGGTGCCTAAATTGGCATGACAACTACATTTTTTATGCTAATTGGATTTCCTTCCTAAACAACCTATGATGAGTTTCTGAGGTTATTTTCTTATTTCTCAACAAGATTGATTACTGTTCTGATTGAATTATTTTTGTTTCTGAAATTTTTTGAACAGCCGAAGCAGATCCATGAGATCAAAGATTTCCTTCTGACGGCCAGGAGGAAAGATGCAAGGCCCGTCAAGGTAAGAGAAGCAAAAATGTTGTGAAATTTAAGGTGCGTTGTGCCATGTACCTTTACACTCTCTGTGTATTAGACTCAGAGAAGGCCGACAAGCGCAAGCAATCCCCCAGGTTGGTCTTTGTTCTTTAAAAGTGTTATATATATAGATGTCATCGGTCTGGTTCCTTATTTGAACCAGTGTCTGTTGGAAGTAAAAACTGGTTTGATCTTGCTGGAACTGTGAACTGATATTTAATGCTGAAATGTGTTAAATGAATGTTGTTTGTTTGGTCCCGATGAAGATGAAATTAATACATGGACCAGAAGATGCGGCAGTAGTGGTTTTAGGTTCGAGCCGTTATTGTTTCCTCTCCATTTGTGTAGATTCTATTTAGATAAGGCTGTGGCTCGTGTTTAAAACCATTGGTTGCCTTAGTGTTTGCCTTGAATTTTTTTTTACTTTATCCTTCTAAAAGTTTGTTTGTTGATTTTATTAATGGTATTTTGGCATCAACAAAGAGCAAAGTCATCAAACTACGGGTCAATACGGGATCAAACTTATAACTGGGCGCACCAAATAAATTAGAGTCTCTGCCCAATACAAACCTCTCTCTTTCTACTTCACCAATATTTGGGCAAATAGGGATATGCCGAAGCAAGTGTATTGTTCCAGAATTAGAACCGGCAACAAACTCCATGGAATAATATTTGCACACTGCTTTTTTTTCCTACAACACGAAAATAGTTCCACGCTCGTGATCGTTTTCGACTTCGTTTTGATACGGTCGATCTGCTCTCAGACTCAACAACAATATCAAGATTTTCGTGCGTCTGGAATTGCGACATTATACTCTACAAAAAATAACAATCAATAAGACCTGGTTAGGCACTATTCATCTACCAGCTGAAATAATACATGATTATATATGAACAACTACTGAAAGACCAGACACAGTGGTGGCTGTCTGTGCATTTGCAAGAAGCTTAGCACCAAAACTCCTAAAAAATAATTATATCAATAAACACATACCTTGTTATTGGACGGTTTATGGGTTTCCTGTTCAAGAGAAAGAAAACAGTTGCCGGTACCCGAACAGCCCCACCTGACAAATTAAATTAGATATTTGTTAAAATCCTGAAATCCCTTAAATAAATTAAATTTGAAGCAAGATTATTTTTTATGTTATACAGCTATTAAGATTAAAGAACTACAGTTTGAACATTTATTTTCTTTATCTTTATATACAAAAGAAATGTTCACGAGGATCATGAGCCGAGATTTTTATTAATATCCAAAGTTAATTAGAAATTAATATTTATACCCAGAATTTCCGACTTTCGCCAAAAATGTCCAAACCGGCCATAAAATGGCCGGCTTACTCTTTTTTTTTTTTTTAGAGACACTATAAAGAGCAAAATAATAAAATCTAACACTGAAAATTCGAAATTTTTATTTAAATTATTTGTTAGATTACTTCTTTTGATTTATAGTTAGCATATTTATACTAAAATACACTATATTACTTGGAATTATGTTGAATTACACTATGTTACAATAAATTATGTTGAATTACACTAAATCACGTTAAATTACAATAACTTCGCTAATTATTCTGTTGTGTTAAAGTAGAGGACTAGTGTAGAAATTTATCTTACTTTTCTCATTTGTTAACTGATCCCGAGATTTTTATTAATATCCAAAGTTAATTAGAAACTACTAATTATGCCCAGAATTTCTGACTTTCACCAAAAATGCCCAAATCGGCCATTTTATGGCCGGCTTACTCTTTTTTTTTTTTTTTTTAGAGACACTATGAAGAGCAAAATAATGAAATCTAACACTGAAAATTCAAATTTTTTGTTTAAATTATTTGTTAGATTACTTCTTTTGACTTATAATTAGCATATTTATACTAAAATACACTAGATTACTTGAAATTATGTTGAATTACACTATATTACAATAAATTATGTTAAATTACAATAACTTCACTAATTATTCTGAAATACGGTTAATTACTTTAAACTATGCAAAATTACTCTAAAGTAGACCGATTTTGTGTCATCTTTCATGAATCATAAAAAATAGTAAAAAAATTCAAAAATAGTAAAAATTAGTATTCTACAAGTTCATTATGTAACTAATTTATTGAGTTACTTAGATTGAATAATAGAAATAAAAATCTTAATTGGAAACTTCAACTCAAGTTTTGAGGCTCTTCTCTTAGTTTTTTGACAATTATGAATTTTAAAATCTAGCATAGCGGGCACTGACGCATGCATCTTTTCGCAAGCTTTTCGAAAAGTGGTCATTTGCTGAAATCGGACACTCGAGCGCCGTTTTATGGCCGTTTGAAGTTTCGTCGTCGTTTTTCGCCTTTTCAGTGAAGATATCGTCCCTATTCATATGTAATTTAGCGTAATTTACCGTATTTAACATAATGTAATGTAATTTAGCGTATTTTAGTATAAATATGCTAATTATATATCAAAAAAAGTAATCTAACAAATAATTTAAACAAAAAAATTTAAATTTTTAGTGTTAGATTTCATTTTCTTGCTCTTCATATTGTCTCTCTAAAAAAAAGAAGAAGAAATTAAAAAAAGAGTAAGCCGGCCATAAAATGGCCGGTTTGGACATTTTTGGCGAAAGTCAGAAATTCTGGATATAAATATTAATTTCTAATTAACTTTGGATATTAATAAAATCTCGGGATCAGTTAACAAATCAGAAAAGTAAAATAAATTACTACACTAGTCCTCTACTTTAACAAATATACAAACCCAACAGAGCTTTATAGGCAAAACAATTTGGCATTGCATAAACAACGATATTACCCAATAGAGTACATACTCTACAGCGATATTACTTAGAGGAGAAGAGACACCTACCAATGTGTGAAAAGGAGCAGCAGTTGAGAGACATAGCAGAGGCGGCGCGACAGGGGAGAGGTGGCGCGACGGAGAAGAGGTGACGCAGGCGAGAGAGAGGCCGAGTGAGAGCCGGACACTGGCGATGAAGGGGGAAAGAGAGAGAGAGAGATTGGACTTAGGAGAGAAATCGATTTGTTTAAAACCTACTCAAACGGGCTGCTCAAAACCTGTCCAAACGGGCTTCTAATTGAACATAACCAAATTTTGTTCAGGCCCTGTTCAGTTTTGATCCACCGATAAAAAATATATTAATCTGAACTAAACATTGAGCCAGTTCGTATTACAACTCGTCCAAACTTTATTCAGCGATTGTTCAGCCCGGTTTGTCCATGGACGAACCTGTCCAATTAGCAGCCCTCTGTATTTAGAAACAAAAAATTCTCTAAGCTCTCAAAATTATAATAATTGCTCTCAATATAGCACTCTCCCTGCAAAAATGTACATCACTAACGGTTGTGTTGGACCGCCGTTAGTATTTAGCCATGATGGCAATACCGTAAATTATTGGATCCTACTGAACCGTTAATGTATTAACACTAACGGCAACTACTGAACGGTTATTGTTGGGTTAGAAAACACTAATGATACCATGTTTATCCGATTTGTGAGGACAAGGACAAATTGTTAATTTTTTTTTGCCTCGTTGCAAGGCACTAATGAAAAGGTAAAACACACATGCATGCTTATCCGTCTATTCACCTCGTATCAATCCCTTTTCATTTCCCATGCTTATCCGAAACAGCACAGCCATAGAACACCAAACACTAACTCAAAAGTCAAAACCCACCCCACCCCACCCTGTACCGATCGCTTCTTCTCCGGCGTTCTCTGTCCCAATACCACCCCACCCTGTCAAGTTCCGCCACCGCCATTCCTTCTCCTTGTCCGGCCTCCATTTCTCACTTCTCATATCTTCTCCCAGATCGGACAGGTAATATATCTTTTAAAGTATGTAACATGTGCAAAGCAAGCAAGATATATGATTATATATATATATATATATATATATATATATATATATGCAGTCTCTGTTTGACTTTGTAACCTCTGTTCTCAATCCAAGGATCACAAACTAAAGAATTCATGGGAAAAAGAGTGCTATTGTTTCCATTGCCTTATAAAGGCCACATGAATCCCATGTTAGAACTTGCTGCAGTTCTCCATTCTCGCGGCTTCTCCATCACCATCTTCCACAGTACCAGCTACGACCCCATCGATTCCACCAAATATCCTTTGTACCGCTTCATCTTTGTCGAAGATGGAGAAATATCAAACCGGGTCAGATCCGGGGTTGATGATGCGGTACCTCGAATAATGGCTTGGAACGATAGTTGTGACCAGCTATTTTATGATTCTTTGACAAGCGTTCTTTCTGACAAAAATGAAGAGCCCGTGGCGTGCTTGATACGGGACACACACTGGTACAACTTGCAACATCTTGCGAATAGGCTTGGCATTCCAACTTTGGTACTTAGGACCGGCAGTGCAGCCTCTCTAAATTGGTTCATGACATTTCCTCAGTTGGTCCAGAAAGGTTGCATACCAGTGCAAGGTTAGTACTCATATAGATTTCCTGCTCAACAATAACCACTATAGACTACAACATGTTACATGTGCATTATTGTAATTAATTTATCTTCTTCACTTCAATTTTTAACAGAATCACAATTGAACATGCCAGTGGTTGAAATTGCCCCTCTCCGAATGAGGGACTTGCCACTTATTGGCAATCGCAGCAATGAAGTGTTACCTGAATTCTTCATGAAGGGTATAGATGCTATAAGAGCATCCTCGGGGATCATTGTAAACACTTTTCATGCCATTGACAGTACAGAGGTAGAGAAGTTCCAAAGAGCAGTACCGGTTCAAGTATTTTGTATCGGTCCTCTCCATAAGTTCACTCCCCCTTCCAGAAGCTGTTTGCTGGATCAAGATCGTAGTTGCTTAGAGTGGTTGGACACACAAGCTGCTGGCTCTGTGCTTTATGTGAGTTTTGGAAGCGTCACTTACATGAACTACGACGATTTCATGGAGACTGCTTGGGGTTTGGCTAACAGTGGCCAACCTTTTATGTGGGTGGTTCGACCGGGTTCAATCGTCGGAAGAAATGAGGTTGATTTACCTGACAGGTTTGTCGCAGCGACAAGCGGCCATGGGAAGATAGTTAGTTGGGCCCCACAAAAGGAGGTCTTCGCACATGCCTCAGTTGGTGCCTTTTGGACACATAACGGCTGGAATTCAACACTGGAGGCTATCTGTGAAGGGGTACCCATGATCTGTTGGCCTCATTTTGGAGATCAAATGGGGAATGCTCGATATGTTACACATGTTTGGAAGGTTGGTATTGGGTTAGAGGGAAAACTAGAGAGAGGGAAAATTGAAAAGGCGATCAAACTGTTGATGAAAGAGGATGAAGGTGTAGAAATTAGAGAAAGAATGAGAGCTATGAAACATGAAGCATCTCTTTGCATCAAGAGTGACGGATCTTCTTCTATCAATATCGACAAGCTCGTTAATTTGATATCATCCTTTTAAGATACTTTAATGCTTCTCATGGAAAATTGTTTTCTCTTTAAGGCATGTGTTTGTAAATATTTACTTAGTACAATCTTGGTAGCCACTACCAGTCTTTCAAAAAAAAAAAAATTTGTTTTCACTCGATGAATTATTAGAAAGCTTATATAATCTATAAATTTGCATGCACTTGCTCTTTTTACTCTAAAAGGAATGTTTCATGTTATGTTGTCTCAATTTTATTTAATTGCATGGTTATTTATTTTTCCAACTTTCTAGTTTCTACTCCTGAAACTTGTTTTTATTTCCATCAGCACTAACGGAAGCTATGCCAGCTGAACTCTTTCAAAAAGCTTGTTAAAGATCAAAAACAAAATGACACAGATTTTATATTTGGAGCTTAGCTCCTAAGGGAGTGAGTTGTTAGACTGAATTACTATGCTTTGTGATATGCTATGGTTTTTGTAATAAGTAGGAAAAACAAGGCTTAGGATGTAAAAGGTTCTGTGTTGTTCTTAGTTGTAAAAACAGCTCAGACTGGTACCAGTAATTTAATACCGGTTTGAAAAATATTCTAGTTTCAATGGAAACTGGTGAGGTCTTTACCTCACTTTAATAAAAAAAAATATCAAAATTACACATAATTAAATAGACTTGGAGAAGCAGCGCACATAAATATATATTCTTACAAATATTACCTTGTAAGTATATATGTATTATCAATCATGAATATTAGGATAGCCTACCAACGACTAGTAGCAAATTAGAAAAATATAACATAGCTAGTTTGTCTATATAAACTTGTGTAAGAAATGTAATCATCATCAAAATCAATTCAATAAAACAAATACAGTTCAATGCTTTTTGTTTCTCAAATTAACATGATGAGAGCAGGAAAGTTACCAAATCAAAAGAAAATCCAGTTTTTGCAAAATTAAAGTAACCAACCACAACAATCAATGATGAACTCCTCTGATGAAATTGAATAAACAAGTTCACAACAAAGACGAACCAAGTAAGGAAGAAGAAAAAAAAATGGAAAGAAAAAGGAAAAAAAAAAATAGAAAAAGAAAATAAAAAGAAAAATAAAAAAAAGAGTAGATCCGAGAAGCAGAACAATCAAAAGATTTCTTTCTTCCTCGATACAGTCATGAGCTGCAACTATCTTTCTGGCAAAGCCAACTCAGAAGTTAACACATCATGAATTTAGCAAAAAAAAAAAAAAAAAAACAAGGGTCATCTTGCTTATTTCAAAATTCAAACTTCAGAGAGAAAGGGGACTAGATCTCTAAGCAGCTTCAAAGGAGTTCACGAGTAGGCAGAAGAAACCACCGACCAGTTTGAATTGGCGCATATACCAGCATTTCAGTATATGTTTACTGGTTCTACTGTTTTCATTTTTTTCAATTTTCTATTACCTTGATTTTTTTTTTTGAAAATAAGGCTTAAGCCCGTTTCATATAGAAACAAAAGAGTCATATATAACACTATCTCAAAGCTCACACAAGAGCCCAGATGTTGAGACTAAAGCAAAACAACTAAGATACGAAATCAACAGAGCCCACTATTACCTTGATTTAACATTCTGTTTTTAGATTGAGGTCAAATGTTTTGAGCAATTTCTTTGATCTGGTGGTTACCACCCTCTTGTAATACAAATGGGGGCTTTGACCCTCATTTTACTCAAAAAAATAAATAAATAAGAGCTGCAACTTTTGCCTTCCCTCAGAAGTTGAATTCAGATCCACCCCGGTACCGTAATAGGGAATCTTTTAAAATTACTGGATCTGGACCGTTTTTTTTTACTTAAAACGAATCTCAAAGCCCAATAATACTGCCCCTGCGCTAGCCCGAATCTCAAAGCGGCTGGAAGTTAATCTCAAACCGTAAAGTGAAGGGAATCTTTTACAATATTGGAGAGGATACTTGTCCAACAAGAGGAAACTAATTTATTTTTCTTTCTCGGATACACCAGATAGAGAGAGTCAATCGGAGGGGTACAAAAAAATGAGGAGAGTAGAATGAGAATGCATCGGCTCCTCTCCTGACTTTGCATTCAGGGACAATTTCATGTATACCTCTCAAAAACTTCAAAATTACGTATTCCCTTCTCTAAACTTTGAAATTACATATTTTCTCTCTCTAAACCTCAAAAGCTCACAAATTTACTCATTTTATTGTCTTTTATTTTAAAACTCATTTTAAATTTAAAATACCTATTTTGTCCTTTATTAAAAGCAATAAAATAGATAAATTTGTGAGTTTTGAAGTTTAGAAAGGGAAATACGTAATTTCGAAGTTTAGAGGGAAAATACGTAAATTTGAAGTTTTTGAGGGTTTTACATGAAATTCCCCCTTACATTTAATTAGATATGAAATATTTTGTTTTGGTCCTCAAATTTATCAATATTACAAATGGTGATGAAATTTTGATTTTTCAAATTTTTGGTTTCAACATCTGCACCTTTTAATCATATGAACTTGGTCCATTACAAACCTTCAGCTGGTCTCTGCGTGGTCTACAAACACCAAGCTCACATAATCTAAAAGGATCTTCTCCTTCCCCTAACAGACAAAAAAAGTCAGAAGAAACGGTAAAAATCCTGGCGCCGCTGGAGATGCTCTTCGTCCTTCACTATGCTACTCAATTAAGGCCGTTAGATGCATTCAACGATCCAGATGCTGCCAACTCATCAGTCCATCCAGCTGTTGAAACCATGCCTAAACCCTAATCGAAAGGCTATAAAAGGAGCCCCTGTTGAAGAAAAAGGGGGGACAATACACAAGGCCGAAACCCTACACATACCAAAATCCTAAAACACACTACGGATACATAACAGAGAGCAATAGAGAGATAGAAGCAAAAAAAAAATATATATAATCTTTCTTCTACAAAGAATTTAGATAATTCAAATAGCTTAAAGTTTGTTCTTCCTCCTTCTCTATAGGAAAAAAGGAAATAGGTAATTAAAGGCGAAAATCATGTAAGCCTTGAGAGATGATGCTGTGTATATGTTCATAATGAAATAAGAAAGTTCTTCAAAACCGAAATCTTCCTTTTTCTTTCTTTTTCTTTGCTGCCTTGATTTGCTGATTGTCTTCTTTGTTTGCTTCCCTTTTTTTAAAGCATTAGGTCAATAAAGTGTGAAGGCTACATGATATTCAAGTTTATTTCATAATAAGCTAAGCATGTTCTAGCCTAATGATCAAATAAAAAAATAAAAGTGCATGTAACTCTCTCTTTTCTTTTTCTGTTTTTCTTTAAAATTATGACAAAAAAATTTATTTAAAACTTGATCAGACAGATGGCCAAATCTCCAATGCAACAACTTGTCACGGTTTATTGAACTTAATGATACAAAACACTTATTAATATTATCTTCAAGATAATATAAACCATTTTTTAACTATCCCTCACCAATTTTCTTCCCTGATACTCGGTCCTGAAATATCACTTTATTTGGTGAGAATATTACATTGCAGTTTAAATCTTGAGTTATTTTACCAACAGATAATAAATTTGAATTAAAGTCTGGTAAGCACAAAATATTTTTTACATCTTTTGTAAAAAAATTGGTAGTACCAAAACCGCAAATTTGAACTTTATTTCCATTTGCAACAGTTACATGTTGAGAGTCTTTCACCGAAATTTTGTAATTTATTTTGGTCAAAGGTCATATGATCGGTGGCACCGGAATCCATAATCCAATTGTTTGAATTTTGACAAATATTGGCTCGGTTTGGTACATGATTTGCAAGTTTGTCATATTTACAAGAGTTATTATCTAATTTTGAACAACTTTGATTGTCTCG
The DNA here is from genome assembly GCA_025461045.1 of Carex parvula. Taxonomy (NCBI): domain Eukaryota; kingdom Viridiplantae; phylum Streptophyta; class Magnoliopsida; order Poales; family Cyperaceae; genus Carex; species Carex parvula. Next base: position 30,153 of record JAJGRW010000255.1, read on the forward strand.
GGAAATTTTTTTATTTACTAAGCTATTCGATCGGTTGTTTAATTTTTTGTACAATATGTGATAAATTTAAAATAGAGGAGTTAGTAGAAAAACCTTTGCTACTGTCGGAATTACTCTGCAGCATATTATTCAATTGAGATAGTAGTTGGATTAGCTGTCCATTACTCGCCACAGAAAAACCCAATGAATTGTTCTCCCTAGCGACTGGATCCGTCTCCTCTTCTGGCCCCTTATCTCTTCCAGCGTTTCCTCCAAATTTTCTCTCTTTCTCCCACTTTCGCCTGCCGCCAGCGTTGTTCCCTTTCTCTCGGTTGGGTCTCATATAGGGATGGAGGTGCCAACAAGCGTCGCGGGTGTGACCCTGCTTCTTGCAGTGGTCGCACTTGTCGTTGCTGTTGGGTGCTCCCCTCAGTTTTGCCCCTTCTCGGAGATTAGGGTTATGGTTTCGAGCGGAATAAGCTTTGGTTTCTGCAGTGTTGGCCTTATTTTGGGTATTCATGGTAGTGCGCCGTGTCTCTTCTCTCTGTATGGTGGCCATTACCGAGTCGATTGACGGCAACTCAGAGGAGTAGAGAATTTGAGATCTAATGGCTTCAAAACTCAGGTCGAGGCCTCCAAGATATATAAGTGTACACTAATTCTTGTTCTGCCCTTTTTTGGATTTCTTCAGGGTCTGTTGTAGGTGGGAGGTAGAGTTGGAGCTCCTCCCATCTCGTCAGTACCTCGGTTCCATATTGAGAACTATTTTTGCTTCCTTGCTTGATTTGTGATAGTTCCTGTTTAAGATTGAAAATATGAGCGAAATTTTGTTGTTGGCCGTATAATCTTTTTACCTTATCCCACACTTCTTTGGATGAGTTCAGAAGCATGCATAGGCGTGCAATTTTCGGCTCCATGGTGTTGATGAGCCAGGACATGACCAAGTGGTCTGTTGTTTGCCATTCTGTTATTTTCATCTGTTCTTCATGAGTTGTCTCATTTGATTTTGCTGGTTTTGGTTTTTTGATGGTTCCATCAATGAACCCTAATTTGCCTCTGCCACTAAGGCCTATTAATACTGATCTTGACCATGGAACATAATCTGTGTTGCCGCTGAGTATGATTGAGGTAATTTTAGTGGTATCGATTGATAGAGACATGATTTCTGGGGTTTTCTGGGTTTGCTGGTAAATGAATGTTTGAATCTGGGGTGTTTTGGCTGTGTCGGCTCTAAACCCTCTGTTAGTTTGATGCTTGATTTACAAATTTACTCCTGCTCTGATACCATAATGAATTTTGTGATGTGATGAAATAACAAAAATGATCGATGAATTGAAAAACAATTTTCTTATTGAAGTTTTTTGTACAGAGGTATTAATTACATGGCTCTTTATAGCCTAAATTCTCTTGTAGCTGTTGGTGGCTTGCCTAAAATATTGGATTCTGTATTTTGCCTAATTGAGGAAATTCAGCTAGGTGCCTAAATTGGCCTGACAACTACATTTTTTATGCTAATTGGATTTCCTTCCTAAACAACCTATGATGAGTTTCTGAGGTTATTTTCTTATTTCTCAACAAGATTGATTAATGTTCTGATTGAATTATTTTTGTTTCTGAAATTTTTTGAACAGCCGAAGCAGATCCATGAGATCAAAGATTTCCTTCTGACGGCCAGGAGGAAAGATGCAAGGCCCGTCAAGGTAAGAGAAGCAAAAATGTTGTGAAATTTAAGGTGCGTTGTGCCATGTACCTTTACACTCTCTGTGTATTAGACTCAGAGAAGGCCGACAAGCGCAAGCAATCCCCCAGGTTGGTCTTTGTTCTTTAAAAGTGTTATATATATAGATGTCATCGGTCTGGTTCCTTATTTGAACCAGTGTCTGTTGGAAGTAAAAACTGGTTTGATCTTGCTGGAACTGTGAACTGATATTTAATGCTGAAATGTGTTAAATGAATGTTGTTTGTTTGGTCCCAATGAAGATAAAATTAATACATGGACCAAAAGATGCGGCAGTAGTGGTTTTAGGTTCGAGCCGTTATTGTTTCCTCTCCATTTGTGTAGATTCTATTTAGATAAGGCTGTGGCTCGTGTTTAAAACCATTGGTTGCCTTGAATTTTTTTTTACTTTATCCTTCTAAAAGTTTGTTTGTTGATTTTATTAAATTTGTATGTGTTGTTTTTTTATTTTCAAATTACTTGGAGGAAACATGTGTTAATTATTTGTTGTACTTATTAACTAAATATTCATCCTTAATGAAAAAGGACTATTTATTATATGTTCTGTTCCTCCAGATATGAAATTTTGTCTGAAAGGCCGAAAGGGTTTAGTAACTTGGTATAATACTGGAGCTGAATTCTGGTTCTCTTTATTAATTATGAATTGTTTATACCATAACTTGAATTTTTAATTATTATGATGTTATAATTAATGAAAGTTATTGTTTGTTTTGGCAGGTCTTAGTGTCCAGGAGATCTAAGTTGTGATGTGATCGAAGCTGTGCTGGATTTTATAGTGTTAGAAAGCAGCATGTTTTTCATACAGATCATACAACCATTTATAAGTACTAATATTGTGTAAAAAAACAGCATATGTGTTTGTTATATTGTTTCATTCACTCTTCTGTGTTAATTTCCTTTCTTTTCACTAATTTACATGCAAGAGGAAGAGGCTTAGAAGATGATATATTTTTCCTATTGGCATCCTTTTCCTGCATGTTATCAATTTTTTATTTACTACGACAGATTTGTTGCAAATTATATTTTTTTTAATCCAAAAAAGCCTAAATAAAAGATGAAAATATGAACAAATTAACAGCAGGTGATATTTGTATCATAATTTCCTATATACCAGCTATTTTTTTTGGGTGCTGATATTGGCAATGCAACTTTTATTATCAACATCACACCATTCTTTTTTGTAAAATTTCGGAAAATTTTGCCCTCTATATAGTTTCTTTAAGAAGCACTCATCAATTTTTGTAGAAAAACAAAACTAAGTAATTTCCAAATTTCAAGTAAACAAATCTCTAATTTCAAATGTTTGGATTTCATAAAATACAGGGGCAGATGCTCCGATCCGTGAGAAGTCAAATTTGAAATTGTGTGCGACATTGATGTAGTTTACTGATGCTGAATTTGCCATGAGTTCTGAGAAGTCGACGATTTATAATAAAGAAAAAATTTCGAATTCAGATTGAACTAATGGATGACATATGAAGACATGATGTAAGGAGAAGTTTTTAGTACTAAGATATAGAGCCATATGTGACTAATCGTTTCCGTAGAAGCCCCTCATCTGTTTAGCATATACAGATTGAATCAAATAACCCAAAGAGGCAAACTATAAATAATATACATTGTATAAAACCAACCATTCATTTCCCCTGGATGATCAAACTTTCAAACCAAAATTTGTGTCCAATAAATGCTGAGCAATCAACTATAAATTTTCATTTCATATTTTTTCTTATAAATTTTTGGAGTGCAAGTCCCAATGTAGCTTTTGCTGGAATTTGATTTTTACATATATTACTACCATCAGGACATCGTCTCGGTGACAATTTTAAATCTTGTTTTATTTTTGAATGATTGGGGTGATTTAAATTCTAGTATGGCTCTGTTTTATTATTGAATAATTGAATGATAACATTAAAATAAAATAAAAACTCAATAAAATTTTAGGGAGGGTTATGATCTCAAATTATGGACAGTACTAAAATGATAAAACAATTAACAAGAAGAGTTTATGGTTGAAAGATATGGTGACATTAACTCTGGCACATAACCTTTTATTAGGGCCTAATTCTACTTAATTGGCTCATAACCTTTTATTAAATTTAGACCGTTGATTAACTCTGACATGAATCTCAAAATGGACCCCCCTATATCTACAATAGGCACTGAATTCCTTTTGGCCCTACAATTAGGTAGGGTGTCTGAGGGGATACCGATTCTGAGGCAGAGCATGAGACTGGATATCAAGTAAATTCTAATAATTATTATATAAAGAAATATTTTGGAGACATATATCACAACCTTTTAAGCAAAAAATAATATCTTCAGAATATATTTGAAATTTAACTATATGCTTACAAATATTCATATTTTGAAGTATATTTGTAAAAGCATTAAGAAATCTTTTGGCCCTCCTCTGTTTACGTATAACATCAAACTATGAATATTAACTTACTCATAACTATGATAGAACAATAACAAAATTTGCATAATAAATAAAAGTAAAACACTTAACTTTATATTCTCATTTGTGTTTTGTTTGTGGATTTTTCTTTCTCGCTTTCACCATATATCCATTAGTAGGGTTGTTAAAAATATCTTATTTTTTTTTAAAACTTGATAGAGACTATCAAAAATATATATGGAGAAAGAGAGAAAACAAAATCTACAAAGAAATCACAAATGATAATATAAAGTTAAGTGTTTTATTCTAAAATAAAATAATACTCGAAAATTAAGTTTATGTTAGTTTCATATTTTTTATATTAACGTAAGAGTCTTCTTAGTTTTAAATTTACAACCTCTCACATGGAAAATTTTATTTATGCTACATCTTAAATCTCTCAGCCAACAAGTTATTAATGTAGTGTGATTTTATTTATGGGGGGACTAAAATGTATAAATACTTATAAAAATAATAAAAATATAAATGGCAAAACTGGTAATTTTTAATTTATAGGAGTAGCTAAGCCACCACCATTTAACACAGATCCGCCCCTGATATATTTGATGGCACAAATCTTAATAAAATGTATATGCATTGCAGTTTTACCCGTCTGATCCGTATCAGATGAATTAGATTGTACGTATATCATAGTCATGCTCATTTGGACTCTTTTTCCAATCAGAGAAAAAAAAATGGACATGTTGTATGAACACTTGCCTCCAGATTTTAAATTCAAAATATACATGAAAACATAAAGTTGGTGATAAGCCCCAAGACAGATGTATGAATTACCAATTCATTTCCATACAAAAAATGTGATGCTGCCTTCATGAAATTTAGATATATATATGTGCCATAGTGCCAATCTATAAGCTAGAATATTTTTAAATTTTTCCATCAAAACATATGCTTTTTATTAGTTTTTTTTGGTATTATGTAATGAAAGACCAGAGCATCATTCAATGTTTTGCAATTGGAGATCAGAGAAAATCAACAAAATATATTATAAATAACATCTTATTACAAAGGTTAGTATTAAAGAATCAAAATAAAATATTGTATTCTTGGTATGCATTAACATTTTCTAACATATAAAAGAAAAACCATTATAATATTTTTTGTAGAAAAATAGATTTTGGAAAATAGATGCTTATAAGTAATTCTTCGCCTTTATCTACATAAAAAGTTTTTGTTTATATTTTGTTAAAAATAAATTCACGTTCTGATTCTCAAAAAAGATAAATAAAAAACAAAAAATTTTGTACACTTGCAAAAAGAAAACAAATAATAGAAAATAATGAGTTACACCGCTCAATACTTTCAATTCACATGCCATATTTTTCAGATTTTAATTTGTTTTATTTTTTTCCCCTCTCTTACTTGATAACAAATGTACGCAGAGAAGATATGACATATTTGGGCCCAGCTCGGCTCGGCCCGGCCCGGACCGGCTCAGACCATATTTGGGCCCAGCTAGGTGTAAAACTCATTTGTTAATGCTATGCGTTAGAAACCAACTTCTTTTCTTAGATGTTTTTTTATTAAAAATTTTCGTGCTACATGCACCTTCAATTTTTCGGAAAATTGAATGGAGACAATTTTAAGATGTTGAAGGATAATGATCTCATGATATTGCGGACAAATATCCGCCTAATTTCATTTAATTTCTAAATTCCTCAATCAGAATTTTCATCAGAATATTATTTATTATAATGTTAAAGTTAATTTTTTGTTTCATTTAAAATACGTTACTACAATCGAACAGCCTGTAAATATTGATCGAGTACAGGCACATGTTCAACCTGAAACAGTTTGCTTGAAGGCAGAAGTTTGTGTGCTAATTATCCATGATTGTAAGAAATGAACAAAAACAGTACAAGGTTACCATGATTTTTACACTAAGTGAACATAAACAATACATCTTAACATTTTTTGCAAGAAATGGCACGCTGTCATCTGTTTTCCTATAAGCAACAAATAAAACAAGCAGTTCATCAGCTTGCTCAAGGAACAGTACCGATTAGCAGAATATAAGACATCCTCGAAAGAGGAGGAGACTCGATTTGATGGGCTCATGACCCGGCCCGGCTCGGCTCGGATTCGGCTCTGTTCAAACGTAGAAATTTGAGTCGAGTCGAGTTCTGGCTTTTTTAAGCTTAGGACCTGACTCAATATAAAATATTGAGCTATCCAACTCATTGCAATTGGTTCATGAGCTGGCCCGGCTCATTAGCAGTCCTACGGCGCTCTATCTGTCTACCATTACGATGAGAGTGTTTCACATATCGTACACATCATTAGCCGGTGACCAACTTCTTATCAACCTTGATTCTGATCGTATGTCTATTATGCAACTCGAGGTGGGACTATGTACCGCTCGAGGTCGAGTTCGTAACACATTTCGGAGATTTTTTTTATGTGTCGTTTCCAATGTTTTAAATAGCGTTTATAGCGTCATAGCGGGAAGGCTACAAAAAAAGCTATAGCGAATAGCGTAGCTATAGAGGAAGCTATTCCAAATAGCGTTTTTTTTTTTTTTTACAAAAATTATATTATGTATTTGTACTATATATTAACATTATCTAAAGTTTCATATAACAATAAATAACACTAAATTAATTAAGAAATTATAATATTCATATTGAACTAGTACAAAAGTCCATGGTTCAAAATATCCATAATAATATCATAAACTATCGATCTTTTTCTATACAAAATATCTTAAGCATCATGATTCATTCTATTTTTTTTTTCTATACAAAATAAATTTTATGGATCTTTATTTAAGTCCATATAAATTGTCTAAAAAGGTCCAATATGCATAGCGCGCTACACGCTATGCGCTATAGCGGACCGCTATTACCGCTATAGCGGCCGTAGCGCAATTAGTGTATTTTCATGTCATAGCTTAGCGTTTAGGGTCCAAAAACGCTATAGCGGGCTATTTAGAACACTGGTCGTTTCAAACAAATATATAGTAAGTTTTTCTCACAATCATTTTTTAAATAAAATAAATATATAAATCTAAGTGTGCATGCCATGTGTAGATTGTTGTGCAATTAATTAATGAGATGATGAGCTAGATTAATTTTATTTTTCTAATTGCAGGTGTTAGTGGGAGTTGTTTCCGGTTATCATACGCCTTTCTGCTGACAAATCGTGCATGCACCCGACGCATAACTAGCTTAGAGATCAAATTTAGCCAAAATATGATCACAAGAATCCCGTGATTGTGCCAGTGAAGTAACCAATTGATAGTTCATATCAATGCTTTCTGTGCAGCAAATTATCACAAAAATAAAATACCTCTTTTGTTTTTTAGAATACTGACAAAAAAATGAAAGAAAAACAAGTTTCTTGCAGCACACATTTACTAATTTTTCAGTTGGTTCACGTCCTAATGAGATACACCTTTTCTCTTAAGATTTTCCCAGCTTTCTCAATTCCATCCTAAACATTTTATGATATAATCTCATTCACAGCCCTACAAAAATATTAGGGGTATGTTGTCATCGATGAAACTAAAACCATTTGATCTAATCTGAGCAGAACCAAACTGCCCTGCTTTATAATTAGGTTAGACTACTTGTCCAATATGAGAAGTTCATTTTAAGCTAAACAGCTCATATCAATGATGGCACGACTGTACCATCACCAGCTGAAGAACATATGTTCATTCCTGTTGAAGCTCACCATAACAAAACAAAACATTTTTCAGTGATGGCTATTGAGCTAGTTCTAAGAGTATATTTTTAACTTGGTACACTATAGCCCAGTGTTGTAAAAAAAGGGCTAAACAACTGATTAATCGGGCGTTTAGTCAGTGGCAGTGACCAAACTGTCATGAAAAGACTTGACGGAGGTGCGTTTGCGGATTTTTCTGATTAATTGGTTGTTTATTCCCAATTATTCCCATTTATTCAGCCGTTTATTCCCGTTTAGTTGTTTTCTTTGTGACTACAAGACCCGTAGGTCTTTTAGTCTGCCATTTATTAGGCCGTGATCTGTTATATATTCGGTCGTTAAGTCCATAAATCGCCCGATATGTGCACATAACTTTAATAAAAACACAAATTATACGCAAAATTCCGATAAATCGGCCGCATACTGATTAATCGTTTGGTGGTAACTCGTCCGTTCGACAGATGCATACCGTTACTTACAACACTGCTATAACCATGAGTTTGTGCAATTTTTGAAAAGGAAAAGGGGAGAGAAGGGGGATGGGAGGAAGAAAACAATTAAAGAACACCTACGTTTAATATTAAAAGACATATCGATCAATTCAATTTTTAAAGTAATTATATAAACAAGTTAAATAAGTAAGAAGATTAGATATTATAATATTTTTATGAATAAATTAGCAATTTCAAAAGTTTATATGGGCACACTAGAAATTTTCCCTTTAAAAATCCACAAGGAATTCTAATTCTAACTTACTTTTAAATTAGCAAACTCTCACATGGAAAATTTAATATTTATGCTATATTTGAATCTCTCAGTCTACAAAAAAATTTCACGTACTATGATCATGGGCGAAATTAAAAAATTGAGATCGGAAATTGTGAATAAATTATTGTAGTGTAATATTATTTTATAAGGGAGGCTAATAGATAAAAGTGATTATAAAAATTATAAAAATTAAAGATAAAAACTTCTAATTAATTTATAAGGATGACTTACCCACTCCTAATTAACCTTAGATCCACCCAGACCATATGCCTAAGAACTTACGATGAAACCAACAGTAACCAGCATTTGTTCTGATACAATAAGATAAAAGTCCGCATCATCAACAACAGTGAAAAATGATGATTTTCACATAGGAGCGGAATTAGAAATTTGAGATTTGGGCGGGGACGAAGAGCTGAATAAGTTATTGCAGTGTAATTTTATTTTATTAAGAATTAAAACTATAAATACTTATTAACATTATAAAATATAAAAGACAAAACATATAATTTTTAATTTATAGAGGTGGTGAAGCCATCACTATTCAACATAAAGATCAGGCCTTGATTTGACGGCACACATCTTAATAAATTGTATAATGAAAAGTGTATATTGCACTGCAATTTTACTCGTTCGATCTAACCTTTCTTTACGCGGTTGAGAGTACAAACTGCCAAGGTAAACTCTCTCCAATCGAAATTTAACAGCTGAACAAAGTTTCGTATTATTTCAATTTTCATCTAAAAATCCTAAGAAGAACCCTAGTACCAGAAATATATTCTGTGTACTAAATAAGACCATATGATGATATGATCATAATCTGTAAGCAAACGTTCGCGGTTGATCCATATCGGATGGATTAGATTGTATGTCATAGTCATGCTCATTTTTACTCTTTTCCAATCAGAGAAAATAATAGACTTCTTGCATGAACGCTTGCCTCCATATTTTAAATTCAAAATATACATGAAAACATAAAGTTGGTGATGAGCCCCAACACAGATGTATGAATTACCAAATTCATTTCCATACAAAAGATGTGATCTTAATTAATGCCGGCATGATGAAGATATATATATCTGTGTGTGTGATACTGCCAATCTATAAGCTACAATATTTTGTAATTGTTCCATCAAAATATATGCTTTTTATTTATTTCTTTGGTATTATGTAATGAAAGATCAGAGCATCTTTCAACGTTTTGCAATTGGAGATCAGAGAAAATCAAGAAAATATATTACAAACAACATCTCAAGGTTAGTGTTACACAATAAAAAAAAAAATCAAATTCTTGGTATGAATTAACATTTTCAAACATATAAAAGTAAATAAAACATTAAAATATTTTTTGTAGGAAAATATCATAGAAGACTATGGTTAAAAAAGTTATTTACGTGATATTTTTTCTATCGTATAATATCAAATTATAATTTTGTGTTTTACAAATATGGTACAGAAAATATTGTATCCACAATTCAAAAGGGTAGTTTTTCATATATGTGCATGAGCTTTGGTTCTTTTGTGTTAAAAATGGCAACTTGCTAATTTATTCTAGTACGAAACCAAATTTTCCTTAGTATGTCTTATAGTTGATAATTATGTTATGACCATATGCATAACTATGACGAGTTTTATTCTATGATCAGTATTTACATTCTGAAAAAAAAAAAAAATCTATTTTACTGTTCTTTATATGAGAGATATAAATTTGGAAAATAGATACCTTTTAAGAAATTCTTCTCTTTTATCTACATAAATTTTTTTTGTTTATATAATTGTTGAACGGGAATTAATCTTTGAATTCTCAAAAAGAGATATAAAAGAAATATTTGTGCAAACATGCAAAAGGGAAAAAAAATAGAAAATAATTCGTTACTCATGCAACAACTCAATACTTTCAATTCATATGCCATATTTTTCAAAATTTAATTTGTTTTATTTGCTGGTCTCTCTTTCTTCTTAATAAATGTATGCAGGAGCAACTATGGCAGATATGAGAAAACATAAAGATACAGTTTCAATGAGCACAAACGAATTGGTTAAAGGTTCACATTTATTCAATGTCACATATTACTCGCTATATTATTAGAAAGGAACTGCAGTGGCGTTGTCCAATCGATACCTTTTAAGGTCGGCGACCACAAATGGACCATCAATTTCTACACCGAGTACTATAATGAGCACGCTTCAGTTTTCCTATCAGACAACACAATCTTATTATTACTTTTACACAATCTGTCACTCAATTGATTTGATGAATAAGCTAGATTATCTTACCATAATTTAAATTACAAAATATTATAATTTGATGTAATCCCATTGTAAATTGTTATCAAATACAAGATATGCAAAATTCTTCTTCTTCTCTTCTAATTATTATATCGTGCAACTGAGCGAACGCAACACAATTCTAAAACTTATACTAGGGGAAATTATATTAGAGCATGAATAATCTGTATTGTCAATAAACCAAAGAAAATTCCTAATTGTGTTTTTTGAACCTGGGGGGCAGCTATGAGAATTCCGGGGACTTAATTTCTTATGTAAACATAAGGTTGGTCCATGATGTGTTATGTTTTTCAGATAATTAGTCCATTGATGAAATGCAATACTCTTCGTGTGAAAGTTCAAAATTCAAATAGAATATTGTGTATATTAGGATATTAATCAGTTGAGCTGCATCTCCAATTTTTCTAAAATAAAAAACCACTAGAATAACAAACGCTACTCTGTTTAAAGTGTAGCACTTGTGCTAAAAAGGACCCTAAAAGCACAGAATAGGTGCTGTCCTATGACAAATTTGAGGCCGTGTCACGATTAACTTTACTGAATTTGTAGCCCCATAGATCGTGGGCCTGGGTAACAAACAGGCCAACACCTCGATCCATTTCATTTCAGTGTTCAAAACAATAAACAATGAAAGTAAACAAAGAAGAGTTTAGTCCTTTCAAGCAAATTCAAGATTGAATTTGTTAGGGGGGACACATACTTAAACTCTCGAGCAGCTCCCACACTTGTCAGGAAACTATACACTTCACCTCTGGAGAGCTCCCGACAATTAACCAAAACCATGCTAATGTAACTTTGATAGTAGCGGAATAGTGTACGGGCCGTGTACTCTTGTGCACGGTCCGTGTAAGAACAGAGAAAGCAGAAAGAACAGAGAAAAGAGAGAAACACAATGTTTAACGAGATTCAGCACCAACTTGATACCTACGTCCTCCACACTCACACACACACTTTTTTATTTTTCAGAAGATGATTGTTACAGGGGAAGAAGAAAAGGATTTATAGAAGAAACCTCCCTTCAATTCTCTAGATCCTCTTCCAATTATCAAGATCCTACTTTCCCTTTTTATTCTTTCTTTTCTTTTTCTCCTATATTACAATATTCTAAACAAGAAACAAATAACTCAGAAATATAACATAAATCACCAATGAATTCCAGCTGCCACCTTCCATACCAAAATTGACAGCCAGCTGCCGCCTTCCATAACTGATCTGGCGGCCAGGTACACAGTCCGTGTATCTCACCACACGGACCGTACATGCTCTGCTTCAACAGCTATATATATATAGCAACCAAGTTGTACAGAGAGAGCATCACAAATTCACTATTATCCAGAGAAATTCCAAGTAAGCCTAGAGAAAACACAACTTAATTCATAGTCTTCTTTACTAGTTGCAACAATTAAACCTAAAATGTTGATTGTTAGGAGCAACACTTTCGATCCTTTTTCAGTTGACCTCTGGGATGCATTGCAGCGGTGCCCTCTCTTTAATTCCTCAGCCATTGCCCCATTCAACGAGACATCTTTAATTAGCCCATACATGCGTTGATTGGAAGGAGACGTCCGAAGTGCATGTGTTCAAAGCCGACCTACCGGGTGTAAAGAAGGAGGAGGTGAAGCTCGAAATGGAGGAAGGCAATGTGCTGAAAATAAGCGGAGAGCGTAGCAGAGAGAAGGAGGAGAAAAATGAGAGACGCCACCATGTTGCAGAAGTGGCAAGAACTTGAGGCGGTTCAGGTTGCCTGAGAATGCGAAGGTTGACCAAGTCAAAAGCTTCCATGGAGAATGGGGTGCTTACTGTGACTGTGCCTAAGGAAGAGGTGAAGAAACCTGAGGTGAATGCTTTGAAATATCTTGTTAATTAATTTATTTTGGATAACCAATGATATTGATAATTTGTGTGTGTACATGTTTCTTCAGGTTTTCTATTTATACAGTCGTGTATGTTTTATCTTTAAGGAGATGCCTGCTGTTTGATACTTTAATTTATTGTAATAATAAACTGCTTTAATTAATTTACCTTTTTTTTACAAAAAAAAAAAAGAATGTACTTTTAGTCCTTGTATTTACTATTTACTACGGTGTCATTGTTCAGTCTACTGTTCATAATAATTATTCTGACATATTTGTTGCAGTTTGTACAATAAAGTTTATTTCAGTGTAGTACAAAATACAGTTGACACCAACCAAACCTAAGTATGACTATCATGGCAAGACCTCCAAAAATTTCTTATATAAATTAGTATGAATGATGAATGACGAATGATGACTCTGATATTTACGATGCATTTGAAATCTCTCAGTGGGTCTGACAAAGACTCATCGCCCAAAATTTTTTTCAGCTACCTTGGTTTTGAATTTAATTATGATGAGACCAGTGTAACTAGCATTTTTTTTCTGATACAATTAATAATATAGAGTCCGCATATATCACAAAAGAAATAATAATAAAATTAGAGTCCACATCACCGACGTTCAGTTAAAAGCATGAATATTTGATGACACAAATCTTAAAATAAAATGTAAATTCCATTGTAATTTTATGTTGGAGTCAAACAATTACACCTCTCTGGGAAGAGAAACAGTCATTATCTAACCTAAGATCGATTTATGTCAAAGTAAACTCAAAATATAAATCTTTCAGTGCGAGATATACCTGAATCCATGGATGTTACTATGGTAAAACTTTCTTAATCCTAAGAAAACATCCAACGTCTCTGTGAGCTGTGAACACGATTTTAATGGCACAAATTCTTCCTTGATGTGCACAGGAGTAGGTCTTCCAAGACTCTAAAATTGTCAATCGAGAGTCATTTTTTTATTTTCTTAAGATCTCTCTTTTCTTAAAAAAAAAATATTGACAGCAGCTGCCAACTAATTTTATTAAAATCAAAATAAGAAACATCATACATAATCATAGTCCAGTGATTGGTGATCATCTCCTACTGAGTACTGACCTAAACATATATATGCACTGGACTCACAGCTACTAGAATCATGCTAGCAAAAAAACATACAATTTAAATGCTATCAATCTAATCTGACAATCTGAGACAACATCGAACATCCTAATTGCACTAATCTGGGTCTGACAATAAGTTTGTGCCCATCAAACAACCTTTTACCAGCATTACAGAATTTCTTCCATAGTCTTCCATCATCCATGATCCTGTCAGTTAGCAATCGAGAAGCTACTCTCTCTCTCTCTCTCTTACTTAGATGGAGAAATAAGAAAATAGACAAAAATATGAATTTGAATTCTGATTTTGATACCCTACGTCTTGGGGGCCAATTGGCCTTTATATAATTAAGGTGTGACAGTCGATCTAATATTAAATCTGACATTATTAACCAATCCAATATTAAATTGCCGAAAACAGTCATGTATTCTATATTAGCAACTCCCACAATTAGTCCATTAATAATTAGAGCTTACCAAATTTTAGTCTACACATTTACGAACCACATCCTAATAAATACATATATTACCAAACAACTCTTAATTTTAATTGATCACTTTAATTGATCGATTATAGGACAATATACAATTCAAAATTATATTACATATTACCCCAACATTGGATTCTATCTACGAACCACAACTTAAGAAAATCAGAACCAAATATTTTGAATCATGAAACAATTAAAAGTTTATATTCCCAAATTACAAGTAAAATCATACATATACTTATCTAAAGAAGAAATGAAAATTAAGTTCTGCCTAAAATACGATAATACAAATGTTTCATATAAATTCAAATAAAATCCAGTCTTTAGAAGTCATCTAAATGTTCCAATAGCCTCCACTTCAACTTTATTACCATCGTGCACATAGATAAATCTTTCATCATCACTTGGCTTCCGATAATTTAGGTGGCCCTACAAAGATACACTAATATGAGTTGTTGCACCTGAATTTATCCATCAAGTGTATCTTGATGCAAAAGTTAAATTAACCTCCGAACAAACCAAGTTGTGAAACATACATTTCTTGACACGCCATGCATGATAATTTTGACAATGTTTCTTCCTGTGTCCTACCGCACCACAAAAGAAGCAACCGGTACCTTCCGCATCCGCAATTTTCTTGCCCTTTTCCGGTTTCTTTTGGGTTCTCTCTGCAGCTTCCTTATTATTCTTCGGTGTCTGAAATCTCTTCTGCTTCTTAGTAGTGTTATTCTTGGAGGTGGAAGAAACATGGACACTTAGTGTTTGATCTTGCTTCAATCTTTCCTCTTCTTGCACACAATGTGAGATGAGCTCATTGAGAGACAAAGTCTCTATCTGACAATTATAGCTCACCTTAAACTGTCCAAAGTGTGTCGGAAGGGAGATCAAGGCAAGTTCACTAAGAGATCTTCAGAGATCTCGAGTTTGAGTGCCCTTAGCTTTGGAGCAACATTATACATCTCCATGATATACTCTCTAATATTTCCCGTTCCTTCATATTTCATTGAAACAAGATTTGCTAGAAGTGTATTAATTTCATATTTTTCATTTTTAACATACCTCTTCTCAATATCCTTCAAAAATTCCTTTTCATTTCTAACAAACTTCTTCTCAATGTCCTCCAAAAATTCTTTAGCAGTTTCGATCTTATCCGAAATGGCACCTCGAAATGCCTCTGGTATGGACATTTCATTATCATAAGACATGCGATTTGACCGCTCCCACTTGTCTCTCCTTTTTCTCATCACAGGTACTTTTGTCATTAATAGTGGGAGCAACAACCCTAAATGCAAGATCCAGATCCATGACACCAAGAACTATCATCAAGTTCTCTTGCCACGATTTGAAGTTGGAACCATTCAACATAGGAATGTTGTTGAGGCCCGTAGCAATGCTAGCTTAATATAGTGAACAAAAAACACAAAAAACACGATTTACAAACAAAGTTCATATCTTTAATTCAAATAAAGACTAAACAAGCCCAACATGGATGAGATGATTTCATTTTTTTTGTAACTATACACACGAAATCACAACCAGGTAAGTTCCTAGAAAAGTCAAGGACCACTAGGGACACACTTCAAATTCTGACTTTTCTAGACAAAACTTTTCTTAGAAATTATTTTATTTGTAGTATCGTAACATATCTTAATAGATCCTCTCAAATCCACATTTGATGAGCTATGAAACATCTTCATCAAATCATCATTTTCCGTTAATGAGTGTCTTTGGACAAAAACATTAACTTCTTATGATACTTTCGAGTTAAGATTCATCAAGAAGGAAAAATTCTAGATCTTTCTTTTAACTTTCCAACCCAATTTGAATCACTCAAAATGGACGTTGTATGAGGAAATTATTGTCAAAGTAAGAAACACTACGCAACAACTTTCAGAAAAAAGTGGTAGTTTCTATTTTGGCTAAATCTTAATTTAATTAGCCAAAATGAACTTTACAAACTGTATTTGATATGTTGTAGCTAACCATGATCTAGAGAGTTTCTGGAAGCACTTAATTACTTGTCAGATAAAATTGGCTATAAAAATGTTCTCATTCCAAAAATAACCTAGCTGACCATAATTGCACGCCTTTACGGAAATGCACTATTATAGATGTCAGATTTTGCGATTCAAAAGAGGAAATCTTCAAGCAAATTCAAATCTAACTTAGTGAACCAAATTGGGCAATTTTGAGAATAGTTTCAACCTAAAAGAAAACCTTTCAAATTTGTGCCTCCCAGACTTCAATTCACTAGTACAAAAAACCCCTTCACCGACTGTTAAAAAACCCTTTTACCGACTGTTATTGAGGCGTCGGTGATGGCGGCGACGGTATAGATAACTCTTTACCGACGGGTGAAAAACAGTCGGTGTAGGCACCCAACACCGACTGTTTTTGTAAAAAACAGTCGGTGTAGGCGACCAACACCGACTGTTTTTTGTAAAAAACAGTCGGTGTAGGCGTCCAACACCGACTGTTTTTTACAAAAAACAGTCGGTGTAGGCGCCCAACACCGACTGTTTTTTTGAAAAAACCGTCGGTATAGGTGCCAGCACCGAAATTTTTTTTTTTTTTTTTTTTTTTTTTTTTGCTTGCTTGCTTGCACCTGTAGACGTGACAACTGTATAAGAAATTCAGAACTACATAAGCCAGAATAGATAAATTGATTTTCGTGGTAAAAACAGAAACCAATATAGTGTAACCATTTCATCTACAAATTAAAAACAAACATTACAATCAGTATTATGCCCACATCGGAGTAATAACATAAAAGCTAAAACTAGCAAATTTCTATGATCCCTCTCCTCTATTATCGCCTCATTAAATGCTAGCTTTAAAATCTTTTGCCAGCTTTGCATCTGCCATCTTCTTACTTGCCTGCATCTGCTTTGCATCTGAACCCCATACTTCTTTACAAATTTACTAAAACTGACCCCATATCTTTCTAAGAAAAAATAATCAGTAATTTGTGCATATATATTGACCCCTATATTAAAAAATTCTGCCTCCACCCAAGGTATATTAAAGTACCTTCTGAGATATTTTTTTGTTGATATATCTTGACTTGATTCCTATCAACAATTATTTAAACTCCAATCAGCATCAGATAATATAACGTATTCAACAACTACACCATATCTATCATGGGAAATTGATGACTCTAAAATGTAATTTAGAGATCCAAAACTACCAGAAAATTGAAAAGAAGCCCTCTGCTGGATAAGTAAAATACAGGATTCATGACAAGGTTTTCATAATAGTTGGAGTTACTTTCTTCATAAGTATAATATATTTAACAGGGTTACATGAAAATACAGGTAGAGGCTTTGAGAACAAACCCAATTGAGAATGTATGCTCTCTTTGCTTCTTCTTCACCTTCAGTTCCTTTCTTTTCAAGCATCTCATTGTATAACTCAATCTGTATTTTCCCGTTTTTACATCAGGTAAATTCACAATTATATAAAACAATCAATAATAAAGGGGTTCTTGAGTTACTTTTACCTCCTTGTTTACAAGGCTTAAAAATTCCTGACGCTCCTTGCTAACAGACTGCAAACGAATAAACAGAAGTTGTCAAGTGTATGCAAATATGTTACTCAAAAGCTTGCTGTTGTTGTATTGATTGTTTGGTCACAACATTGACTGGTTTGACCACATAAGCACAGACCATAGTTATTACCCAAAGTACAAGGCCCTTTTTACTAAGGGGCTAATTTTATTATTTCTTAGGATTTCTGAATCCTCTCTCTTTTTTTGAGATCTTTTCTTCCCAGTTTATCACAAATCAAGATGGTATAGACAATTAATAACAGAAAGAAATTACGGAAGCAGAAGCGAGAACAGCCAGAGCTCGACTGATATTGCAGAGATGTTCTTGCTTGTCCGAAATGGTAAGCACAGACCATACATTGCTTGCTCAGTACTGGTTTGAACATTTTTTTCTGTCATTTCCCCCCTTTATTTTCTTATGTCTCCGCTTGTTAAGTGTTTAATTGATGTTTTTTTGTTTCAACCACTACATTTAGTTTTGGATCTAATCGTCTAAATCCTCAAATTGATTTCATACCAGTTTGAAATAGTACGATTATATGGAACATGACAATGTGGTGGTCCTTGATACAAACCTGTCTGGCTGTACTCTACTCTGCCAGCTGTACTTGTCAGTAGGAAGCAGCTTAGGAATGGTCTTGTAGCTGTTTTTTTTTTTCCTTTCTTTCTTTTTCTTTTTGTTGAAGCGGTCTCTTAATTCTCTGTTCTGTTTGTCTCTCGCTACTTTGTTTTCCTGTAAAACTGTTAAATTTTTATGGTGTAGTTTTTTATGTTTATCACACATTTGCATGTACAGATTAGTCCGTCCCAGTTTGAAGCTCATGCTGGTCGCCCTGCAACCCGCAAACCGTGAGTTCCTATTGTTAATCTTTTTTGGAATTCTTGGTACCAGCATACCAGCACAATTAGGTTTCTAGCTGATTATTTTGTTAACTGTATACATAGTTGATCCTATTGTATAATCATATAGACAAAACCCAGAAACAGAGAAATGTACATAGTAAACAAGAGAGACAATTTATGAATGCAAGTAAATATAACTTCTAAGAGGAAGGATCTCTTGACAATGGATAAATATTGATCATATCTGTGGTGTTGGATTTCAAATTTAAAGTTTTCTTTTTTGAAGATTGTCAAAATTGTCAAAATAAAGAATTGTCAAGTGATCCCTCAAATTCTAAATAGCAAAGAAAAGGTTACAGCAATTGAAATAAAACTCTGATACAAGACAGTCTGGTGCACAATGTTGACCAATAGTAATGATAGGTTACTGATTCCTGGTACAGTCCTGGGATAACTGTACTCACCTGCCTGTATCGACTAAGACTTATGCTTTAGTATGAATTAAATAGTACAGAAATGTTTAGTTTCTGTTCTTAGTTGGCAGAAGCCTAATTCATGCATGTTTAATAAATTAGAGGCATTAATGGGTTGTGTCATGTCTGGTCAACATTAATAATAAACTGTAAATGGGTTCGACCTAACCTGACATGGGTCAGAAATAACATGACACGACCTGATCCTGCCTGACCTGTGTAAGTGATGGGTCAACCCTACTGGACCTGCATAAATTAAGAAGTTAGTATTGTTTCAACTTGTCCTATTTCTACAAACAAAAGAGAGCAAATTGGTTAAGAGTGTCGTCATGCAATTTGAAGGGTACAGGTTCCATAACCAGACTTGAAATATTATTTCTTTTTCTTTTTTCCTTTATATTCAAATAAGCCAGCAGCATACCAAACAGGTCATGTGCACTTAATTGGGTCACGGCTGGACCTGCACTACCTGATCCAGGTCAAAAATACTATGATAACCCTAACATTGCACATGAAAGCAGAAGCGAGAACAGCCAGAGGAAGCAGTGTAAGGGGGGAAATGACAGAAAAAAATGTTCAAACCAGTACTGAGCAAGCAATGTATGGTCTGTGCTTATCAGTCGCGAGACTGAGGAAGCAGAAGCGAGAACAGCCAGAGCCAGATCGCGAGGCTGATGAAAGAGAGAAACTCAAATTTTGAGAGGGTTTTCGGTGGAGGAGGAGAGTAAATCACAGAAAAGGAATCCGAAATGGCACAATGGCCGCAGGTCAAATGAAATGGCGCGAAGGCCATTGATCAAGGCCTTAGCCGTAAGCCACAAGGCAAAGGAATCCGAAATAAAAAGTTTAGGGTTACCGGGTCGGAGAGTAAATCGCACTGCACGTATACTCGGTCGGTTCCAAGGGGTTGCCCTGCCTTCGGCCGTCAACTCAATCCAAAAATCAACGAGCAACAAGTCGAAATCAACAAGCAGCAATCAATAGCGGAGGCAGAGAAGAGAGAGATCGGCCTGGGGTGCGATTTTATCGCCCGATCAATAAAGAGCGAGGGGAATCGGGTTTCTAGGCAGTGGGAGAAAGAGGGCAAATAGAGGGAGTGAGAGAGAGTAGAAGAGAGAGCGGCGGAGAGGGAATAAAACAATTCCAGCGAACCAAAATGAAATATTTCGCGGCGGATCCAAAGTTATAAACCGGAACCTAATTTCGTTAGCTCAACACCGACTGTTTTTTGTAAAAAACAGTCGGTGTTGGTATTTGCTCAACACCGACTGTTTTTTATAAAAAACAGTCGGTGTAGGTATGAGCAACACCGACTGTTTTTTAAAAAAACAGTCGGTGTTGGTAATTGGTCAACACCGACTGTTTTTTACAAAAAACAGTCGGTGTAGGGTATGAGCAACACCGACTGTTTTTTTAAAAAACAGTCGGTGTTGGTTTACTGACGGTTTTTTGTAAGAGAACAGTCGGTGTTGATATTGTTCTTATTTACGATTTTACCAGCAGTCTCTACACCGACTGTTACATATTAAAACAGTCGGTGATGGAGGGTCGGTGAATGGGTTTTTTGTACTAGTGATTTTCAAGGAAAAGTTGAACCAAAATTGAACAACTTATCCTAATTCTTTCTAGATCTTAGAAAACCTACTCTATGGCATAAGAGGCTCTGATAGCACTTGTTGGGATCAAAAAATTACACTCTAGAGAAGAGAAACAGTCCCTATCTGACCTAAGATCGATCTATGTGCCTAAACCCAAAAGATAAAGTTTTTAAGTGCGAAATATACCTGAATCTATGGATGTTACCATGATAAAACCTTCTTAACCCTAAGAAAATCTTCAATGTCCCTGTGAGCTTGGGATACGACTTTAATAGCACAAATTCATCCTTGATGTGTGCGGGAGTAGCTATTCCAAGACTCTAATGTTGCCAATCGAAAGTCCTTTCCTTATTTCCTTAAAAAAGAAGACAAAATCTGAATTTGATTTCTGATTTTGATACCCTAGGTCTTGGGGACCAATCTGCCTTTATATAAGATTTGCAGTCGATCTAATATTCGATCTGACATTATTAATTAGCCAATCCAATATTAGTTTGCCAAAAACTGTCGTATATGCTATATTTGCAACTCCAATAATTAAAAGTTGTTTAATTTTAATTTACACATTTACGGACCACACTCTAATAAATACATATACTACCAAACAGTTCTTAATCTGAATTGATCACTTTAATTTGTCAATTATATGATAGTATACAATTCATAATTATATTGCATATTATTCCAACGTTGAATTCTATGATCCAACATTTTATCCGCTCAATCTAACTTTTCTTAAAGCGCGCGGTTGAGCAAAGAACCATGTGAAATTTATAACCCTCTCTTATACTGTCTCTAAATAAAAACAATTGCCACATAGTCTACATTTTCAACTTAATTACCAAATGTGAACCTTTAAAACACCAACCCAATTACCTACTTGGGATGCCGTTTTCAAACAAAAAGTTAGCAAGGGAGAGTTATCGACCTCTAATACAAAAATTTGTAAAAAAGTTAACCACTTGGAATTAAGGCGTCCATGCTTTCGATAGGAGGAAGGCTGACGCTCATCAATGAAACACTCTCAGCGATGCCGGTTTACATGACAAAGAGCAAGATCAAAATAAAAAGATATATTAGTTTGGTGTCATGGAAGCTTGTCACTATAACAAAAAGAGATGGAGGACTATGAAAACAAGATATGCACATTTTTAACATAGCGCTTTTGAGAAAGATTATGTGGAGATGGGTATGTGTTGTTAAACCTTGGTGGATATATGTATAGTGTACAGATTACGGGCAATGGAACTAGACTGGGGCAATTGCAATCAACAACATGAGAAACATGAGACATGACACACTGAAATACTGCAGCTTTGGAATATTTTGCCAATCTCTGTTTTTTGGTCTCCTGTATCATTAGGTTTAAATTTTTCTTTATTTTTTTTATTTGTATAGATAATTTGTATAATTTTCCTTTTATTTTATTCAAAAATATTGAAAAAACAAAAAAAAAAATTCATTTAGTTGTAAATATGACACTTCGCGTACGTAGCAGTTTAATGAAATCTGAGGGCTTATCTTGTGGAAATTTTTATTTATGATAAATAGAAGAAAATAATATTGAAAATGAGAAAAGACATGGGAAAGTTCCAAAAATGAGAAGACAGATCTATGATATGGCTGCGGGACGCCATACCATATCTAGCCTCCGCAAAAAAAAATATATATATATATTAAAGTGGGACGCCATACCATCCATAAAATCAGAAAAAAGTAAAACATAAAATAAAATAAGTAGGACGCCATGCAGTATGGCGTCCCACTGTAGCAATTTTTTTTTTTAGAATTATGGTTTGAATTTATATGATGTTGTGTTATTTTATATTATACTATGTGATGTTTATGTATTTCGCATTAGTTACGCTTGGTTATGTTATGCTATGTTAAGGTCATGTACTTTGAACTTGTTATGTTATTTTTATGTAATTCAGATTTGTTATGTTATGCCAGCAACAAATTCAGATTAATTGTTATGTGATGATATTTTGTTAAGTGATGTTATGTTATGTTCAATTCACGAGACAACAACTGATTTTAATTTGTATAAGCTTTTAATTAGAATTATATGTTTGTAGCTCCCATTTATCTTTTCATTTATTAACTAGATAGTTTAATTAATTAGATAAGTAAACTAGGGTGTTCTTAAGTTCACAAAGAGACTTTGTGAACTCAACTCTAAAATCTATCGGATTGACTTCAAACTGTTAGTATTGTGATCTAAACGCCAATCATAAGGTGATTGTATTATAAGTTTTGTTGATGTAATTAGATGATTTACATCATTTTATTTCTATTTATCACATAACATAATATAGCATAACATAACCTAACATAGTATAGCATAACATAACATAACTAGTTTGAAATACATGAACATCACATAGCATAATATAACATAACACAACATCACATAAATTCAAACCATAAATCTAAAAAAAAATTGCTACAGTGGGACGCCATACCGTATGACGTCCCACTTAATTTCTATTTTTATTTTTTTCCCGGGGATACCATGCATACTTCTGTCTTCTCATTTTTAGAATTTCCCATGTCTTTTCTCATTTTTTATTTTTATTTTTATTTCTATTTATCATGAATAAAAATTTCGGCCAAAATCCAACACCACTTTAGATAAAAGAATATGTCTATTATAAATAAATAATAATTTTTTTCGATAGTTCAATTTTCTTTTCTCTGTATATTTTAAGATACTTCAACCGAAAATCTGTATTTTAGCTGGTACCTAGTACTATATATTCTACAAACAATTCAACGAGTGCATCATGAGTTTAATTTGAGGTCTCAGATACAATATGATCGATGCTCCAACATATTTTATAAATCGGAAAGGACAAAAACTTTTTAGCTAGCAGCTCGAATTTATACATACGTTATTTATAAAACAAAATGCAAAAGAAACGACTACTTTTTATGTCATAATGTTTTGTTTTTATTTTTTTGCAGAAGTAGTATTCAAAGAATTAAATAAACTCTGCACAAGAAGTTCTAGAAAAAAAAAAAAAAAAAAGTTGGATTGTGTTTCGCAAATTTATACGATTAATTTGTTTCACGACATTTTAATTTATCAAATTTTAGATCTTTTAATTGCGACGCCGCTAATAATTACATCCTGAAATTTTGATTTATGTACAAATTAAATGGAGTTATGCATTTCTCTTAATATAAATTAGAATTTAAAAATCTCCTTCTTAATATAAATTAAAATTCAATTCTTACATCCAATATACACTCATGAGAAATACTGCGCACTTCTATAGTGATATCGCAACCTATATACGCTTATGAGCGGAAAACAATTTTTTCTTGACATTAAATATAACATCTGCCCCTTCTCTGCTTTTAAGAAGTTTATCAAGATCGTAACGTATTCTCCATGTAAACGCCTTCCGAAAGAGGGCAGCATGAGCTGCTTGAGCTGGCTATTTGTCCTCATGCCTATACTTTTGCTAAGTTGCATAATATAAATATGCTTTTTGTAGTAACAGGATAGAAATTGATGATTCATTTGTGGTCACTGACCTCGAAAACTGTTGATTGGATGAGGTCACAACAGTTATAACAACAGTGAGTAGTATGTGACTTTGAACATATGCAAACCTTTAACCAATTCGTTTATGCTCACCGAAACTGTCTATTTTCCATTTCAGAAATACGCCATATCTTCTCCTGCATACATTTACATTTATTAAGAAGAAAGAAAGGCCAAAAAAATAAAACAAATTAAATTTTGAAAAAGATGGCATATGAATTGAATGTATTGATCGAGATGTTGCACGTCTAATGCATAATTTTCTATATTTTTTTTCTTTTTGCAAGTGCACAAATATTTTTTGTTTTTATTTATTTCTTATTGAGAATTGGAAGGTGAATTTCCGTTCACCAAAATATAAACAAAAACTTTTCACGTAGATAAAAGAGAAGAATTACTTAAAAGGCATCTATTTTCTAAACCCATATCTCTCACATAAAGAAAAGTAAATTAAGTAACCTTTTTTTCAGAATTGTAAATAGTTATAGAATAAAACTCATCATAGTTATGTAGTCATAACATAACTTTGAACTACAAGACATACCAAGGACATTTCGTTTCGTACTTGGAATTAGTCAGGTGTCACTTTTAACAAAAACAACCAAAGCAAATATATGAGAAACTACGCTTTTGAATTATGAGAACAATATTATGTGTGTCATATATATTTGTAAAACTCACAATTATGATTTGAAATTTTATGTGTGCCACTTTCTATGATGTTTCCTAACCTTTGTAATGAGATGTTGTTTGTAATATATTTTCTTGCTTTTCTCTGATCTCCAATTGCAAAACATTAAAAGATGCTCTGATCTTTCATTACATAATGCCAAAGAAATTAATAAAAAGCATATTTTTCTGATGGACAATTAAAAAAAATTAGCTTATAGATTGGCAGTATTACACACATATATATAAATTTCATGAAGGCAAAAGCACGTCTTTTGTATGAAAATGAATTTGGTAACTCATACATCTGCGTTGGGGCTCATCACCAACTTTTGTATGAAAATCCATCCCCAAAGGTAACTCATACATCACGTCTTGTATGAAAATCCATCCCCAAAGTGAGCGCACGCATCCTGACCACGAAATCGAATCCCGAGATGATCTCGAGCGACGAACTTGAATTGGACGGTCTCGATCCAAAACCCAATGATTGGGTTACTTTAGGGGATCCGGACCCAACTCCATCCCCAAAGTGAGCGCGCGATCCCGACAACAAAATTGAATCCCGAGATGATCTCGAGCGACGAATTTGAATCGGATGGTCTCGATTCAAAACCCAAAGATTGGGTTACTTTAGGGGATCCGGACCCGACAAATACTCAATTTAATCCCCACATAATCAGTACCCGACAATACCGGAATCACAGTAACAAGCCCGATACTATAATAAACCCCATTAGGACCTATTAAAACATCACCACCAGTATAAATGGATACCGTAAGAGTCATTTTGAATCCAACACACAAGAAACCTAAAATTAAAAATTAACTAAACTAATTATTAATCTAATTAAAAAGGAAAAAAAGTTGACAAAAAAAAAGAAAAAAAAACTTACAGATCAGAAGTTGTTGTCTAGGAGAGAGAATGGATGATAGTGAGAAATGAATTTCTCTCTCCTGGACAAGATTATAAAAAAACAGGGGTCGCAGGGGCATTGTGTGCAGCCCTGGAGCCGCACCTGTGTTCTGCGGCTTGGATAGATCCAAAAAAATCCAAATTTGATAGTTTTTTTGTTTATTTTTTTTTTTCAGATTATGTTATTTTTAAAAATTTGGGCAATAGTGACAAATGAGTCATGTTCAAAAGACTCCAATAGTCCAATAGTGCGTTCTGAGTAACAAATGAGTCACAATTCCGGTCCATGTCTCAAGTTGCATAGCCAGCCATATCCAGTCCGATCTTAACGGGTAGAATATAAAATATTTTGCAGCTACAAGACGGAATGACAGCTTGGGCTCGATTGTCCATTTTTTCTTTATCACATTCACATGTGTTATACAGTGTTAGTAATCAAAGTGGAAAGGCTCAAAAAATCACAATACTAATACCACGAAAATCTCAAAAGTGTTTCCCTTGTAATTAAACTGGATAAGAAGATGACAAATTGGCAATCCTTTTTTTTTATTTGTGTAATAAGATATATAGAAAGGATTCAGGATTCTAATATTTTATTTTATTGATAAATTTGAAATACTATACAATTAAAGAGACGCGGTCTTTTTCAACTTATCATTCAAAAGGAAAATAAATTCTAATAGTTCATACAAGACAGAATAACAGTCAGCATTAGAACGACTCATGAGGGAATCTTTTATGTGGTCAACTTCGTCTAACCTTATCCCTCTAACTATAATTAGAAGAGCACTCTGTGAGAGAGAAACCCATTGCCCTCATTACACAAATCATGGAACGTTGTTATAGCCTGCTCACTATTCACCTTCTCTTAACCTTTTCCTCCTTTTCTCTCGCTGCCACAGTAACCACTAGTAAAACTGATCTATCAGCACTTCTCTCCTTCAAGTCTCAAATACATGATGACCCATTTGGAGTATTCTCCTCATGGAATGAGTCACTGCACCACTGTCAATGGCAAGGAATCTTGTGTGGCCGGCACCATCCCGATAGAGTGACTGCTCTCGTTCTCGACTCCAAACAATTGTCAGGTTATATATCTCCATCCCTAGCAAACCTCACGTTTCTCGAAAGGATGAGTCTCTCTGATAATCAGCTGAGAGGTAGCATCCCAGTAGAGATTGGATACTTGGGTAGGCTACGCTTTGTCAACTTGAGTAGCAATTTTCTCGATGGTAGCATTCCATCTACTCTAAGTAATTGTTCAAATCTAGAAGTTATTTCTTTGAGAAATAATAATCTCTATGGAACCATCCCATCTAACTTAGCACAATGCAAAGAGCTTAAAAATATCAATATGGCGAATAACTTCCTCACAGGAGGCATACCATTGGAATTTGGCCTCCTCCCACAGCTCCAATTATTAAAAATAAATGCCAATAATCTCACAGGATCAATTCCTTTCACCTTGGGCAACCTTAGTAGCCTAATATATCTTTATCTTCACCAAAATCATTTTAATGGCGATATTCCAGATAGTTTAGGCAAACTTACTAATCTATCACAACTTTCTCTTTTCAGTAATGATCTGACAGGATCAATTCCTTCCACTTTGGTTAACCTTAGTAGCCTAATAGATCTTTATCTTGACCAAAATAGCATTAGTGGTTACATCCCGTCTACCTTGGGCAACCTTACTAACTTGCTACAGCTTACTCTTTACGAAAATAAATTATATGGTTCCATCCCACTTAGCTTGGGTAATCTTCAAAGTGTTGATCTTTCTGAAAATATGTTAAGTGGATCCATCCCTAATGAACTGGGGAAGCTTCAAAACCTTCAGTATTTTAACATTTATAATAACAACATTTCGGGAGAGATACCACACTCCCTTTACAACCTATCAGGATTGCATGCTTTGGTACTTGGTAATAACCAGCTTGAGGGAACTCTACCGTTCGATATGTGCAATGCTTTACCAAACTTGAAACATCTAATCTTGTATTACAATCAACTCCAAGGACGGATCCCACCATCCATATCCAATTGTTCTGCTCTTATTGATGTTGAATTACATTATAATTACTTCAGTGGCGTAATACCATCTAGCTTTGGAGCCTTACAAAATCTTGAACTACTTCTTTTATATTATAATCAACTAGAAGCCAAGAGACCACATGATTGGAGTTTCATGGATGCTTTGACCAATTGTACTTTGTTACAAGAGTTAAATCTTGGAAACAACCAACTACGAGGAATGTTACCTAATTCTATAACAAACCTTTCTACTAGTCTTCAAGTACTCGCACTGTATAGTAACCCAATTTCCGGAAACATACCAGCAAAGCTGGGACAACTCAATAACTTAAACATACTTGACCTAGACTCAATGTTTCTCAATGGCACCATTCCGATAGAAATCGGTAATCTTTTCAAATTGGGATTATTAATTCTAAGTGATAACATGATTTCTGGTCAAATCCCATCAACTTTTGCCAACCTCACCCTAATGGCCAGGCTATATCTAGAAAATAATGCATTAGAAGGGAGTATACCACCAGAATTAAGTAGCATGAAAAACTTAATATTCCTGAATTTTTCAAATAATAAGTTGGTAGGCAAAATTCCCAAAGAAATCATGGGTCTTCCTTCTCTTTCTATCAGTTTGGATTTGTCATACAATTATCTAACTGGCATCTTACCACCAGAAATCAGTAACTTGAAAAACCTACAATCAATTCGTCTCTCGAATAACAAGTTACATGGAGAGATTCCTAGCACAATTGATGGATGCCAAGAACTTGAAGCCCTTTATCTTAATAGCAATATGTTCCAAGGAACAATTCCAACCAGCTTGAGCAATATAAGGGGCCTCCAAAACCTTGATGTCTCTAACAACTCACTCTCTGGTCAAGTCCCTAAATTCCTGGGAAACATGAACTTGCAATATTTGAATATTTCTTTCAATAATTTCTAGGGGGAATTACCAGAAAAAGGCATTTTCAAGAATGTCAGTGGTCTAGATGTAAGAGGAAATCCAAAGCTTTGTGGTGGAGTGCCCAAAATGCATTTGTCACAATGCATCTCACAACCTTCAACACATAAACATAATTCGCGAAGAAACATGGTGCTCATAAGTTCTGTTGTTGGTTCTTTTATTTGCATAACCGCAGTCATTTGCTTGTTAGGGATTTATTACACTAGAAACAACTCTCAAAACAATCCCCAATCTGATAGAGCTTTGAAATATGGGTTAAAGCCTGTTTCATACAATGACCTTCTTAGAGCTACTGAAAGTTTCTCTTCCAAGAATCTAATTGGAAGAGGTGCATTTGGAGAAGTTTACAAAGCCATTATGAGCTTCGAGAATGTGACAACCGTTGCGGTGAAGGTGCTAAACCTTGAGAAACACAGTGCTTCTCGAAGTTTCTTCTCTGAATGTGAGGCATTAAAAAATGTGAGACACCGGAACCTTGTAAAAGTGCTGAGTTTGTGCTCTAGCATAGACCACCAAGGTAATGATTTCAAGGCTTTGGTTTTTGAGTTCATGCCAAATGGTAGCTTGGAAACATGGTTGCATCCAAATGCATGTACGGATCGACCATTCAGAAGCCTCAGCTTCATACAGAGGTTGAACATCGCATTTGATGTGGCGGCAGCCCTAGATTATCTTCATTACCATCTACCTGCACCAATCGTGCATTGTGATCTCAAACCTAGCAATGTACTTCTGGATGATGACATGAATGCACATGTGAGTGATTTTGGATTAGCAAAATTTTTGGTTCAACCTGATACCATGCCTTCTCAATCAATGTCGAGCACCGGTGGAATCAAAGGTTCTATTGGCTATATTCCTCCAGGTATATATAGTGGAATTATTATTCGAAAATTACTTTTTTTATTGTGTCACTTCAACAAAATTATTCATCGACTTTGTTAAGGTTCAAAGAAAAAATTGGCCAGTTTGTACCACTTGCAAGGCTAAAGGGAAAAAATATATTACCTCATTTATGGTTTGCAACTTTTACTATCTATGTATACTTCTTCAATTTACTGATTTGGGCTATATAATTTGAAAACTTAGACATAAGTATTATATGAATGACCATGTGAGCCTAAATTTGGAAGAAAAAAAAAATAGATGAATTATATGTATGTGTATGCTTCTATACTAAATTTAGGGCTGTATCTATTAACTTTTCATTGTCTAGAGTATGGGATGGGTGGCTGGCCATCGGTTGAAGGAGATGTCTATAGCTACGGCGTTTTTGTGCTTGAGATGTTCACTGGAGTAAGTCCCACCGATGAAAGAATGAGAGATGGTTTGAGCCTTCAAAAGCACGTTGAGATGGCTTTCCCCGACCAAATCATGGATATAGTCGACACCAATTTATTCTCTGAAACTGATGGAGAAGACAATATGTATGTACCTGAAAATGTCTATAGCTGTTTGGTTTCGGTGATTCAATGCGGACTTCTGTGCTCCAAAGAGTCACCAAGAGAGCGCATTTCTATTAAAGATGTTACCAAGGAGTTGAACTCAGCACGAACAAAGGTGCTTAGGCCATAGAGACAGAGAAAATCAAAGGATCAAAAGAGAAGAAGAGCTCTACTAAATATGTATTATCTTTAAAATTTGTAGCAGTACGTTGTGGTTGTTTATGTTGTTGTAGTACATATGTTGTAATAACGAATATTATTTCTTTCTATTAACAAATTAAAGGGCCTAAGTATTTCAATTGAAAGAACATTAATATGCACTCAATTAAATAAGAATATTGTAACTAGTGAATTGGATTAATATGCTGCATATATATTGGAGTATTCTATTGTTCTTCTGAAGGAAAGCATAGTAAACACCTAGTGTTCACGATCTCATCAGAGTTTTCATACAATTATGTTAATTTTAATTAAATATATGCAGAATTAATAATGACAGCACATATAAAAACGTAGGATTTAAAGAGGCTAATGTATACAAGCTTAACCAAAAATAAATAAAAATAAACATCTTTCTTATTAAACCTCTGGATGGTACAAAAACATCAATTAACAATAACCTGAAATTAATAAGCCTCAATATCAGAGACTATTGAAAAGCAACTCTGAGAATATAACAGATTACACTGCCACAGCAAAGGCGCCCATTTTTTTATGAATACGGACTGTACTTATTGACAGTTAACTATATGCTAGTCCAATTTGTAGAACTTGTAAATAGATTATATATTCATATCCTTGCACGAAATCTAAACTATGACAGCTACTGCAAAAATAGATTATATATTCTTACCAATTAGTACGTAGTTTGGTACTATACTGGTAAGGTGGTACCTGTTGGTACAGAAATAGCAACTATTTGTTTCGGGCAAACCAATTCTTTGTTAGTTAGGTTGTACCTCTTTAAATTTGAATAAACCATGGTTGTATTTCCTTGCTTACTAAAATTTTTTTTTTTTAGATCAATCATTGCTTTTCTAATTCTTCAGTTTTTTCTTTTTGTTTCACTCTAGGAATGGCTGTAACTTACACTGCCCCAAGAAGGCACTTCCTTCTCTAAGTCGTTGAGAACAGTTTCTGCCCTTCTAGAAGAGGCAAAATATGGGTCTGATCGAGTCCTTTGGCCCGCTTTTGACGCAGACGTCTAGTACGCCAACACAGACAATAATGCTTACGGCGATAACTATGGTCTCAGTGCTCTAGGTAAAATACACATACTAAAATTGTAAATTTGTATTTAAATTATATAACATAATATTAATGATCTTCGATTTAATATTTCAGGCAAAACAAGATCGATGTATCGCCCAAGTGGGTCGCAGGCGTCTTCTTCGCAATCACAATCACAAGCGCAATCATATTCTTCGGCGCCGCCTCCTCTCAGGCAAGAAGACATAAATGCGATTTCAAGTTAGGTGTTCGGCATGTTTCAACCACAGTTCAGCCAATTCATGGAGGAGATGAGGCGTAGGGACGTTCTTCGCCTCATCAGGTACGAAATTTGATTTTTGGATATGTTTCAATCCAATAAGAACACCAAGTATGGCAAATCAATTAACGGAACAGTAAACTCTTTAAATTGTAAACCCTAAACAGTAAACCCTAAAAACTTTAGTTATATTCTCACAGGGAGGTTCTAGCTCACACCCTTCCGATGCGCAGGATGACAGCGGTGATGATTTAGGAGATGACTAGTTTTATGATGTTTTGATCTGTATGTCGTACTTTAGATATTTATTTTTATGTCGTACTTTAGATATTTGATATTGGATGTTTATGTAGTACTTTACATATTTCTTGTTTATGTTGGATATTGGATATTGGATATTGGATATTTGCTTGGATATTTGATATTGGATGTCGTACCAGTATTTTACATTGTTCAATTGTTTGCATGTGAATTGTTTGTGAATTGCTTGTGAATTTTATATTTGTCAATCGAGAAAGACGACGGTGAATTGTATATTTGCTTGTGAATTCTGTTTTCATTGCTTGATGCTTGGTACGTTTTGTACCAATTGGGAAAAAGAAAAATAACAAAAAAAAAAAAAAAAACTTTTGCGACAGCTTTTGGCCCATCAGCGACCGGCCAATCGGTCGCTGATGGTCTTCCGCCACGTCAGCACATAGCATCAGCGACAGATTCAATCGGTCGCAAAAGGTGTCATTAGCAACCGGCGCCTGACCCTTCAGCGACCGGCATACCCTTCTGCGACCGATTTGGCCAGTTGCAAAAGGATATGAATGCTGTAGTGTTACAAAGGTTAGTGTTAGACACTAAAAAAACTTTAAATTAATAATATGCCATATAAATTTTCGAACATGTACAAAAGAACTTTGTTGAATTCCACTATTTACTCAAGAACTTTAGTGTGTTAAACATTATATAATTGATTTGCAAAACACCTTCATTTGCTTTAGATTTTTCAACCTAGCTTGCAAGTAGCATTGGATATCAAGTTTTATAGTTCGAGTTAATTGTAAACAAAGCCGATGCATTGTTTATAGTAGAACATCATGTTGTATGCATAAAGTTTTTTATTTCACAGAAACAATTTCTCGCCTGAAATGATCCAATTTACTCAATTTTATACCAACTAATTTTCATAATCAACTGAAATTTTAGAAAAAATGATTTATTGTGACTAATTAAGTGCATGTATCCGTCATACAACTAAATTAGCTGACTTAGTGTTTCTCTTGGCCTTTTCATCATAATATAATTGGTTGCAATGATCTATTTCCTATATTAGTTCATTTGTTTGTTCCTTTTTTTATTAATTATGGTGGTAAATAATCCACCTATTCCACCAAGAAAACTGGACTCTTACTATTATGCTTTACTAAAAAAGATAAATGTAATAGGAAGAGGTTCTGCTTAGAGCCTACATGGGATCAAATGGCAATATGTTTTCTATATATATACATAATTATAACATAATTCAAACCAATCTTAAGTATAAAGAATTAGCTTGAGAGGAAAACCAATTTAATTATAGTAATAGGAGTTGTTAACTGGTAAAGTATTGGATAGCTGTTTTACTGAATTGGCCACATTGCATTTTTTGTTTAGGTTTGCAAATTGAATATGGTATTGAATAATGCATCTTAATTGCTTGATAACAAAGATCATGTCAATTTTGACAATAATTAATTCCAGCATATGTCCTCACAAAATCTTAATTTTTTTAGGTCATCTCAAGTGGCATGTAATTCCAGCAAATACAATTTAATTTGTCTTTGTTGACAGCTTATATAACATACAATTTCCTATTGTGAGGTCATAATATTACTTGCAATGATCTATTTCCTTATTTTAGTTCATTTTTTTGTTCTTTTTTTTATTAATTATGGTGGTAAATAATCCACGTATTCCACCAAGAAAACTGGACTTTACTATTATGCTTTAGTAAAAAAGATCAAATGTCATAGGAAGAGGTTCTGCTTAGAGCTTACATTGGATCAAATGGCAATATGTTTTCTATATATATATATATACATAATTAACATAATTCAAACCAATCTTAAGTATAAAGAATTAGCTTGAGAGGAAAACCAATTTAATTAAAGTAATAGGAGTTGTTAACTGGTAAAGTATTGGATAGTTGTTTTGCTGAATTGGCCACATTGCATTTTTTTTAGGTTTGCAAATTGAATCTGGTACTGATCGAATAATGCATCTTAATTGCTTGATAACAAAGATCATGTCAATTTCGAATAATTAATTCCAGCATCTGTCCTCACAAAATCTTAATTTTTTTAGGCTATCTCAAGTGGCATGTAATTCCAGCAAATACAATTTGAGTTTTCTTTTTTGACAGCTTCTAAAGTATAATTTCCTATTGTGAGGTCATTCAGGCGATGAAGTTCCAAGATCCATCTTCGCAAGAAAAACCTATTTTCATGGTCATGATCAATATAGCTAAAAGCTGCACAAGTATGAAAAAGGATGGAAAAAATGCAGCCATGTACTTTGTGGTTCAAATGCCTCCATTTTTTGTGCCTCCATCATGCCTCCATTCTTTAAAACTTTAATAACTCAAAATTTAAAACTTAAAATTCAAAATAAAACCGTTGGATATGAACTACATCATTTTATCTATGCACGTGTAAAAAATTATGGCATTTCAACTTTGTTTTGGTTGTCATCTTGAGCTTGTAAAAATGTATACTAATGTGGATAATTTCTAGACGTTAATTTTTCAACTTATTGATTCACATAAAAGCAAAATTGAAATGTGATCATTTTTTATGAGCACATAGAGAAAATAACATAGATCACACATCTAACGGTTTTATTTTGACGTTTAAGTTTTAAACTTTGAGTTATTAAAGTTTTTAAAAATGGAGGCATGATGGAGGCACAAAAAATATATTTCTAGAATTTGGACTTCTTACAAGGGCAAAATTTCGGTTGTTGCAAGAGCTCACTCTTGCAACAAGCCCGAAAAAGACTTTTTGCAAGGGCCACCCTTGCAAAAACTACCGTTGGAACAAGCCTCCATGTAAATACTCGAATTTTGACTTGTTACAAGGGCTACCCTTGCAATAACTTTTCCCAATCTTGTTGCAAGAGACTACTCTTGAAATAACTACGCTTGCTAAAAGTCTGAGATTTGACACCTGCAGGGAGTATTTGCAAGGATAAAGAATGTGGGCCTCATCTTAGTATTTGCAAGGTTGAAGAACGTGGGTCCCACACGGTTTATTGCAAGGCAAGTGAACTAAACAATTACATGGGCAAAGAAGGTGGGGCCCCCTGTTTATTTGCAAGGGTAGAGAAGGTGGGGCCCCCTGTTTATTTGCAAGGGTAATGAAGGTGGCCCCCACCAGGTTATTTGCATGGATTACCCATGAAAATAATAATCTTGTATGGCATCATTTCAACATGACCTTATTCTATAGTCATCCTTGTACCAACCCGGTACCAACCCGATACTCTTTTACATTCCCTAATTCCCATTGAACCATATTAACATAAACACATTGAAATATAGATCGAAAGCATGTAATAAGCATTAATCAACATATTATAATTATCATACATTGTAACAAAATGCTGAAAAACATTATATCAACAATATATAACACAAAAGTTTGCTTAACTGCTAATAACAGCAATCCATTTATACAATTATCCAAGTCCATATATATATATATAGAGCTTGGCTACTATGCTTATATAAGCAAAAGCCCACATATGCTTAAATGAGCATTTTTGCGTTTCCAATGTTCAAATGGTCGATCCGACCGTTCATCTTGTTCTCCATATTAATATGTGCTTGGAGACTAAATTTTATATTTTTCTGAATTTTTTTACTATTTATTAAGCCACTTTGAAAGTTTCTGATCTGGTGGTCCAGAATTTTGGAAACACTGTTTTTACTGTTCACCCAGATCAGCAATTTTCAAAGTGGCTTAATAAATAGTAAAAAAATTCAGAAAAATGTAAAATTTAGTCTCCAAGCACATATTAATATGGAGAACAAGATGAACGGTCGGATCGACCATTTGAACATTGAAAACGCAAAAATGAGTTATAAGCATATGTGGGCTTTTGCTTATATAAGCATAGTAGCCAAGCTCTATATATATATATATATATATATATATATATATATATATATCAAGAGTGTAAGTTATATCTTATTTGGTTATTTTTATTCAGATATTTGTAAAATTATTATTTTTATAATTTCTGTAATTGACGCAGAATATAATAAGTAATCACCCAATAAAAATAATTGTGCGGTGAACTTTTTTCTTTTTTTAAATTCTCAATGAATTTATTTTTATGTAATAAATTTGATTGGGCATATAAATTCTCACGTATCTTGGTTAAAATACCTAATTATAAACATAATTCAAACCAATTTAAAGTATGCAGAAATTAGCTTGAGAGGAAAACCAATTTGAAGTAACAGGAGTTGTTAACTGGTAAAGTGTTGGATTGAAGTTTTGCTGAATTATTGGTACTAGAAGGTCGGCCTTTTTTTCCCTTAATTTACTTCTGCAAATGTATTAATCTTTGAGGCTCATTTCATTATCCGGAAAATAAAAATGGTCTATGGATATGATTTTCCATTCGTGTATTTTAAACCTGGGGGCAGCCATGAGAATTTCGGAGATTTAATTTCCTTTCTAAACATTTGGTCGGTCTGTGATATGTTATATTACTCCAGATAGATCACTCAAATACACATACTGCTCCAGATATATCAAAGTTTCCAATATTAATTATTTGAAAATTTAATTTGTGAGAAATAAATTCTACAAATAATATTACTTATAAATAATTTCACTCCTAATTTAAAAGAAATGTCTAATATAAAGGTAATTATTTCTGAATTAATTTTATTTTCTACCGACTGAAATAAACAATAAAAACAATTAGAACACTATAAAAGTAGCGTCCTACAAATAAAATTGGCCAGCGTTCGCTGTGAATTCATAACGTTTTTTTTAATGACAACGGAGTAGGTCCGATGCCCATCGGACCTACTTTTAGGTTCAACGAGCACAATGACCGTTCGATCTAATTTAAGATTTGTGCGCACGAACATTGAAACAAACACACACAAATTAAAGCGTTCTGCACAAATCTTAAAGCAAATTGATGGTGATTAAACCCATCGAACCAGAGTAGGCTCTCAAGCGTTCATATTATATTCCGACTTCCCCAGATTTTTAAGTCTGATACCTATCGGACCTACTCTCAGATGTTCATATTATATTTCGACTTCCCAAGATTTTTCACATACATTGTCATTTTCAATTTTATTTTCTTGTAAATGCTTCTGATTCGGAACACATGGTAGGTGCTGTCCTATGACAAATTTGAGGCCGTATTACGATTAACTTTATTGGATTTGTAGCCCCATGGGCCATGGGCCTGGGTAACAAACAGGCTAACATCACCGTTTCATTTCAGTGTTCGAAACAATAAATGAACAAAGTAAACAAAGAAGAATCTAGTCCTTTCAAGCAAATTCAAGACGAATTTGTTGGAGGGGACCCAAACTTGAAGACTCTCTAGCAGCTCCCACACTTGTCAGGAAGTAATGCACTTCACCTCTGGAGATCTCCAGACAATTAACAAACCATGCTATATATATAGCAACCAAGTTAGGCAGAGAGCATCACCAAGAGAAATTCCAAATTAGCATAGAGAAAACACAACTTGATTCCTTGTATATTCTTGACTTGTTCCAATAATACCAATTAAAATGTCGATTGTTAGGAGCAACACTTTTGATCCTTTCTCGGTCGACCTCTGGAATGCATTGCAGCGGTGTCCTGTCTTTAATCCCTCGGCCATTGCCCCGTTCAACGAGACATCTTTTGCCGATACACGCATTGACTGGAAGGAGACGCCAGAAGCGCATGTGTTCAAAGCCGACCTCCCAGGCGTTAAGAAGGAGGAGGTGAAGGTTGAAATGGAGGAAGGCAACGTGCTGAAAATAAGTGGAGAGCGTAGCAGAGAGAAGGAAGAGAAGACCGAAAGGTGGCACTGTGTCGAGCGCAGCAGCGGCAAGTTTTTGAGGCGGTTTAGGTTGCCTGAGAATGTGAAGGTTGATCAAGTCAACGCTGCTATGGAAAATGGGGTGCTTACTGTCACTGTGCCTAAGGAAGAGGTGAAGAAGCCTGAGGTGAAGGCTATTGAAATATCTGGTTAATTAATTTGGACAATTAATGGTATATTGATATACATATATAAATTGTGGTGTATGCTTGTGGTTTTCTATTTATGCACTATTACTAGTATGTTTTATCTTTAAGGAGATGTCTGCTGTTTGATAATTTGATCTATTGTAATAATAAACTACTTTGTGTAATTTTGTGAGTACTCAGTCATTTCTCACAACCCTGTGATTTGTTCTATTTTTATGGCCCTGTGAACTTTTTAATTAATTCATCTTCTTAGTTACACTTGTAGAAAAGATGAAAACGGACAACAACAAAAAATGCACTTTTAGTCCTTGGATTTACTACGGCGTTAGTGTTCAGTCAACTAACTGTACAAATTATAATTCTGACATATTTGCTGCAGTTTGTACAATAAATATACTTCATCTGTAGTTCCAAATACAATTGAGACCATACAAAATTCAGTACGACTGATGAATGATAACCACAGTCAATATTTTCTTGGAATCCAACAATTGGAGAACTTTCATCCGAAGTCAAATTAGTTGCTTGTTTAACAGCAGAGTATATCAATTTGCATAAAGCAATTTTCATTTTCAAATGCTGAACCCACTGCAAAATCGACTAATTCCTAAATTACCACAGCATGCACCAAATTCCTTCCTCAAATACCCAATTTATTAGCCTAAATTACCATGTACCAAATTCCTTCCTTAAATACCCAATTCCTTGGTGCGATTGGATGATGCAAAGAGTAGTACTAATTCACTTATTAGCGATTATTCGAAATTACTATTTTACATTTGAATGTGTTTGGATTAGTAAAAAGAGATCATTTTTTGTTTTTCTTTTATGAGTTATAGCATGCTAATCTATTAACTCAATCAAAAGTTGAGTTAGCTCATTATTTTTATTAACCTAAGCCTTCATCCAAACGCACCAAATATCACTAATCAAAATATTGAAAGAGCTCGGGCATGTGCGCCTTGGTAATTTTGTGTATATCTAATCAAATATATATCCCGCAAGTTTCAAAAGAACATATAACTAATCAAATTAATTGCTTATTTATCAGCAGAGTATATTAATTGCAGAAAGCAATTTTCATTTTCAAAAGCTGAACCCACTGCAAAATTGGCTAAATTCATAAATTCAGACTATCTTTACAGACTACCACAGCATGCAACAAAATTCCTTCCTCAAATACCCAAAGAGAGAACCTAAAAAAATCCCCAATTTCAAAAGAACATATTACTGATCAAAATATTGAAAGAGTTCCGGCATGTGCGCATTGGTGATTTTGCGCACATTCAGTTTCCTGCTGTGCTTCTTCTTCTTGGGCTCAGACTTGGAGAGGGACACACTGCTCAACTGGGCTGTGGCCCGCCTCTCGGCCGTCTTGGTCACCGGCTTCATGCCCATCTTAAGCAGCTCCTTCTCTACATCAATAAAGTCACGCGGCAGGTCGGTTGCAAAATACGTCTGTTTGATGTCATTGTCTGTTCTGACAACAATCTTTGGGTCGTTGGGGTACACAATGTCCTCTTCTGAATCAACGCTGGTGCCGAGCCAGACGAGGTTCTCGGCCTTCAGAGCCTACATAAAGCGTTGAGGAAAAAAAAAATTTCAAAGGTCTGAAACCTGCCTTTGTATTGATACATTTTGGAAAGGTTTACACAAGCTACCAAAATATTTCCAAAAGACTGAGAGCCTTCTAGCAAAATATGCATACACTGTTCCCAAAAGTATCAATTGATACTAATAAGACAAACTAAAGGTTAATATATCTGCTGTTTGTTTGCTTAACCCTAATTTCAACAATCATCATCACTTGGAAACAACCCAAATTTGTTTAATTAAAGTTCAAAAATATGCGAAGGACGGCATCATTTGCAAAAGTGAAGAACTATTTAATTGCAAGAAAAAAAAATTGATATACCCAACCAAGTATAGTGATTTTTAAATAAAAAAAAAGTACCATTAAGTCAGCCATGACAGAGGTATAGGAATCTTTAACATCGACAACTGGGAGCCCTTCTACATTACGCCTTATCAGACGAAGCAAGTCATCTTTCCCTTTCAAGTCATGCTTGGACTACACAGAATTCCCAATAAAGAAATCAAAATGCTACTTATAGTTGGTCAAAAAGCACACAAACATTCATTTAATCATCAGTACATGGAACCGCATCAAAGTAAAACAATTTCTTTGCTTTTGTGAGTTGCGTATCAATGGGGCCAAAATTGAAGTCTCTCAGATGTATAAAATAAAGCACAGTTAATCAAAATTAGCACATATTTGCTGCAGTGTACAAAAAATTACCCAAAGAAAAGGAAGATAAAAAAAAATTACCTTATACGAGAAGCGCTTTCCGTCAAAGAATACCTTCGGATTATTCCTTAGGCTATCATGTATCTCATTCTTATTGTCATGAATGTTGACATAACAACCGTTATAGATTTCCTCGGGGGTTAAAGCATCCCTTGTCTGAAAACAAAAGTTTGTACAATCAAAGAAAATGAAACAAAATAATCCACTAAGAAACTCAGTCAAGGTTAATAGGGTAAAAAAATAATCTAAAACTCTATATATCAAGCGAATAGATCCTAACATGTAGATTTTTGGTCTATATAATGAAACTGGAACGCGATATCCAGTAAAGATGGGTCTCTCTCTTGTTTATTTTAGTTTATTTTTTTATTCTTTTTCCTCGTAAATCTGACACCTCCCACAGCATCCCATCAATTACCCAAAACCAAGATAACACGGTACAGAGTTTCTAATAAGGAAAGCACTTTACCTCAAAAAGTAGGTCAATCACAAGCTTCATTCTCCTCCCATGAGAAGACTTCCGAATTGTGTTAATGTGCTGTAGTCTCTCAGTGTCATTCGAGAATTTCACAGGAGCATCCGGTTTCACCATGGAAGATGAGGCCGTTGCTATGTGTGGCCTTTTTTGTGGTGGCTGTTGTGCTGCCTTTCCATTGGATGATGGAGCAGCACGAGATATGTTTTTCAGGGTTGACTGGCATTTCGCTTGCTGTTGCTTAAATCTGGTCAGACTATCTTGTAAAGACGCCATCTGACCAAAAGGAGAAGGTGCTAATCAATAAGTTTCATGGAATACTTCTTTTGCTTAATTTGTGTTATTTTGGGTTTGTTGGTTGAATTAGCACATATTTGCTATCATGTATTAGAAAAGCAACAAAACCTTCACAATTTCAACCATTGGATTAATTAAGAAGAGGACGAATAATTGGTCGGTGTCCCAACACTGCTAAGCAGTTTTAAGTGAAAAGGTTACAAAATTACTTAAATTTTTCTTTTCTGGTTGCCACCAAGGATCCAAAGGTTGGTAAAGAATGCAATATACAGAATGATCTAACGAGAATAATATCCATATACAAGATGGATTCCAAACTATAACATTTGGAATTACTCAATAAATCATCTGGTTAGAGCATAATAAGTACCATTCAATCTTGGACACATGTACTGTTTTGCACAAAACCACCACCGACTTGAAACCCTAGACTAACACACGAATAGGTACAAAGCTCTTTGATTTGTAATTGCCTAATTGGCGTTTATATAATCATATGGCATAGTTACGGTGCTTTCCTTAAACATTGCTTAAATAAAGAAAGACAAAAAATGCAAAATTGGGATTAAGTACCATGTACTAACCAGACCAGAGAAGCGCAAATTTGAATTTCAAATAGTCTCCAACTGGTGGCTAGCGACGGTGATTAAAGTTTTCTGTTCTTTCTCCTTTTTCATAGACGAGGTTTTTCTTTTAATTTCGTCGGGTTGAGGTCAAGAAGAAAGAAGAAGAAATGAAAATTCTAATTATGGGAGGAGGCAAAGGAATTAATAAATAGAGGTGAAATTTTAGGGACTCCGGTTTCTCTGTTGCGAAATCCCTGGACATCACCTGTTACGAGTCACTGCCGGGTGAACCCACGTGATCAGTTTACTCACAAATCGCTCATTAACTACTGCGGGGCCCGCATATCAGTGGATTAAGTACTGTGTGAGAGAGAATTTGGAAAGAGGATTTTCCTTCTTTATTAAAGTTAAATGGATTTAGATTCCAATTTTTTGTTTGCGCCGGGTTAACCCGATAAGTCATTAAACCGACTATCTCATTTTAGAAGCGAAAGGCAAGTTGAGCCCATTTTTGGATGTAAATTGGATAATATTTTTTTTTTCCCAATAAACAGTATCAACTCCGGTGAAATATTTTATTATAACCCTGAACTTTATAAAATTTGCCCTTCCGCCCATGTTAACAGCAAAGGCAAACCAAATACAAAGCAACTGAAATTAAAATACTTTCAAATCATTACATAATAACTGTATCAACAATTAACACTGTCTGATACACAAAATTAAGAGAAACGGTAAAAGAAAATAACAACAAACGAAACGTTGGTTTTAACAAATTAAGATGACAGAGGGAGTCAATTAACATTCTCTCAAATGCTAAGGGGTTTGTGTAATTTGACATTGCTCTTTTTTTTCACTCGCTAAGTCAGAACCTCTGAAGTAACTTAAATTTATAATTATATAGAGACCGTCCGATCAGAATCCGGATCAATCCGACCCGAGGTGGAATGCATGGGACTCCTTCAATATTCGTGCCGAAACAGATGTGACGGTACGGATCAAAACTCAAAATTGAGTTACTTTAGGCGATAGAATTCCTAATTCCCGCAAAAGCGTAGGCTTGGGGGCTCGAGGGCTTGGGGGTGTCACTCAGTAGCAACACCACCCGGTGAGATGAGACCTCACCACCACCACCACCTTTCCTTGCCACTGTGCACGCGGGCCCACCAGATCGGTGCCCTCGTGCTAGTAGCCGTCACCTTCGTTCTCACTCGCTCTCTGGATCGCCTATCCTCCTTTCCTTCTTCCACCTCCAGTCTTTATTCCTCCACTCATTCCAGCTCCGACCTATTCCACGCTGGTGCACTCAATTGGCCTGAACGGGGCTATGGCAGTCATATCGAACTGAGGATATATGTGTACGATGAGTCAGAGATTGACGGATTGCGAGAATTAATGCGAGGAAGAGATGGTCAGATCACGCCCCAGGCCTGCATCAAGGGACAATGGGGCACTCAGGTACCTCCATTTTATCTTCCAATTGATGATCATTTCATACATGGATATGTTACATTGAGAAAACCTGAAATGAATACAAATCCTGTGAAGCCTGGTATTGGCATTGTTCTGAGTGGCATGGAACTAAAAGGAGCGGTTGTTTAACATTTGTGTGAAATTTCAGGTCAAAATTCATAGG
The DNA here is from genome assembly GCA_025461045.1 of Carex parvula. Classification (NCBI taxonomy): domain Eukaryota; kingdom Viridiplantae; phylum Streptophyta; class Magnoliopsida; order Poales; family Cyperaceae; genus Carex; species Carex parvula. The sequence goes on from JAJGRW010000255.1 coordinate 73,561, forward strand.
CTACTTCTTAAATCAAAATACAGAACTACGAAGAAAGATAAGGCAGATTTCTTCTTTGTACCTTCTTATGTGAAATGTGTTCGTATGATGGGTGGGTTAAATGATAAAGAGATCAATCAAACTTATATTAAGGTATGATCTATAATCATTTCTATTTGTTACATTTTAAATTCAATTGGCTATTTTCTTGTTGCAAAATGTAATTTTGTCTTCTTTGGTACTGTTTAAAGGGATGACAAATTAATTATATGAAATTCAGGTTCTGAGTCAGATGCCATACTTTAGGCGTTCCGGTGGAAGAGATCACATTTTCATTTTTCCAAGGTATCATAATTGCCAATTAAAATTTGGATGTTGGAATATGTATTTTTCTCCTTTGAAGTTTTTGAATAGCTGTAAGTACGGTATGTGCCGGATTTGATAGTTTAAAGGCATGTGTACCATAGACCCTAATATCATTAATTACCAGTACTGATCTAGCTTGTGTAGCACCAATTATCTCAGGGTTATTTTCGTTTATCCTGAAAAAGCCAAGAAAAGCAAAATTTCTGAATCTGGAGTTTTCAGTACCCATCAGGGATGAGCAAAACTGGTATCAGATGTGATTGTACCTATTCTGGTTTACATGTTGCATATATTCCTTGATGTGTTATTTCTTTCTATTAGTTTCAAGTTACTAAAGATGTGTACATGTTATAAATTTGTAGCGGTGCTGGGGCCCACTTGTTTCGATCATGGGCCACCTACTTGAACCGTTCTATTATCCTAACACCTGAGGTATACTCCGAAGGGTTCTCTTCTATTGCAATTTTTTATTTTTCTTTATATTTCCCTACTTCTACTTGAACCTTTTGTTTTTATTCTTTTCTTATATATGTAGGGAGATAGAACGGACAAAAAAGATTCAAGTGCATTTAATACATGGAAAGATATTATAATACCAGGAAATGTCGAAGATGGAATGACCAAATTAGGCGGGTCCCGCGTTCTCCATTCTCTCCCTTTAAACAAAAGGAAGTACCTGGCAAATTTCTTGGGGCGGGCCCAGAGTAAAACTGGACGTCTCCAGTTGATCGAACTAGCAAAGCAGTATCCTGACAAGGTTTTGTTTCTCTTAGCATGTCATTTATTGAATTACTATACCTTTGATCTACATACCTGCTACCACAATAACATTACAAAATGTTTTGTCACAAATGTGGCATTGTTTTATTTGAAAAAACTCATGTTTAACAATATTTAAAATAGCTTTATGAGAAACTTTTCTGAGAATGGTACAAAGATTTGATCCTATTTCATAAAATATCAGCTAGAATCTCCAGAACTGAAGTTCTCTGGCCCAAACAAGCTTGGAAGGACAGATTATTTTGATCATTTAAAAAATGCAAAGTTTTGTTTGGCACCACGTGGGGAGTCTTCTTGGACCCTTCGATTTTATGAATCCTTCTTTGTGGTTCTCTCTCTCTCCTTCTCACTCAAATGTTTTCTTTGCACATATCACATATTTTGAAATTTTGTTAGGGTGCTTGCAAATAACATTCAACCTGCCCCAAGTTAAATTCGGGCTGTAAATGACTAAATTGCCCTGATGTACCTCTTTTAGAACAACAATTCTAAGGGTTGGGTGCTATCTGCAGCTAATTTTGAAAATTGTTGGATGTTTTCTGCAAGCATTTATGATATAATATGAAACCCATGTCTAATGCTGGCCTGTAATTTGATAATATAAATGGCAGGAGTGTGTACCAGTTCTTTTATCAGATCAAGTGGAACTACCATTCCAAAATGTGATAGACTATACAGAGATATCAATCAAGTGGCCTTCTACTAGAATCGGCACTGAACTTCTTGACTATCTCGAATCCATACCCGGTTAGCTTATATGTCTAATCTTTCACTTGTCTCTTTTATTTGTGGCAAAATATTTGCAAAACAGCACTAGTTACAAGGAATGGTAGAAATGCTCCAGTTGTTTCATTGTTTGCTTAATAGTCTTTCACTGTCTCTTCTCGTCTAGGGATGAATGACACCATAGAACTTTGAAGATAATTTAATCATTGTAAATTAGCTCTTTTTTATATTAATATTGAAAAAACATACTTATCAGTTCAGATAACATAATAAAAGTCAGCATTCTTTGTTTATTTTCTTATGATTTATCGAAGATACATTCTATTATTTCCCATGTTTTATAGTTTCAATTGTCTTAGTTTAGTTAGTTTAAGCATACAATAGGCCATTTGGGTTAGACCAAATTTTAAGATTTTATAAAAAGTTTAAAAAAAGAAGAAGAAAAAAAGTGCCAAAGGGTCAGCCGGGTCTAGGTTATGCTTTAGGAGGTATTTTGCTAGTTATTTTATGAAAAGCAGTATTCAGAGTGAGCATTTTCTACAAATCATAGCCTTTTTTCCCCTAGCAAAATCCTTTCTTCAAGTCTTCTCTCCAGTTTCTGAATTAGTGTTCTTTTGGAAAATACTAGATGAAACGATAGAGGAAATGATAGCACGGGGACGGGAGGTGAGGTGCTTATGGGTGTACGCACCGGATACTGCACCATGTTCGGCCATGCTGGGGATACTTTGGGAATTACAAAGAAAAGCTCAGCGGTTCCACCAATCAGCAGAGACATTCTGGCTCCATAATAGATCTTTTGTTAATAGAGATTTGATAGAGTTCCATAGTTGGAGAACACCTGTTCCTCTCCCATGAGGTTAATTTTTTTATTTGAGTTCTTTTAACTAGACATTTAGAATGGTTTTGGGTTTCTTTAATTTTTTTGTTCTTAAATTGCAGCCTTTTAGCCAACCGATAATGCATCTTTTTCGCTAGTTTTCTTTCGGAGTACATGTAGGTGAATATATATATTTGTTTATTTTTTTATTTCAGCTAGATTTTGTTATAGTGGATCAATATTATGCTGTTAAAAATTCATGCAAGGAGCTAATGTGTCGTGTTAGTGTTGTACTTGATGGGTCGAAGTGAAATTCTTTAACAGTTAACAACATGCATTTTTGTATAGCTATTATCATTTTTCATGTTTGTTTCAGTAGTGACAAATACTTGGCAAGGCGAGTTGCACAAATGGTTGAATCAAACCAATTTTTGGGTTTTGGATCGGGACTGTCCGATTCGAATCTGTCACTCGGGATGTGTGCGCTCCACTTCGGGATGGATTGTCGTGGTCGAATCGGACGGTCCCGATCTAAAACCCAAAAAGAGTTACTTCACTGGATCTGAATTCACCATGTACCGCCCCTATTGTTGTACCGAATGATACAAATTGATGAACTAGATTTATTTGGACTCAATTGAAAAAAAAAAAAAAATGAGTTCAGCCGGTTTGTGCAATTATAAAAGAAAATTTTATTGTAATCGTGTTGTTAACTTGTTATGGGTAAAGTTGTATTTTTTTTGTAGTAAATTGTAATGGAAAAAAATTAGAAGGATCCTTTTGCATTTATGATGTTTGCACGGGTAAGGATACAAATATCGATGAAACCACTGAAAAAGCGAGACGTACGCGACAAGACTGGAGAGTACCGGTCATCTCATCTCCAGTCTCAATGCCACTTGACTACATGCTTTTATGTCTGTATTCCGGATTGCTCGTTGCATGTTGGATTAGTACAACATCGTCAAAAAGTAACAGTCTCCTGTGTTTGGTTTACTGGAGATGTTAACATCGGGAACATGTTAAGCGGGAAAAACATAGGCATAAAAAAAAAAGAGTAAAGATGTTGTCCTCCACTCCAGTCTCCTAAACGTTCCTTCCAATTCTAACTAACTTTGTCAATCATTAAACTACCTTGAAAACGTGTAAAACGTGTAAAAGATGAGTCCAGTTTTTTTCTTTAAATACTTGATATCATAAGTATGAATCCTTGATGAATTATATGTGAATATTTGATAACTTAGGTATGAATACTTTCCATTTTGTATGAATACTTTCCATATTTGAATATTTGATACCTTGAAAAACGTGTAAAAGTATGTCATCATGGATCTCATTTGAAAGAGAAAATTGTATAGAATACGTTCGTGGTTTTAGATTTGCAAAATTCCTCATAGATCGTCCCAAAAATTGATTAGATTGAACGGAGAAAAAAAAACCACCTTGAAAAACGTGTAAAAGATGAGTAGGTATTGTGTTCAGTTTTTTTTTATGTATTTGATATCTTAGGTATGAATACTTGATGAATTATATATGAATACTTGATATCTTAGGTATTCATACTTTCCATTTTGTATGTGAATTAATTTAATCAATGAATGGGGAACTGGTGGTGTGATCCACGTGACTTTTTGGTTGTAGTCTCCAATGCAGTCTGACAGTTACTGTCCCGAAAAGTAATGGTCTCCAGTTTGTATGTGAATTAATACTTGATATCTTAGGTGTGAATACTTGATGAATTATATATGAATACTTCATATCTTATGTATGAATACTTTCCATGTTGTTGAATGGGGGACTGACAGTTGTACTTTGACCGTTAGGGGGACTGACAGTTGTAATTTGACAGTTAGGGGGACGTTTAGGGGACTGAATGGGGGGTACTGTTAGTCGATCCCTAAAAAAAAATGATTGGAATGATCCTCCAAAAACTTTTAGGCATGTTTGGACGCGTCCACTGTTGCCGTGGAAAGAAAAAATTCACTCTTGAGTGAATTTTTTTTCCCGACGAAAATAGTAAAATTTAGTTCAAAATTTTCCTAATCCCACACTCATACCCGGCCCCAAACAGGCCCTTAGTTGAATGGCTATCCATGAAAGACTTTTATTGATTTTTTAAGTATGTCCTGATTTTTTTATATATATTATTACAAATTTTACAATAATGTCTCTTTTTAAATATTTGGTAATTTATATTTAGTTTTTGACTACATGTGTTCGTATCAATATCTGAATGCATGTAAATATTTTTATTTTTTCTCAAGTATGTTCACTCATGAGCTTTGAACATGCGTGAAGCCGTGAAGGTGTATGGCATGTTTTCGCGGATTTTCTTTTAATGCATGCATCCATAATATCGGGATTTTATAGACATAAAGTTGTTAAATATTTGAAAACGAAAATATTGTTTTGAACTCATTATTGAATCCAACTACCTACTTATATAAGTATATCATTACATATGTTTATAAGTCATACATTTATTTTTAAAGTCCAAATGACAAATTGAAACTATTCAACACGATTTCCTTTTTGAGATATTCATTGACAAATAAAATTTTTAAATTTTCGAATTTATTTAGTATCAAGTCAAGCTGTAAAAAAATGAAGTTTTTTTGTGTGTATCTTAATGCATTATTTGTTTTTTGAAAAAACTTCATTTTCAAAAATTCTAAAAAAAATAGTATAATATGTAAAAAAATATAAAATATGGTCTCCAAGCACATTTTAATATGGAGATCATGTTGAACGATTCAAATCGACTGTTTAGATTTTGAAAACCTGTATAAGACTTGTAAGTATATGCAGGGGCAAAGCTACGTTGCTTCAGGGGTAGACAGTGATGAAGCCAAAACATATAGGCAAAATCACTATCTTTTCTTCTGAAAAATGGCAAAAAGCGAATGCAAAATAGCAATTTTTCCGATTTATTTACCGCAAACGTGTTTTTAGGTCTTTTTGGCAGGTTTTTTAGGAAGTTGTGTATTTATGGCAAAAACAGAGCAAAAGTGTCGTTTTAGGCGATTTATGAATAGGGCATTAAAATGGGACATTACTTGGAGCATGCAACACCTCACACGAAGTGCACAACATATGAAATAGCAAAAAATATAAGAAAATCCGCTAAGTCAAGAAGCCGTGTGGCCTCCTCTATGCCGCATGCGGCATACTCTGATGCTGCACGATCCGTGGACTGTCCTAAAAGTAGGTGATTTCTTTGATGGGTCTTCCAGAAGAATGCGAATTTCTAATGGGCCTTCTAGAAGGACGCATTTTCTTAAGAGCCAAGCTATTTATCTATTTTTGGCTTCATCTATCCAATCATGGGTGGATCCCACGTTCTCCACTACTTCCACTATTACACCTCTCATTTAGGAAGGCTATATAAACCCCTCTTGTAATAGGATTTAGTGTGCGTGTTTAATTGTGTCAAGTTCAGAATAGTATACTAGCAATCCTCATTGTTAGGTTAGGTTAAGTTAGAGAGTTACTTAGAGAGAAAATGGTAGTCATCGAAAGCCAAGCAAGAGAAGAATGCGTCATCTAAGAAGGTAGAGGTTATACCATCTTCAATTGGGTTGTAATTTATGTTCTCCTTATTTTATTTATCTTATTTTGCTATGGCTATGAGAAGCTAAACTTCTTATCTCTAGGGTGAGGGCTATACTTGAATTCTTAATCATGTTTTAGTATATGTTTATGTTTTGTTTATGATGATTTGAGTTTCCATTTATACTTTGAATTCCTTTTCATTACATCCTTGCATACATAGTTATGTCTATTATATGCCAATGACCCTCCACATACCAATAGGTGTTTAGTCATTGCATCATTGTGTGAGTAGGATAATCCATGTAAGTACTATAGGCACTTTGGCTAACAACGCTTAATAACGGTTCAAAGACTAAAGTTAGAACCCAGTGGGCTCCATTGGCAGGATAGCGTAAATTGTACATTTAGATTATATTAGGAAGCACTTAGATTAGGTAGGGTCTTTGGGATATTTCAACTACGGGGTAGTATGGGAAAAGAATATAATTGAGTACCTAAAATACTTCAATCTCAGTAGCCTAAAAGTCGATCGCAAGATCGTAAAATCTTTCAAATCGCATAAACAAACACCCAGCACGTCCTGCAGGTAGTGACAGTGTCGCATGTGGGGTAGCTGTGGGACAATCTAGGCCGCATGCGATAGTGAAAGTGCCGTATGCGACGTAGAGAGACGTTGAAATTTATATTTTGCATAATTAAGAAGGATAAAACCTGAACCTTAGAGGCTCTCTATCTACTATTTAACATTTACCTTGATTGCAATTAGCGCCACCACCTCAAACTTTTAAGAAACTCAATAACCTAGATTAGTGAAAATTGTTTAAAATCTAATACACAAACCCTGTGGATCGACACTCCAATCATACTACATGGTAGGATCAAGCGCTCGCTGTCACGTTAAGAAAATTTTATAATAAAATTTCAATCATTTATTTATTTAGAATGTTTTAAAACGGAATCGAAATTTGATCGACGAGCGAGGAATGAGAAATTAAAACACGTTAAATGGGTTTATATTGAATTTTAGAATTTTTCGGACCATTGATTCATCCTAGCACGGATCGCGAAGCACCCTCTTTGATAAACCCTCACCCCTCTCTCTTCTCCCGTGTGTGTGGTCGGCCAAAGAGAAAGGAAGAGAAAGAACGAGAGAAAGAGAGAGAGAGAAGAAAAGAGAGGGAGAGCTTCGAAATCCCGTCGGATTGTGCCACCGTCCGGGAAATCGAGGTTGAAACCGAGAAGGCAGCTGTAAATCTCTCCTAGCCATCCCGTCGGTAATTTCTCTTTTCCCTTCTTCGTTTGAAAATCTGAGATTTCTCGAATCCGCGGGTTGTTCGTTTTAAAACCGAGATTAGTGTTAGAATTGATTGAACTCTAACTCATTTGAGCTTCTTATCTCTCGTTTACCTATTTTCTACGTGATTTCGTCTTCCATTTTGGATTTCCCCATTCTAGGGTTTTGATGCCAAATCCCGAATTGAAACGCGGCATTGATTGATTAGGTTAGTCCGACCAACTAGACTTGTTCTCGGTAGGGTTATCTCTTGATCGGGAAAGGTTAGAACATGTAATGGTTAAATCGAGGTTTCGACCAAATTAGGGTTACACCAACCGGCCAATCGAATTGATGCGTAAACCAGAATAGCGAACCAGTACAGGAATGAGACCTAATTGAGATGGTATACGTGGAATGTAGGTGTAGGCTCGGTTGAGCAAAGGTTTGCGGGACACTCCGAGACGCCTGATCTGTAGTCGCGCGGTACGTCTATTGCCAGCAGGTGCGGGATTCTTGGACTTGTTTGATAATTTATATTCATGAATTAAACTGCTTCCAATTGTCATGTTGAACTGCTTGATTGATTGCATAATCATATTGTTTGAATCATATGCATAACCGTATTAAATTAGAACTGATATGTACTGAAATCGCATTATTGCGGGCCGCAACAACTCCCATTACGGGCCGCAATCAATAGCGTAGCTCAAAACATGAACTGAAAAATTCTCTGACTGCTTGGCTGCGGGCCGCAATAACCTCATTGCGGGCCGCAATAAAGTCATTACGGGCCGCAATGAATATACCAGGAGAAATGCTCTCTGGCTGAAATTGGGGTGCTTGGTTGTGGGCCGCAACTACAGTCACTGCGGGCCGCAATGAAAGCCTGGAAACTGAAAATCAGAGTTGAAAACTTGTGGGTAGTTGAGTGCGAGCCGCAATAACCCCATTTTAGTCCGAAATGAATATCATAGTTGTATTTGCACGTTGAATGGTATATCGTTTGTTTGTGTTCTTTTGTTTTGAGAACTACGGTCGAAAGTCCCCAACAATTTATGACTATCTAGGATGGTCGGTAACGTTTCGAAATCAACGCTGGGCGATGACTCGAAACCATGTGCGCATATGAGGATAATTAATCACTGCTGGGCAGTGATTGATTAAGATCAGTCAATGCTGGGCAATGACTGATCGTGACGGAGACTTTGGGTGACTGCGAGGAAACGATGAAATGGAGTCATATCCAGTCTGGGACAGGAATGACAGTTTGGTTTGACATGTTGCGAATGGACGATTCTGAGCTTATTGCATACGAATTTTTCTTTCTTTCTGATTATGAACCAGACCTTAGTTAATGGTTAAGCCAAAGTACTGCGGATGGGTGTCAGATAAAGGGTCCAGCTGGTGGGCCATCTGTAGGTGTCAGTGACACTGCAGATGTGGGTTGGATAAAGGGTCCAGCTCGGTGGGACATCCGTAGGTGTTACCAGCTGTAATAAACTGAGTTAAGCCAAAAACGCGCGTGTTTGAGATTCATCTTGGAAATTCCGCAACTTGTATTTCATTTGGTAAATTGTTGTCGATCATATGTACTTGTTTTATTTATGAATATGCACATGTCTGAACTGCTTTTGTGTGGTTTCATTTCTGAATATAGATTTTGATTGCAAGTCCAATGATCTAAACTGTGGCAAATTTCGCACTGAGAATTCGTTCTCACCCCCACTCTTGGGTTATTTTACAGGATTTGAGGCGTCGGGTTCTGGAGAGGCACGCGAGTTGTAGACCCTTGGTAGTTACTTCTGTATGGCCTAATCTACCTTTTGTTGTATAGTTTAGGGTTTGGCCTGATGGTTAGTATCTGTATGAGATACTTTTATTGTATTATACTTTGACTAGACCGTATACCCTTATATATGGATTGATATATATATATATATATATATATGTATATATACATAGGGATGTGCTTGATAGTAGTTAATGATGCATATTTAGATTTAACGGGTAATAGTCTTGTAAACATACACGGTTTGTATGTTTACGGCAGGGAACTGTTACGAGCCGTGGCTGCGGGGTGTGACACTCGCAATCAAACGTAAGTAGAAATTAGGATTTATAAATCTTTAAAAGTAGTAGTTCATTTTGAACTCATCAACAGTTGCATGCCCCTGGATTTGAAAAACTAGCACACATGCGAATATGGGATGTTACCTTCTTGGGTATAGGAAATTGTCTAGCCCTAGATTTGATCCTAGTTGCGCTACTGAGTATATGTCCTAAGAGTAAAACTAAGGTGTTCTTAAGCTCACCAAGCCCCTTTGTGAGCTTAACTCAAAAACTTATCGGTTTGACTTCAAATGACACATTCAAACCATATAAACCGTTAAACTTCACGAGTGATGCATTTACATGTCAAATTTATGATTTTTCAAACTAAATTAGTATAAAGTCAAGCTGTCAAAAAATGATAAAAAATGAACTTATTAAAATTTACTTATAAATCATTTTTTTTACCGCTTGACCTCATTGCTAAATTAGTTCAAAATCTAAAAGTTTGACATGTAAATGCTGTTAGTCTCCAAGGCACCTAGCGGGGGGTGAATATGAGACATTTTAAATTTAAAGCTAAGTACTTTGTAACTATCATGTGCACAAGTTATTCTTGATAGAAACTCGAATAACGTTAAACTAAGCAAGTGTGCGTAAAGTAAATAGAAGAGTTAAGAGACACTTGACACGAGAGTTGTTTACGGAGTTCGGCACTAACGCCTACGTCTTCGAGGCTTCACGGCCTTCGAGATGGTGCATCTTTCTTTACCCAATAAGAAATTAGTACAAGGTGGAACCGGTGAGCCCTTACAAAGCTTGGGAAGTCACACAGCCCGAGCACTAAAATGGCTCACGAGCACTAAAGGCTCAAATGTATGAATCAAACAAGAAGATCACCAAAGGATCACTCTACTTCTTACAAGAGATTGATTGTGGTTGAGTATGCTTGATATTGTTGTATGAATATTGCTGCACAAGTAACAATGACTTTTTCTAGATCTGAAAAGAAATCAGAATATTACAATTATAGGTGGCTAGAGTGATTATCCAAACCTAGATTTTGAGGTCCGGGGCGGGAGAAAATTTTGAACCCTTTATGTACACAATTTTTTTTATTAATATGCCAATCTATCATACAAAATAGGGGGGATATAAAACCAATACCTTTCAAAATAAAACATATAAAATGATAAACATACCCACACCATATTCTTGCTTCTTGATAAACTAATTTTGAACACTTGTATGTTGTACCTACACAAAAAAACACATATAAACCACATCTCATTTGAAATGACTCATTCTTGTATTTTTAGAAGCAAAATCATCAATTATATGTTCAACATTAATAATTTTCAACATATTTTTTTTCAATACTTAATATTGTTAATCCATTCAACCTATCTTGAGTCGTAATTGTCCATAAATAATATTTTATCAATTTTAATTTTGAAAAACTCTTTTCTGCAGATGCCGTAGTAATAAGTAGAATTAGTACTCTATAAGCAACTAAAATATTTGAAAACATGTTTATCTTTTTTACAAACTCCATAACTTTAATAGGTGCATTTTCATATTGACACGCTTCATTTGGTAGCATTACCTGCAATATTTGTAATTCTAAAAATAAACATTGTGCATCAATATCACAGTTCTCACCATGTGTCAAAGCATTTTCAAGTTTCAAACAACAAATTTTCATTCCTTCATCATCTAATGAAATTAACCGTGATGCATCAAACGAGAAACCAAATATAGATTCAAAAGTTTAATTTGTTCAAATCTGATTTTCAATTGAGAAATTGCCATATCAACTAAAACAAGAAAATAGTACGTTCTAAAATTTTCTTAAGCAAATTGTTGCTCTATATCTGTATCAGGATTTTCATCAAAATATTTTTTTTATAGCCCTACGTTTTCTGGTTCAATTTCCATTTCATCAGCAATCTCTTTAGCATCAATCATAGCAGAAGTAAACTCATTTTCTCTTTATTTTTCAAAAAAAGAAACTAACCCTCTCCAACTTTCAATAGCTACATCAAGATGCATATCTTCATATTGCAAGTTTTTGCTCACCAAGTTTATTTTGAACAATATCATGCCAAATAACCAAACTTAAAATAAATTCAAAGTTTGACAATTCACTTGATACTAATTTTTCAGCATTCCAACTTATTTTTGGATCATCAGAAACTTCAGCTAATTTTATTAAAGCCTTTTTTTATTTTGGGAGCTTGATTTTTTATTGTTTTTACACTTTCTATACGACTTTCCCATCTTGTTACACACAAAGACTTCAAAGTTAAATCATCCACATATTGAAGTAAAATGTTCCATCATTTTGTTGAATTAGCAAACATATTATACAAAGCCTGACATGCTCAAAAAAAAAAGATTTTGCTTTCAAACAAATTTGCTATATTAGAAAGTACTAAATTAAGATAATGACAACCACATGGCATATAAAAAAACTCTAGAATTTAGGTCAAGCAATCTTTTGGACACCTTGATGTTTTCTTCTCATAGTAGAACCATTATCATACCCTTGCCCCCTTATGTCATTAATATCTAAATCAAGAGAATTAAGAGTAGCTTGTAATTCACCAAAAAGACCCAACACATATGTGTTTTCTACATTTAAAAACTCTAAAAAGTACTCTTCTATTTTTATTGGGCAGCTTGCAACATCAGAAGTGCAATCAAGAATCACAGAAAAATATTTAGCTTCTTTTATTTTATTTATTAGTGCATTCCTAACACTTGATGCAACACGACAATTAATTCATTTTGTATTTTATGACTAAGATAATGATAATGAATCTCTTTATCTTGAATGAGTCGAAAATGATGTTTCATTGTTTGATCAAACTCAGTAATAGATTCTAGAAAGCATAAAAAAATTTCATTAGAACTCTCATTAATTTTTTCATTTGTTCCACGAATGCCAAATTATTCATTGCAAGGCGCTTAACAACGGAAATTATTCTAATCATAACTTGTTTCCAATGTTCTGTATCTTTCTTAATTGTTCTTGTAATTCTTTATCAATAGTTCGATTTGTTCCTAATCTAACTCTTAGTTCAGCCCAAGCTTTATGATTGGTAAAATGTTCACTACTATCTTCATGTAGTTTAATTTTTTCACTTATTCAATCATCAACACCTATAGTTGCTATTTGACTTTTAGAAAGGACATGTCTTACAACTTTACAACAAAAACAAAATAGTTTATTAAATCTTTTGAGTAAACCAACCATTTCCTATCAATAAGTTCTCCATTTCTTAATTTTTGATCAAAATAATATGTGGAGAACCCCCTATTGTAATTGGAAGCGGTGTAGGTCCGATGCCCATCGAACCTAGTTTGGTTCCGATGGGCAGCATCCACCGTAGATTCAATTCAATTTTGATCTAACAGTGGCGACTTAAGCAAATAAATTTAAAACGGATTTGATATTTTCCAATTCGTAAACCCGTTAACCACCCGTTAACCATCAGAACTCGACTCGCCTCCTCTCTCCCTCTCTCTCGCTCTTTCCCAAATCCCACGCAGCCGTCGCCTCCTCTCCTGCTTTTCCACGCAGCATCGACTAGTTTGGTTCTTCACGAGGGACTGACAGTGCATCGCGTCAAACACTCTACCCCTCTCATTCGAACTAGCGACTCCTCGCTCTCAACCTGCTGCTCTGGAGCGAGCTTCAACACCATCACCTCACCTCGCTGACAATTGACAAATGGCGTGGAATGTCACCGGATCAAGTAGTGCTCCTGCTATCGGGATACGGGCGCTGCGTACCCGCGCACCGATTGTCACTGACTTGTGTTGCGTCTCTGTCGTTGGTCTCGCTGCCAGGGGGTCCCACCACTCATCCACCAAGCCCTTCGCTTCCATCTCCACCTCCCTTTCCACTGGTAAAAACAAATTAGACCTATCAATCCGATTATGCAAATCTTTGGGAAAGAGCGAGAGAGAGAGAGGAGAGAAAGGAGGTCAAGTTGAGTTCTGATGGTTAACGGGTGGTTAACGGGTTGACGAATTTGAAAAATATCAAGTCCGTTTTAAATTTATTTGCTTAAGTCGCCACCGTTAGATCAAAATTGAATTGAATCTACGACGGATGCGCCCATCGAAACCAAACTAGGTCCGATGGGCATCGGATCTACACCGCTTCCATTGTAATTATCCTTAGGAAAATGAATATTAGAATCTCTATTAGGACCGTTCTCAATAAACAAATCTCTCAATTTTGAATCTAAACCATCCCACACTCTAGGATCATATATATCTATAGATAACTGATCACTCAAAAGAGAGCAATGTTTCTTTTAATATTTATAAACTCGGAAATGCTATCAGTTCGGACTGCAAGCGCACAATCTTATCAAGTAGTATATTCGAGGTCGATCCACAGAGAATATTGATTCAGAGTTTTGAGCTATTGAATCACAATCTTTCGAGAGGCTAGCCGAAATTTGAAAATTGAGAGTTGTTGTTGTGATCAATGTAAATTAGAAAACAATTAAAAGTAATTAAAATAAAGATAGAGATGAGAATTCCTAGGATTTCGGCACACCATTGCTACTCAATCCGCCTTGATAATATATTCCTGTTGCGTCTGATTTCCTATTGTTGTTTTATGAAATACACCACATAGGTCACTGCGATTTATGTTATGCAAGAATGACAGATCTTTCATCGAGATTCTACATAGGACTCTACGAGTTTTCTTATGCAAATGACTGATCTCTTAAATACTCTAAATTACTACTCAGATCACTGCGAGTTTCCTTAGGCAAGTGATGTAATTTGGTTCGCGTTTTGTTATTCTGGTTTATGGTTTCTCTACTAAGGTTTTCTTCACATAAACCTAATAGATCTCAACGAGGCTAATTCATACAAATAGTTTCTCTTACCATTAAAGCACTGTCACTACCCTAACGGACTAAACTAGATCATTGAAGTTAGATGAAGAGATAGTAAATCACAAAAGCATTTTGATTCAACAACAAGAAATCATAATCAACAGAAAATATATATATCAAAACATCAAGAGTAACAAGGTTTACTGCCTAGCTATAAGAAAAGGAACTTAGTCGCGAAACAGCATAGTTACAAGCACTCCTCTCTTCTCTCTTTAATCAAATCTAACCCTAATTACAAAAATAACTTATTCTTCTGCCCAGGGGCCTTATATAGGAGTGGAGGCACATCTGGAGGTTGAGTAGGGGCTAAGAAACTGATCTGGATACAGCTGTCGGTAGTTATTTCCCAAGAGACGCCTTTGGTTACGAACCGTATCAGGTGATACGGTCCATATTAGGACCTTGTCAGTTAGGGTTTTACTGCTTCTCACGCTATATCTTGGTCTGTGCTAGGCCTGGTCCATATTAGACAATATGGACCGTAACAAAGACTTCATTAATAAGCGTCACTGATCCGATTGACCCGATTCTAGCTCCATTTGGTGTAAAATAGTCCCAAAATCTGTTTTCTGCAATAAAACATAAAGAAGGGTGACAGTAGTCTTTTTCTCTAATTAATTAAACATAAGTATGAGAAAATATACAAAACCTAAGCCAAAATCCTACGTAATTCATCATTATTTTGACTCTGATCAATAACGAAGAAGCTAAACACTCAGACACATGATTAATTTCTTCATTATTTTCACTAGTCTCATTTTCAAGCATATTTGTTATTTCTTCATTTACCTCATTTTCATTTTCAGACACATTTGTTGTTAGTTCGTGCACCTCACTTTCAACTTGGTTTTCCAAAGACTCATTTTGCGGTTTAATTTTCCTCCAGAGCTTTTGAATAGAATCTTTTTTAGGTTTTAGTTTTTCTTCTCCCTCTCTTTTTCTATTTATTTTTTCGCTACCTGGTGCATGTTTTCTAGGAAATATTGTTTTAAATTAAAAAAAACAAAGTATAAAACCTGGGTAATGAGGCACAGAGGACCCAACTATGAGTTACTCAAATCTACTGCAAAATCTAAGTTAAAATTATCTCTGTGAAGTAAAAATTCATTATTCATCTGCCGCAAAGGCTAAGCAACTTGCCTCAACCAGTGGTCCAGTGCAGTAAAATTCATCTCCAATTTGCATATGTGAATATGGGAAACGATTTCAGTATTGAAGTAAATGGGACAAAATTATTGGTATGAAATTGCATATCAAATTTGTACCATTTTAATGTATTTGGTAAAGGTATTGAAAATTCAGAAAAAATAGTACAAAATTATTGGTATGAAATGCATCAAGAGGTATGCTACTGTCTACGAGAGAGTAGACTTTAATTTATGGTATGAAATGGGGAAAAGTGAACTTTAATTGATGGTTAAAAGTAAAATTACAAGATAAATCATGCAATATTTACAAAATCAGAGACAACGAGAGAGAGAGAAAGGAGCATATAGGAGGAGGTGCTAGAGAGTGGAGAGTAAGTGAGCAACAAAAGCTTGAGAGTCGGAGGCGGCGAGGCGCTAGAGGCAGAGATCAAGGCTAGAACCTGGAGGCAGAGTCGCTAGAGGTGGAGATCAAGGATGAAGGCTTGGAGCCTGGAGGCGGAGCCGCAGAGATCAAGGCTTGGAGCTTGGAGGCGGAGATCAAGGGTTTCTGTGGAAGCGATAAAAGTTTAGAAAGAAACGACAGAGCAAATTATTTTTAACCATATACAAATTAATTTTTTTGGGCCCCCTGGATTTTTAGGCCCGAGGCCATCGCCCTGGGTGCTCTGGGCCAGGGCCGGGCCTGAGTAGCAGTTCGACTAATAGAAGGCTGGTCAATCCGGGGTGGAGCCCGACTACTGGACAGTCGGTCCCTCTAACTGGGGCCCGATTGCTACACGGTTGGTCAATTTGGACAGGGGATGGACTTGAGCCAAATGAGTTAACTCGACTACGACCCTAGATTAACCTCATAACTGGGTTGGTACGCCAGACTCGTGTAACCTCCACATATATGTCAATTATCTTGTATGCACCCCCGGAAAAAAACTCATGGTTTGGTTGTACAATACCTGTCAGAATCCATCATTCTCAACTGGAAAGAGTTGGAACCAGGTTTGTACTAAGCTAGTGGGCATGTTAATTTTGGCCTGAATATTAAGGTCATACTGACCCTGATTCAATTCCAAACTCTAACAAATAACCGATTTAATCCCCACATAATCAGTACCAGGCAATACCGGAAGCACAGTAATAGACCCGATACTATAATAAACCCCATTAGGGCCTGTTATAATATCACAACTAGTATAAATGAATACCATAAAAGCTATTTTGAATCCAATACACAAGAAACCTAAAATTAAAAATTAACTAAATTAATTATTAATCTACTGAAAAAAATAAAAAATAAAGATAAAAAAAATTTACATATCAGCTCTTGTCCAGGAGAGAGATTTGGTGATTGTGAGAAATAAATTTCTCTCTCCTGGACTATTATATAGAAAAACACACAGGGGCTGCAGGGGCATTGTGAGGCCTCCCCAGTCTGCGGCCTCCTGACTGGGGCCACATCGGCATTGTGCGGACTATAGTATAGGGGACCGCAGAACACCGGTGCGGTCTGGGTAGAATTCGAAAAATCCAGAAACATAAGTGTTTTGGTTTTTTCTTTTTGAATAAATGTTATATATAAATATTTCGGCCTGAAACCAACCTCTTTTGGGCCTGATTCAATAGGATAAATATGATGTCAACAAAAAACTTCATTTACAACTAATTAAAACCAAAAAGAAACTTTCGTAATTGTTGCTATTATTTCAATATTACGTGACATATGCTGGTCAAACAAACTATTGAAATTTAAATTTGCAATGACCGAAAAGTTAGTTCTCATTTGACCTTTTAAATACATAGACATATATTTATTACATCATTATCTAGAAAAATAATAATAAAGTTGGTAAAATTTTCCGCACTGCAATGTGCAAAAATCAAAACACCGGGGTAGTAATTTACAAACTGCAGAAAAAACAAGGGTCTGATTTACAAAAATTACATGAATTAATGCGGAGGGCTATTATGAACTTGCCAACTTGGTAAATACGTCACCCAGAAAATCATTTACCAATAACAGAAAAAATATGGGTCTGATTTAAAATATTTACATGAATTAATGCTGAGGGCTATTATGTAACTTGGTACCTACGCCACCCGCAAACCCTTCACACTCTCTCTCTCTCTCTCTTCCCCACCCCCCACTCGCATCTTTTACCTATTTCTCCTTTTTTTTCTCTCACAATTTAAACCTCTAAATCCACTCCGTGACGCCGCTTCTCCTGGAATTCCCGACCTTCGTTCTCTCTCGTAAGATCGCCCTTCCTCTATGTCATCGTTTGATTTATTCTTGGTATTACTATTTTTACGTATTTAGAGCTGGATTGGTGCACAAGGTTAAATAGGTTCTGAATATTCTCAGAGTCCGAAAGGCTGGAGTACCAATCATTCCCTTTTCCGTTAGGTTTCTTTCGCTCTACGTTCAAGGGTTTTATTATTGCTGATTTGTTCCTGGTTTATACCAAAGCTATTCTTTGGTTTTTGTTGATTTTTGAAACAGTGAAATTATAATTCCAGTGTAGGAAACTTTTGCTGGAACTCTAATCTAAGATGCTTGTCTTGCAGTTCGAAATTGGTTAGTTGCTTATTCAAAACAGGGTTTCTGATGACTGGGAATAGGATACTCTTGTTTTAACTATGATTTGCAATTGTGAAATAGGAAAGTCTCACTCGTAATTTTATGGGTGATTTTCATAATTGGAAAAAAAATTTCGAAATAAAAAAAAACTAGAAATCCTGTTTAGATATTAACCTGCCCATACATTTTGAATTCACTCTCCTTATATTTTTAAGCGGTCTAAGATAGGAAACTTCTATGCAGCTAATGGAAAATAAGTTGACCATTATGTAGTTCCACTGCGATAAAATCAGGACCATTGAAAAAATATACCATTATTTTTTCCTGTTTCGTAATTTCTGCTCACAGTTTTATGGAGTTGGTGAATATTCTTTCCAAATAATAAGAATCACCCAAATTGTAGTTGATAGAATTATTAACATCTAGTTACTGGTACAAGTTTTTTTTTTTTTTTTTCCTCTCTTTTTTGTCAGATTTGTCATTAAGCCATTATAAGTTTCATGGTTCCGCCAGAGAAGGTTTAGGTTTTGATAATAGAACAAAGAAAAGGATATTAAAAAAATAAAAGAATGCCATTTTTTTATCCAAACCCACACAAAATGGCATTTAAATATATCCAAATCTACATAAAATGGCCACAGCCAGATCCCAATTCCATCATTTTTATTATGTAAATTTTTTGTTTTTGTAGTAAATATCTATTGATGTTCATTCCTTTAATGTGTTAATGATCTATTTTGACCTTTTTATGTGCAGGTGCGCACTTGGCCATGAAATGTTCTTCAAGATAAAAAGCATTTTGGTTCATATTGAGAAATCATCACAGTGAATTATATTTCTTTATTGAGCGGAATCCAAATTTCAAATTTAATATCTCCTGTGTAATTGTATCTGTTGGAGATATGGCAATGAAGGGAACTTCGCTTCCACCGGGATTTAGGTTTCATCCGACCGACAATGAATTAGTTTTGTATTATTTGAAGAGAAAGCTGACACATAAACCATTTCATTTTGAGGCTGTCACGGAGATTGATCTTTACAAATATGCCCCTTGGGAACTTCCTGGTAAATTTTAATATTTTTAATATTTTTTTAATGGAAACACACAAGGACGATCTTCCGAGCATGTTTCTATAAAATAAAATAACTTACAGGAAGAATTTATTTAGGTTATGTATGATAAGGCTATATTTCAAGGTCTCTAAGGGCATATGTGATACTTTGTCATTCCTTAAGTATTATGCAGGATAATACCATAGTACCATTCCACGCTTTTGGTACTTGTTCTAACTTTGTAGATAATTTTGCATGAACAGAGAAATCATGCCTGAGAACTCGGGATCGTGTGTGGTACTTCTTCTGCGCTAGAGATAGGAAGTACACTAATGGGATGCGTACCAACCGGGCCACCAGTACAGGTTACTGGAAGACGACTGGTAATGATCGGCCAGTGGTTAACAACTCACGTACTGTTGGTATGAAGAAAACTCTGGTTTTTCACAGGGGGAAGGCACCTAGGGGGGAAAGAACAGATTGGGTCATGTATGAGTACCGCATAGAGGACCCTGATTTGGTTTCTTCTGGTATTCAACTGGTACTTCCATCTTCTTCTTTTTTCTTTTGTGAAAATTTCCGGTGTACCCATACAAACTTTTGAAATAGCTAATATCCCCATTAAAACATCATAACATCCAATATTCCCATAAAAATTTCACATTTTTATTTCTATCCCCTTTTAATTATTTAATCTTTTATTTAATTATTTTAAAAATCTGAACTGACCAATATTTCCTTGAACTATAACTGGAGGTGTCCATTTTAATTGTACCTTCCTCCCTGGTGTGTCTCTCTCACCCCCATTCTCCCTCACATGTGTCTCTCTCTCAGCAAAATCAAGATTTTGCTGGAGATAGCACAGAATACTAAAAATGTACTAAAAATGTTAACTGGTTAAATCTATTGACTATATCTAAAAAAGGTTCCTGTGCGAAATGTTCCTCAGTTTTTCAATGGCTTTACTCTGTTACACAACCTTCGCCTATCTGATTTTAATTTGTCGGGGTTTGATATTGAGAAATTGGTTTCACGTTTCCCTTTACTAGAACACTTGAAACTTCATTCTTTTGTCCTGCAGAGGTTGCCTTCAATTTGAAAACAAGGAATTATCTTGTTTTACTTGGGTATCTTTTAGGGTATGGTAGGATACTATCATGCTACAAAATAGGTTCGCAAATCAAGTCAACAGACATGAGCAAATTATTCGCAGACGGTTCAATTTGAAATCATGTATGAAGCACTTAAGAGGCATACTCAGCTTGATTGAACATCAATTTAGTTCAGAAAAATGAGAACAAACATAAAGAAAGAAGCTTACTAATGAAAGGTCAAAATTGTAATTAGCTGATGTTGGGTGCTTTTTATTAATAAAAAAATGTTAGTCGCAAATGCAAGAAATATTGGCTAAGTTCTGCAACTGCATCAAATATAATATTGTAATTTTGCAAAGTACAACTTCCGTTGGTTAGATGTTATGATTGTTGGAAGGAAGGATCCAGGATCGTACAAATTGACACGTGTTAAGGTGGCACGACCAACCTACTTGCCAATCACTAGTAGGTCATCAATAGGTTTAACCAGACGCATTTGAGGGAGAATGGAACTGAGAGAGACATGAGGAGGAAGAAACAATTAGAATGGACAACTCCAGTTAAAGTTCAAGGGTATATTAGTCAGTTAAGATTTTAAAAGAATGAAATAAAATGTTAAATAATTAAAAGGGGATAGAAATAAGAATGTTAAATTTTCATGGGGATATTGGATATTATGCTGTTTTTATGGGGATATTGGCTATTTCAAAAGTTTGCAAGGGTACACTGGAAATTTTCCCTTTTTTTAATTTCAAATTAAACTTGTTTGTATGTATTGCTCATAGACCTGACTGGTACCAGTATGGAAATGCTTTCGTAAGTTACTGGCATTGAGCACTAATAGAAGCCCTAGTTCAATTTTAAAGCAAGTACAAACAGTGAAGCTTGTTTGTACATACCTGTACCCGGTTTTGATCGTACTGGTTCCAACTGATTACCTCTGTTAAGGTATTGTTTTTTTAGGCCTTTAAATCTACCCCTGAAACAGCCATACTACAAAGTAATCACCACTATTGTAACTTATTCACACGTAGATTACCAGACCTGATTGTATCATGTGTAGACAGTATGGTTATATATATAATGCCTTTGTTTTGTCAGAATTAATATGGGCACTATAGAAGTAGTTCTCATCCACAGGGGCGTAGCAGGGTGGCGCAAAAATTTTGGATGAGGCATAATTTTGTCGTTATTTTGAATATTAAGTATATGTTTATAATTTTTTCTGAGAAAAACATAGAAATTGAAGCATATTTTGGAGAATAAAATTTCAAGGGTACGCAAAATTTTATAATTTTTTGAAGCTTCAAGTATACTTTTGTAATTTTTTTTGAAGAAGGCACAAATATGTGGTGCCAACGCTCTTTTAATATGTATTTTAGGAATTAAGCCAAATATGTGGTGCCAATGCTAGCCCAAACATACCATTTTTTCATCCAATGACACCAATTTCGTTCTTTTTTTTTACTTTGTATAGGATAATTGGCAGTGCTTGCTTATCATTCCCTATTTTTGTGTTTCCCTTCACAGGTGCTATAAAGTTTGATCATCTTTTATTTTATTTTATTGTTTTTTTAATACAGGATGCATTTGTGGTATGCAAGATATTCCACAAAAGCGGAATGGGCCCGAAGGCGGGTGAGCAATACGGTGCCCCATTCGATGAGGAAGAGTGGGAGGATGCCGAATTACACTTACCGACCATACCCATGCCATCTGTCACAATTGCGGTCCCATCTACTGACAATAACAATACCTCCTCATCACTCCATCTGAATAACCCGGTTCAGTCTACTGACTTACAGGTGGGCCCTACTCCCCCTATTAATCCTTGCCCACTGCAAGCACACACCTCTTCTGGTGTGGACTGTAATGGCACTGGAGGCAAGGAGTCGCCTTCTTCGGTTGATGAATTGTCATTTGATATTGTGCATCTCCAAGAAGTGGTACGTTTGTATATTAATTAGCTTTTGCATTATATCGTATAGTATCAGGAATAAGATAATGAGTGAGGCTATGGTACTATGCGTAGTGCAAATTGGTCTATACTATGGATTAATATCTTATTTTCAAAGTTCAAATAGTCGATCTGAACCGTTCAACATGATCTCCATTTGAAAATGTACTTGCAAACTAAATTTTACATTTTTTAGAATTTTTTCCTATTTTTCTAGATAGGTAGAAAATCCCTTGATCTAGACCATTCAAAAGTAGTGATTTTTTACCTATCTAAAAAAATTGTAAAAAATGTTAAATTTGATCTACAAGTACATTTTCATATAAAGATCATATTAAACGGTTCAGATCCGACTGTTTGGACTTTGAAAATGAAAATATTGATCCATAGTACGGACCAATTCGTGCTATGCACAGTAGCATAGCCTCACTCTTAAGATAATTATGACTTGAATATTTTTAGCAGATTGATAATCTGAATTACTGTTTGTGCAGCTTCAGGATTCAGCTCCTCCTATAGAAGACAATTACAACAATGCCCCTCTTGATGCTGAAGATGCAATATTTGAAAATTTAGATGACAGTTCAGGTGAGACGGGGGCAAATCTCAATGTGGAAATGTATCATAGTGATGATTATGACATGGTGAATGGCAATGCTTTTGATCCTACGACAATTCTATCAGAGCTTGCTAACGAGAATTTTGTTGAGCTTAGTGACTTTCTCTCTGCCTTAGGATTGGCGTCTGATACTGATAGAGTTTTAATGTCGAAGGATTCTTTTAAACCTAATATGTGTAGTTATTACTCTCCTCATTTCAGATGACCTCATGGATGCATCAACTTGTTGTAGTTGACTTTTCGGCAATGTTTCAGGCGGAATAATTAGTGAATGATCTAAATGAGACTGAACAAGGATTTATCAGAGAATTGCCAGAGAGGAGAGGGGTGTAAGTTATTAAAATGCTGACTGGACTAGATAGTTGGGGAGGGGTGATTTGTAATTTGTAGGGACAGATCTGATAGGATAATTTTTTGTCAAGGAAAGCTGAATAGTTTGTTAGTTGTAACATTATCGGATGGTACTAGTGCATTTTGAACATGTTCATCGGGGTGATTCATTGATGTGACAATGCCCCAATAGCTGATGAGAAAAACATTAGTTGTTGAGCAAAATGTAGCTATCTTTGGAAATTTATTTTATGTTTTTTTTTATTTTGTGGCAAAACATAATATTTGTTTTTTTTTTCAAAATTAATATGTATGACGAGAAGAATAACAAAACTATGAAGTAACTACTATCTAATTAATATAATTAATTGGCGACACATTTCGTGAGTTAACCACAAGTCATGAAAATGTATGATCTCTTCATTTTTTATACGAAGTTATAAATTACATATGCAAGACACACAAGGCATGAAAATGCAAGAAATTAGACACATCTTAAATTCTTAACATTTTGCTATATTACGATTAAAGATTGTATTCTGAAAGTTCAATTATTACTAAATCTGGTGAAATAATTGGAGTTATCTGGATGAAAGTTCAGTTAATTCAATAATTGTAGTTTGTCAGAGAGTTATCTCGGTGAAAACTTCTCACTCGGTTGATCGACGAGTTATTCTATCTTGTAATCAGGATGACAATCGACAAGAAATTTGACAGTGTCAGGGCTCGTTATTGGATCCATATTATAGGTCTTCAACCCATGAGCTCCTTGCCAGACTCCAATTCATTCATAAGCAAAGCTTACTTGTGTCGTCATTCTTCAAAAAGTATGGACAAGTATTCATAATTTTCTGTGTGAGTTCAATAATAAAGGAGAAAGTGAGGAATAATCCTGTTGAGTTGAAGGTGTTCAAAGAAGAAACTTCAATGAAAATTGAAAGATGAAGCTTTTTTGCATTTCAAGTGGAAGTAGTTTCAAACTGTTAAAACTGATGGTTAAGTAACTTTTTTTTAGATTAAACTTCTAGTTCTTGAATTATTAAATCCCAAGGAAAAATTAAATTTCGAGTTCTTAAACTTATCTGATAAATTAAATTGATTTTTATACTTTAATTTGTGTGCGTTGAGTTTGTGACAAAAAAAAAAACTAAAAAAAGCCGGAATATACTCGTAAACTTATTATGGGTGCAAATATATGCTATTAAGTTGTTGCTTAATTTGTATCGGAGAATTGTCCTATGAGTAGGGTTAAAATGTGATTATGTCTTCATTTTTAATTTTAATAATTTTACATTTTAACCTCAAATGTCTTTTATTTTTTATGCACACATAAAAATTATGCTATTTGGATTTTGTTTAAATTGATAATAAGGGCTTGTAAAAATATGTTTATACATTGATTTTTAAACTTATTAATTCATATAAAAACAAAATCAGAAAGTAATAATTTTTATATAAAAATGTAGATAATATAATATAAATTACATGTAACGGTTTTATGTTCAAATATGAGTTTTCAAATTCTTATTATTAGAAAAAAAAGGATAATAGAAATAGAAAAAATAAAGACATTTGAATTCTCCTCAATCCTATTTCTAAAAACAAAATAAAAAAATCTAAGCTATATCTTAGTAATTGTTGACTATGTAGCTCCTAATTGCCCTGTACCAATATCATACCAACTACATGCAAAAACATAAACAAAAGCCGGCATGCTACCAAGTTGGCACCATACCCTAATTTTGTAAGTAAATTGAGATTGATTGGATAAATAAAGGGGAATAAATTGAGGACTAAATCGATAAATCCTAACTAAATTAAACACAATAGAACTTATTTATAGTTCAATTAATGTATTTCAATTAAAGTGTTGTATTAGGGTTGCAATTATGTTCTTCTCTTGCTATTTTACGACACAACTAGAGTGCTGCAAAGACTTTCAATTAGAGTGTTGTATTAGAGTTGCAACTACCTCCTTCTCTTTCCATATAACGACACAATTGAAGTGTTGTAAAAGCCTTAAATTAGAGTGTTGTATTAGCGTTGCAACTACTCTATTCTTTTGTCATCTAGCGACACTACTAAAGTGTTGCAATGACCTTCAATTAGAGTGTTATATTACGGTTGCAACTACCATTTTCTCTTTCCATCTAACGACACAACTAGAGTACTGCAAAGACTTTCAATTAAAGTATTGTATTAGGGTTGCAACTACCATCTTCTCTTACCATCTAACAACATAACTAGAGTGCTGCAAAGACTTTCAATTATGGTGTTGTATAAGGGTTGAAACTAGCATTTTCTCTTACCATCTGGCAACACTACTAGAGTGTTATGAAGACCTTCAATTATAGTGTTGTATTAATATTGCAACTACCATTTTCTCTTGTCATCCGACAATGCAACTAGAGTGCTACAAAGACCTTCAATTAAAGTGTTGTATTAGGGTTGCAACTACCCTCTTCTCTTGCAATCCGGCGACACTACTAGAGTGCAGCAAAGACCTTCAATTAGAGTGTTGTATTAGGGTTGCAACTACCCTCTTCTCTTGACATTTGGCAACACTACTAGAGTGCTGCAAAGTCCTTTAATTAGAGTGTTGTATTAGAGTTGCAACTACCCTCTTCTCTTGCTATCTAACGACACAACTAGAGTGCTGCAAAGACCTTCAATTAAGGTGTTATATTAGGGTTGTGACTACTCATTTCTCTTGTCATTTAGCGACACTACTATAATGCTGCAAAGACTTTCAATTAGAGTGTTGTATTGGGGTTGCAACTACCCCTTCTATTTCCATTTGACGACACAACTAGAGTGCTGCAAAGACATTCAATTAGAGTGTTGTATTAGGTTGCAAATATCCTCTTCTTTTTTCATCCAACAACACAACTAGAGTGCAACAAAGACCTTCAATTAGAGTGTTGTATTAGAGTTGCAACAACCATCTTTCCTTTCATCTAACGATACAACTAGAGTGGTACAAGACCATCAATTATAGTATTATATTAAGGTTGCAACAACCCACTACTCTTGCCATCCGACAACACAACTAGAGTGCTATAAAAACCTTCAATTAGAGTGTTGTATTAGGGTCGCAACTTCCTTCTTCACTTGCCATTTGGCGACACTACTAGAGTGTTGCAAAAAACTTCAATTATAGTGTTGTATTAGGGTTGCAACTACCCTCTTCTTTTGCCATCTGGTGACGCTAGAGTACTGCAAAAACCTTTAATTAGAGTGTTGTATTAGGGCTGCAAAGAACCCTCCTTGCTTCTTCATCTGAGGAATCAGCACCCTCATTTTTAATTTCATTTGTCTTGATAGCGCGTATACTGCCTTTGATTCATTCTTCCTAGGGAAATCTTTCTTTGGTCGGAAAGATGACGTTGAGGTCTCATCTATCTCTGCTTGCCCTAATCTGGACACAATGTCTACGAGTTCTTGGTAACTACTGGGATTAGCAAAAGTCAGCATTTGTCTCATTTTGCCAGTCGTGCTTCTGACCAGTAGGTCAACTGCTTCCTTTTCAGGTATAGGGTGACTCGACTGTATACTTAAATTATAGTGTTATATTAGGGTTGTAACTACCATCTTCTCTTGCCATTTAACAACACAACTAGAGTACAACAAAGACCTTCAATTAAAGTATTGTATTAGGGTTGTAACTTCCCTTTTCTCTTGCCATATGGCAAAACTACTAGAGTGCAGCAAAGAATTTCAACTATATTGATGTATTAGGGTTGCAACTACCCTCTTCTCTTGCCATCTAACAACACAATTAGAGTACTGCAAAGACTTTCAATTATGGTGTTGTATAAGGGTTGAAACTAGCCTTTTCTCTTACTATCTGGCGACACTACTAGAGTGTTGCGAAGACTTTCAATTATATTGTTGTATTAGAGTTGCAACTACCCTCTTCTCTTGCCATTCAATGACACAAGTAGAGTGCTGCAAAGATTTTTCAATTAGAGTGTTGTATTAAGGTTGAAAT
Source organism: Carex parvula (assembly GCA_025461045.1). Classification (NCBI taxonomy): domain Eukaryota; kingdom Viridiplantae; phylum Streptophyta; class Magnoliopsida; order Poales; family Cyperaceae; genus Carex; species Carex parvula. The sequence continues at coordinate 100,798 of JAJGRW010000255.1, forward strand.
GACCCTCTTCTCTTGCCTTTTGACAACACGACTAGAGCGCTGCAAAGAGACCTTCAATTAGAGTGTTGTATTAGAGTCACAACTACTCTCTTCTCTTGCCCTCTGGCAATACTACTAGAGTTTTGTAAAGAACTTCAATTAAGGTGTTGTATTAGAGTTGCAACAACCCTCTTCTCTTGCCATCTAGCGACACTACTTGAGTGTTGCGAATACCCTCAATTATAGTGTTGTATTAGAGTTACAACTGCCCTCTTCTCTTGCCATCGGACGACACAACTAGAGTGCTGCAAAGATCTTTAATTGGAGTGTTGTGGATACAATGCGATACATACCAATGTTTTATTGTTAGGGTGGTAATGGTATGTCTTATTTTACAGACGCAAACTAATTGCTAGTATTGTAGTTATCTGCTATTATTGGTATGATAACAAAAAGCAAAAGCTGACTAAAGTAATCTACCAAACATTGGGAAAAGATCACTTGGGAAAAAGATGTCATTTTTATATATGATATTTTTACCCGAAATTTATCTAATAGGAAATTTAACCGACTGTTCATCTGTCTAAAAATAAATTTACCCAACTGACCATTAGTTTAATGGAAAATTTACACAAATTTTGTCTAAAAGGAAATTTATCCGACAGTTCATTTGGCTAGAAGGAAATTTACCTGTCTTTCCATTTACCTAAAAAGATCCATTTGCCTAAAAAGAAATGTACCCAAAATTAGTCTAATAGGAAATTTACCCGCCTTTCCATTTGTTTAAAAGGAAATTTACCCAAAAATTGTCTAAAAGGAAATTTATGCGACTGTCCATCTGTTTAACAGGAAATTTACCAAAAATTTGTTAAAAAGGAAATTACCCAACTGTCCATGTGTTTAACTGGAAATTTACCCGAAATTTGTCTAACCCAAAATTTATCTGAAATTTATCTAAAAGGAAATTTACCCAAAATTTGTCTAATCGGAAATTTACCCGAAATTTGTCTAAAAGGAATTTTACCCGAAATTTATTTAAGAGGAAATTACCTGACTGTCCATATGTCTAAGGGAAATTACCCGAAATTTGTCTAAAGGGAAATTTGCCCGACTGATAATTTGTCTAAGTAACTTTACCTAAAATTTGTCTAACTGGAAAATTACCCAACTTTCCCTGTGTCTAATAAGAAATTTAGCTGAAATTTATCTAATAGTAAAATTTACCTGACTGTCCATCTATCAAACAAGAAATTTACCCGAAATTTGTCTAATAGGAAATTTACCCGCCTTTCCATATGTCTAAAAGGGGATTTACCCAAAATTTATCTAAAAGGAAATTTACCAAAAATTTATATAATAAGGAATTTAACCGACTGTCCATCAGTCTAATAAGAAATTTACCTGAAATTTTTATAATGGGAAATTTACCCGACTGTCTGTCAGTCTAACAGGAAATATTTAACCGACTTTCCATTTGTCTAATAGGAAATTTACTTGAAATTTGTCTAAACAGAAATTTAACCATCTGTCTATTTATCTAAGTGGAAATTTGTCTAACAGGAAATTTACCTGACTATCCGTTTGTCTAATGGGAAACTTAGCTGAATTTACATTTAAATAAAGGTAAATTTATCCGAATGTCAGGAAATTATCTGAAATTTGTCTAAAGAAAATATACCCGACTGTTAATTTGTCTAAATGTAAATTTACCCGACTTTCCCTGTGCTTAATAAAAATTTACCCGAAGTTTGTCTAATAGGAAATTTACCAGACTATCATTCACCTTCTTACAGTTGTCTTTTATTTTCAACTAGTTGTTTTTCATCTTCTTCCAGTTGTCTTTCATGTTCTACTGGTTCTCTTTCATGTTCTATTGGTTGTCTTTCATTATCTTCTAGTTGTCCTTTCATCTTCTATTGGTTGTCTTTCAACTTCTACTACTTGTCTTTTATCTTCTACTAGTTGTCTTTCATCTTCTACTGCATGTCGTTCATCTTCTTTTAGTTGTCTTTAATTTTTTACTGTTTGTCTTTCATGTTCTACTTGATGTCTTTCATATTCTTCTAGTTGTCCTTCATTTTCTACTGATTATTTTTCATCTTCTTCTAGTTGTCTTTCATCTTCTACTCGTTGTGTTTCATGTTCTTCTATTAGTCTTTCATGGTCTACTCAATGTCTTAAATGTTCTACTGGTTGTCTTTCACCTTATTCTAGTTGTCTTTCATCTTCTACTTTCCTCTAGTTGTATCTCATCTTCTTCTAGTTGTCTTTCATCTTATACTAGTTGTTTTTCATATTCCTCTATTTATCTTTCATCTTCTAGTTGTCTTTCATCTTCCACCATTTGTCTTTCATCCTGTTCTGGTAGTATTTCATCGTCTACTACTAGTAGTCTTTCATGCTCTATTGGTTGTCTTTCATCTTCTCATCTTTTTTAAGTTCTATTTCATCTTCTCCTTGTCGTGTTTCATCTTCTTCGTGTTGTCTTTCATGCTCTACTAGTTGTCATTCATCTACTCCTGGATGTATTTCATCTTCTGTTGGTTGTCTTTCATCTTGCACTAGTTATTTTTCATATTCTTCTATTTGTCTTTCATCTTCTTCTAGTTGTCTTTCATCTTCTACTGGTTGTCTTTCATCTTGTTCTGCTAGTCTTTCATCTTCTACTAGTAGTCTTTCATGTTCTACTTGTCTTTTATCTTCTTGTAGTTTCTTTCATCTTCTTCTGGTTGTCTTTCTTCTTCTTGTAGTTTTCTTTCATCTTTTTATAGTTGTCTTTCATCTTCTATTAGTTGTGTTTCATCTTCTTCTTGTTGTCTTTCATGCTCTACTGGTGTTCTTTCATCTACTGCTGGTTGTATACATCTTCTTCTAATTCTCTCTCATCTTCTTCCAGTTGTTTTTCATCTTATCCTTGTAGTGTTTCATCTTCTTCCTGTTGTATTTTATGTTCTACTGGATGTCTTTCATCTACTACTGGTTGTATTTTTTCTAATTGTCTTTCATCTTGTACTAGTTATTTTTTATCTTCTTCGGTTTGTCTTTTATATTCTTCTAGTTGTCTTTCATCTTCTACTAATTGTCTTTCATCACCTTCATGTTGTACTTCATCTTATATTTGTGTTTCTTCTTCTTCTATTTGTATTTCATCTTCTACTAGCTGTCTTTCATCTTCTATTGGTTGTCTTTATCTTCTTCTGGATGTCGATCATCTTCTTCTGGTTGTTTTTCATTTTCTACTGGTTGTCTTTCATGTTCTACTAGTTGTCTTTCGTCATCTTTAAGTTGTTTTTTCATCTTGTACTAATTCTTTTTGATGTTCTACTCGTCGTCATTCATCTTCTTCTAGTTTCTTTCATCTTCTTCTGATTGTCTTTCATGTTCCACTAGTTTTTCATCTTCTTCTAGGATGTCTTTCAACTTCTTCTAGTTGTCTTTCAATTTCTTGTTCTAGTTGTTTTCCATCTTCTCCTTGTAGTGTTTCATTTTCTTCTTGTTGTCTTTAATGTTCTACTGGTTGTCTTTCATATTCTTCTAGTTCTCCTTCATCTTCTTCTAGTCATTTTCATCTTTTTCAAGTTGTCTTTCATCTTTTTTCTAGTTGTCTTTCATCTTCTACTAGTTGTCTTTCATCTTGTTATGGTACTCTTTCATGTTCTTCTAGTTATTTTTCATCTTCTTCTGGTTGTCTTTCATTTTCTTTTGGTTGTATTTCATCTTCTTCTGGTAGTCTTTCATCTTTTACTTTCTACTAGTTGTTTTTCATCTGCTTCTAGTTGTCTTTCATCATGTACTAATTGTCTGACATGTTCTACTGGTTGTATTTCATCTTCTGCTAGTTGTCTTTCGTTTTCTTCTAGTTGTCTTTCATTTCTACTGGTTGCCTTGCATATTCTTCGGGTTGTCTTTCATCTTCTACTGGTTGTCTATGTTCTACTGGTTGTTATTAATCTTCTTGTAGTTGTCTTCATCTTCTTCTGGTTATCTTTTATGTACTACTAGTTGACTTTCATCTTTTTATAGATATCTTTCAACTTCTTCTAGTTGTCTTTCATCTTCTTCTAAATTATCTTTCATCTTCTACTTATTGTCTTTCATTTTCTTCTAGTTGTTTTTCATGTTCTACTTATTGTTTTTTATGTTCTTCTCTTTGTCTTTCATCTTCTAAAAGTTGTCTTTCATCTTCTTCTGGTTTTGTCTTTCATCTTCCACTGGTTATCTTTCATCTTCCACTGATTGTCTTTCATGTTCTAACTGGTTGTCTTTCATATTCTACTGGATGTCTTTCTTCTTCTATTTGTTGTCATTAATATTCTACTAGTTGTCTTTTATATTTTACTGATTGTTTTTCATGTTTTACTTTCTTCTAATTATTTTTCATCTTCTTCTAGTTGTCTTTCAAGTTCTACTAGTTGTTTTTCATTTTCTTCTTTTTGTCTTTCATATTTTTCAAGTTGTCTTTCATATTCTACTGGTTGTCTTTCATGTTCAACTTGTTGTATTTCATCTTCTACTTATTGTGTTTCATCTCCTACTGATTATCTTTCATCTCCTACTGAATGTCGTTCATCTTCTTCTAGTTGTCTTTCATGTTCTACTAGTTATTTTTCATCTTCTTTTTGTTGTCTTTCATCTTCTTCTTATTGTCCTTCATCTTCTACCGGTTGTATTTCATGTTCAACTTGTTTTCTTTCATCTTCTACCAATTGTCTTTCACCTTCTTCTAGTTGTCTTTCATGATCTGCTGGTTGTTTTTAATATTCAACTGATTGTCTTTCATCTTCTACTGGTTGTCTGTTCATCTTATACTAGTTATCTTTCATGTTCTACTAGTTGTCATTCATCTTTTTCTTGTAATCTTTCATCTACTTTTAGTTGTCTTTCATTTTTTACTAGTTGTTTTTCATCTTCTTCTAGTTATATTTCATCTTCTTCTAATTATTTTTCATCTTCTACTTGTTGTGCTTCATTTTCTTCTAGTTGTCTTTCGTGTTCTACTAATTGTCTTTCATGTTCTACTAGTTGCCTATCATCTTTTTCTGGTTGTCTTTCATCTTCTTATTGTTGTCTTTCACGTTATACTGGTTGTCTTTCATCTTCTTCTAGTTGTCTTTTCATCTTGTACTGGTTGTCTTTGATGTTCTCCTGGTTGTCATTCATCTTCTTTTGGTTGCATTTCATGTACTGCTAGTTGTTTTTCATCTTCTTCTAGTTGTCTTTCATATTCTACTGGTTGTCTTTCATCTACTATTGGTTGTATTTCATCTTTTTCTAGTTGTCTTTCATCTTCTACTAGTTGTTTTTCATCATCTTCTATTTGTCTTTCATATTCTTCTAGTTATCTTTCATCTTCTACTGATTGTTCTTAATTTTCTTCTGGTTGTAACTCATCTTCTAGTTTTCATCTTCTTCAATTTGTTTTTCATGTTCTTCTAGTTGTCTTTCATATTCTACTGGTTGTCGTTCATCTTCTTCTAGATGTATTTCATCTTCTCTTTTTCTAGTTATTTTTCATTTCCACAAGTTGTCTTTCATCCTCTTCTTTGTCTTTCATCTTCTTCTAGTTGTCTTTCAAGTTCCACTGGATGTCTATCATCTTCTAATGATTTTCTTCTAGTTGCTTTTCATCTTCCACTGGTTATATTATCATTTTCTAGTTTTTTTTCATCTAGTACTGGTTGTCCTTCATCTTCTAGATGTGTTTCATCTTCTTCTATTTGTCTTTTATCTTCTTCTAGTTGTTTTTCATCTTCAAGTTGTCTTTCAGCTTCTACATGTTGGCTTTCATCTTCTACTAGTTGTCTTTCATCTTCTATTGGTTTTTCTTTCATGTTCTACTTGATGTATTTCATCTTCTTCTAGTTCTCTTTTGTTTTCTACAATTTATTTTTCATCTTCTTCTAGTTATTTTTCATCTTCTTCTAGTTGTTTTTCATCTTCTACTAATTGTCTTTTATTTTCTTCTAGTTGTATTTCATGTTCTACTAGTTGTTTTTCATATTCTTCTGGTTGTCTTTCCTCTTCTTATGGTTGTCTTTCATGTTCTACTAGTTGTCCTTAATCTTCTTGTAGTTGTCTTTTATATTTCTTTAGGTTGTCTTTCATGTACTACTAGTTGTTTTTCATCTTCTTCTAGATGTCTTTCAACTTCTTCTAGTTGTCTTTTATCTTATTCTAGTTATCTTTCATCATCTTCTAATTGTTTTTCATCTTCTGCTAATTGTCTTTCATTCCCTTCTAATTGTTTTTCATGTTTTACTTATTGTTTTCATGTTCTTCTATTTTGTCTTTCATCTTCTTCTAGTTGTTTTTCATCTTCTTCTGGTTGTCTTTCATCTTCCACTAGTTGTCATTCATATTCTTACTGGTTTTCTTTCATGTTCTACTAGTTATCTTTCTTCTTCTATTTGTTGTCTTTCATGTTCTACTAGTTGTCTTTCATGTTTTACTGGTTGTTTTTCATATTTTACAATCTCCTAGTGGTTTGTCATCTTCTTCTAGTTGTCTTTCATGTTATAATAGTAGTTTTTCATCTTCTTCATGTTGTCTTTCATCTTCTTCTAGTTGTCTTTCATCATCTTCTAGTTGTCTTTCATCATCTTCTAGTTGTCTTTTCATCTTGTACTTGTTGTCTTTGATGTTCTACTGATTGTCATTCATCTTTTGTTTGTTGTCTTTCATCTTCTTGTGGTTGTCTTTCATGTACTACTAGTTGTTTTTCATCTTCTTCTAGATGTCTTTCAACTCTTATTGTTGTTTTTCATGTTCTAATGTTAGTCTTTCAACTATTTGTCTTTCATCTTCTTCTAGTTGTATTTCATGTTTTACTAGTGGTCTTTCATATTTTACTGATCGTCTTTCATCTTTTATTGGATGTCATTCATCTTCTTCTAGATGTCTTTCATGTTCTACTAGTTGTCTTTCTTGTTTAACTATATGTCGTCCATCTTTTTCTTGTTGTGTTTCATCTTCTTCTAGTTGTCTTTAATATTCTGCTTGTTATTTTTCATGTTCTCATATTCTTCTAGTTGTCTTTCATTTTCTTCTGGTTGTCTTTCATATTCTACTAGTTGTTTTTTCATCTTTTTCTAGATGTCTTTCAAATTCTTCTAGTTATCTTTCAACTTCTTGTAGTTGCTTTTCATCTTGTTAAGATAGTTTTTCGTCTTTTATTGGTGTTTTTCATGTTCTACTAGTAGTCTTTCATGTTATACTGATTGTTATTTTCTTCTTGTTGTTTTCATGTTCTACAAGTTATTTTTCTACTTCTTTTAGTTGTCTTTCATCTTCTCTATTGTGTTTCATCTTCTTCGTGTTGTCTTTCATCCTCCACTGGTTGTCTTTCATGATCTTACTGGTTGTTTTTCTTCTTCTACTAGTTGTTTTTCATCTTCTTCTAGTTGTCTTTCATGGTTCTGCTGGTTGATTTTAATGTTTTACTGGTTGTCTTTCATCATCTTATAGTTGAATTTTTATTTTGTACTGGTTGTCTTTGATGTTCTGCTGTTGTCATTCATCTTCTCCTGGTTGTCTTTCTTGTAGTGCAAGTTGCTTTTCATTTTCTTCTTCTTGTCTTTTATCTTCTATTGGTTGTATTTCATTTTCTTCTGGTTGTCCTTCATCTTCTAGTTGTGTTTCATCTTCTTCTATCTATCTTTTGTCTTCTAGAACATCAAAGTCAACCAGAACAAGATGAAAGGACAACCAGAAGATAATGAAAGACAACCAGTAGAACATGAAAAACAACTAGAAGAAGATGAAGGACAACCAATAGAACATGAAAGACAACCTGGAGAAGATGAAAGACAACCAATAAAAGTTTAAAAACAACTAGTTGATGATGAAATACAACAAATAGAAGTTAAAAGACAACTATTAGAAGATCAAACACATATAGAAGATGAAGTACAACAAGTAGAATATGATAGACAACTAGAAAAAGATTGAATACAACTTAAAGAAGATGAATGACAACCAGTAGAACATCAAAGACAACCAGAAGAAGATGAATGACAACCAGTAGAACATCAAAGACAACCAGAAAAAGAATAAAGGAAATGTGTAGAAGATGAAAGACCAGTAGAAGATGAAATATAACTAGTAGAAAATGAAAGACAACTAGAAGAAGAATAAATACAACCAAGAGTAGATGAAAGACAACCAGTAGAGCAGGAAAGACAATAAGAAGAAGATGAAACAGAACTAGGAGAAGATGAAAAATAACTAGAAGATGGTGAAAGACAACCAGTGGAACATGAAAGATAACCACTAGAAGATAAAAGACAATCAGCAGAACATGAAAAACAACTTGAAGAAGATGAAAGACAACTGAAAGAGAAAAACAACTAGTAGAACATGAAAACCAACAAGTAGAAGTGAATTACAACTAGTAGAACAAAGAAAACCAGTATAACGTGAAAGACAACAACAGTAGAACATGAAAAACAACCTGTATTAGATGAAAGACGACCATAAAAATAAAAAATAATAAGAAGAAGATGGAAAACAACTAGTAGAAAATGAATGACAACCAGAAAAAGATGAACGACATCAAGTAGAACATGAAAGATAACATGTAGAAGATAGACAACCAATAGAAGTTTAAAGACAAGGTGTAAAAGATGAAATACAACTAGTATAAATTGAAATACAACTAGAAAAAGATGAAAAACAAATAGAAGAAGGTGAAACACATATAGAAGATGAAGTACAACAAGAAGAAAATGAAAGACAGCTAGTAGAAGGTGAAAGACAAACCAGAAGAAGATGGAAGACAACATGAATAAGATGAAAGGACATTAGAAGATAATGAAAGACAACCAGTAGAACATGAAAGACAACTAGAGGAAGATGAAACACAACCAGTAGGAGATGAAAGATAACTATAAGAAGATGAAAGATAACCAGTGGAACAAGAAAGACCCACTAGAAGATGAAAGACAACCAATAGAATATGAAAGACAACGAGAAGAAGATGAAAGACAACTCGAAGAAAATGAAAAACAACTAGTAGAACATGAAAAACAACTTGAAAAATATAAAAAACAACCAGTAGAAGTTAACATACATCTAGAAGAAGATGAATGACAACCAGTAGAACAAACACAACTAGAGAAGATAAAAGACAATGACAAGAAGATGAAACACAACTAGTAGAAGATGAAAGACAACTAAAAGATGATGAAAGACAACTAAAAGATGATGAAAGACAACCAGTAAAACATCAAACAATTAGTACAATATGAAAGACAATTAGAAGAAGATGAAAGACAAATAAAAGAAGATGAAACACAAAGATGAAGTACAACAAGAAAAAAATGAAAGACAAATAGTATAAGATGGAAAACAATCAAAAGAAGATGGAATACAACCTGAAGAAGATGAATGACAACCAGTAGAATATCAAAGACAATCAGAAAAAGATGAAAGACAACGTGTAGAAGATGAAAGACAACCACTAGAAGATGAAAGACAACTAGAAGAAAATTAAATACAACCAGGAGTAGATGAAAGACAACCAGAAGAAGATGAAAGACAAATATAATAAGTTGAAACACATATAGAAGATGAAGTATAACAAGAAGAAAATGAAAGACAACTAGTAGAACTTGGAAGACAACAAGAAAAAGATGAAACACAACTAGGAGAAGATGAAAGACAACTAGAAGATGATGAAAGACAATTAGTGGAACATAAAAGATAACCACTAGAAGATGAACAGACAACCAATAGAACATGAAAGATAACTTGTAGAAGATGTAATACAACTAGAAGATGATGAAAGACAACAAGAAGAACATGAAAACAACTAGAAGAAGATGAAAGACAACCAGAAAAAAATGAAAGACAACCAGTAGAACATGAAAGACAACTAGAAGAAGATGTCAAACAACTAGTAGAAAATGAATGACAACCAGAAAAAATATGAACGACATCAAGTAGAACATGAAAGACAATCTGGCGAAGATGAAAGACAACCAATAGAAGTTTAAAGACTACCAGTAGAAGATAAAATACAACCAACAGAAGTTGTAAGACAACTAGAAGAAGATGAAAGACAAATAGAAGATGATGAAACACATCTAGAAGATAAAGTACAACAAGAAGAAAAAGAATGCCAACTAGTAGAAGATGAAAGATAATCATAAGAAGATGGAATACAACCTGAAGAAAGTGAATGACAACAAGTAGAATATCAAAGACAACAAGAAGAAGATTAAAGACAACGTGTAGAACATCAAAGACAACCAGTAGAAGATGAAAGACGACTAGAAGAAGATGGAAGACAATAAGAAGAAAATGAAAAACAACTAGTAGAACATGAAAGACAACTGGATGAAGATGAACGACAACTAGAAGAATATGAAAGACAACTAGTAGAAGACAAAAGACAACTAGAAGAAGATTAAATACAACAGGAGTAGATGGAAGACAACCAGCAGAGCATGAAAGACAACAACAAAAAGATGAAACACAACGACAAGATGGTGAAAGATAACCAGCGGAACATGAAAGATAACCACTAGAAGATGAAAGACAACAAATAGAACTTGAACACAACTAGAAGAAGATAAACAACAATTAGAAAGATGAAAACAACAAGTAAACATGAAAAACAACTATAATGAGATGAAATACAACCAGTAGAAGATTAGATTCATAAAGAAAAATGTGAAAGACAACTAGTAATATATTAAAAACAACGAGAAGAAGATTAAAGACAACTAGAAGAAGATGATAGACAACCAGTAGAACATGAAACACCATTAGTAGAACATTAAAGACAACCTGTAGAACATTAAAGACAATTAGTAGAACATGAAATACAACTAGAAGAAGATGAAAAACAACTAGTAGAAAATGAAAGACAACTAGAAGAAGATGAACGACATCCAGTAGAACATGAAAGACAACCAGTGAAAGATAAAAGACAACCAGTAGAAGATAAAAAACAATTAGTTGAACATTGAAGACAACCAGTAAAGATGAAAGACAACAAGAAGAAAATGAAAAACAACTAGTAGAACATGAAAGACAACTAAATGAAGATGAACGACAGCCACTAGAACATGAAAGACAATTAGTAGAAGATGAAACACAACTAGATGATGTTGAAAGACAAGTAGAAGAAGATGAAACACAGATAGAATATGAAGGACAACCAGATTCTTCTACTAGTTGTTTTTCATCTTCTTCTAGTGATTTTTCATCTTCTACTAGTTGTCTTTTATTTTTTTCTTGTTGTCTTTCAAGTTCTACTAGTTGTCTTTCATCTTTTTCAAGTTGTCTTTAATCTTCTTCTAGTTGTCTTTCATGTTCTACTGGTTGTTTTTTATCTTCTTCTCGTTGGCTTTCATGTTCTACTGGTTAGGTTTCATGTTGTAATAGTTGTTTTTCATCTTCTTCTTTTTGGCTTTCAAGTTCTACTGGTTGCTTTCATCTTCGAGTGGTTGTCTTTCATGTTCCACTAGTTGTCTTTCATCTTCTTATAGTTGTCTTTCATCTTCTAATGGTTGTGTTTCATCTTATTCTAGTTGTTTTTCATGTTCTATTGGTTGTCTTTCATCATCTTCTAGTTGTCTTTTCGTCTTGTACATGTTGACTTTGAGGTTCTACTGGTTGTCTTTCATCTTCAGTAAGTGTTTCATCTTCTTCTTGTTGTCTTTCATCTAGTACTAGTTGTCTTCCATGTTCTAAATGTATTTCATCTTTTATTAGATGTCGTTCGTTTTCTACTGGTTGTCTTTCATTTTCTTGTAGTTCTCTATCATATTCTTCTTGTTGTATTTCATCATGTTCTAGTTGTCTTTCATCTTCTACTAGTTGTCTTTCATGTTCTAATAATTGTTTTCTACTTATTGTTTTTCATCTTCTTCTCGTTGGCCTTCATTTCTACTGGTTGCTTTCATCTTCGAGTGGTTGTCTTTCATGTTCCACTAGTTGTCTTTCATCTTCTACTGGTTGTCTTTCATGTTCTATTATTGTTTTTCATCTTCTTCTAAATGTATTTCATCTTTTATTGGATATTGTTCATCTTCTACTGGTTGTTTTCCATTTTCTTGTAGTTCTCTTTCATCTTCTTCTAGTTCTTTTATCTTCTTTTAGTTGTGTTTCATCTTCTCCTAGTTGTGTTTCATCTTCTTCTTATTGTCTTTCATGCTCTGCTGGTTGTCGTTCATCTACTCCTAGTTGTCATTCATCTACTCCTGGTTGTATTTAATCTTCTTCTAGTTACCTTCCATCTTCTACTAGTTGTTTTCATCTTCTATGCATTTTCATCTTCTTCTGGTTGAATTTGATGTTTTACTGGTTGTCATTCATCTTCTTCAGATTTGTTTTCCATCTTCTTCTGGTTGTCTTTCATTTTCTACTAGTTGTTTTTCATTTTCTTCTTGTTTTACTTCATCTTTTAGATGTGTTTCATATTCTTCTATTTGTCTTTCATCTTCTTCTTGTTATCTTTTAACTTCTATTGGTTGTATTTCATCTTCTACTGGTTGTCTTTAAACTTCTATTTGTTGTATTTCATTTTCTATAGGTTGTCATTCATATTCTAGTTGATGTCGTTCATCTTTTTCTGGTTGTCATTCATTTCTACTAGTAGTTTTTCATTTCTTCTAGTTGTCTTTCATGTTCTACTAGTTGTCTTTCATTTTTTTTTCTGGTTGTCTTTCATCTTCTTCTAGTTGTCTTTCATGTTCTGCTGGTTGTCTTTCATCTTCTTCTAGTTGTCTTTAATCTTCTGCAGGTTGTGTTTCATCTTTTTCTCATTGTCTTTCATCTAGTACTGGTTGTTTTTCATGTTCTACTAGTTGTCTTTGTTCTACTGGTTGTAATTCATCTTCTTCTTAATGTATTTCATCTTTTACTGGTTGTTTATCATATTCTTCTAGTTGTTTTTCATGTTCTACTAGTTATTTTTCATTTTTTTCTAGTTGTCTTTTATGTTTTTACTGGTTGTCTTTCATCTTCCAGTGGTTATCTTTCATGCTCCACTGGTTGTCTTTCATTATCTTCTAGTTGTATTTCATCTTATACAAGTTGTGTTTCATCTTCTTCTAATTGTCTTTCATGTTGTATTGGTTGTATTTCATCATCTTCTAGTTGTCTTTCATCTTCTACAAATTAATTTTTCATATTATTCTATTTGTCTTTGATTTTCTTCTTCTTGTCTTTCATCTTCTACTTGTTGTTTTTCATTTTCTTCTAGTTGTCATTTATCTTCTAGTTGTGTTTCATCTTCTTCTTATCGTCTTTCATCTTCTACTGGTTGTATTTCATTTTCATCTTCTACCAATAGAACATGAAAGACAACTAGAACAAGATGAAACACAACTAGTAGAAGATGAAAGACAACCAGTGGAACATGAAAGATAACCAGTAGAAATGAAAGACAACCAGAATAAGATGAAAAACAACTAGAAGAAGATGAAAGAGAACTAAAAGAAGATGAAAGGGAACTAGAAGAAGATGAAAAAGAACTAGAAGAAGATGAAAAACAACTAGTAGAACTTGAAACACAACTAGAAGAAAATGAATGACATCCAGCAGAAGATGAAAGACAACCAGTAGAAGATGAAAGACACACAAAAGAAGATGAAGAGCTCACAACTTATACAAGTACTCTTCGCTTAGCAAGTTGCTGTGTTTTTGGTAGTTGCAGCCCTCGATTATGTGACACTCACTGTTGTTAGACGTTATGCCCAAGGAACGGAGCAAAGTCAATCCAATCTACTTCCTTCCTGGAAAGAACCAGTAAGAATCAGATAATTTTAGGTAAGGTTTTATTTGGATTTGGAAATTCTATTTCTCTCAGATGAGGAATGAATGAAATAGTTAAATAGATAGGAAAAAGGAAAGTAGGAGCCTCTCAGAAATTAAAATGAATATGGTATCTCAATGGGCCGCCAACTAAAAGAAGATAAAAGACAACTAGAAGAAGATGAAAAGAACTTCAAAAAGATAAAAGACAACAAGTAGAACATGAAAAACTACCAGTTCAACATGAAAGACAGCTAATAGAAGACGAAAGACAACTAGAACAAGATAAAAGACAACAAGAAGAAGATGAGAGAGAACTACAAAAAAAATGAAAGACAACCAGTTAAAGATGAACGACATCCAGTAGAAGATGAAATACATTCAAAAGAAGAGTAATGACAATCAGTAGAACAAAAACAAAATAGTAGAACAACAAAGACAACAGTAGAACATGAAATACAACTAGTACTAGATGAAAGACAACGAGAACAAGATGAAACACACCTAGTAAAAGATGAAGACAACCAATTGAACATCAAAGTCAACCAGTACAAGATGAAAGAACAACTAGAAGATAATGAAAGACAACCAGTAGAACATGAAAGACAACTAGAGAAAGATGAAACACAACCAGTAGGAGATGAAAGATAACTATAAGAAGATGAAAGACAACCAGTGGAACAAGAAAGACAACCACTGGAAGATGAAAGACAACATGTAGAACATGAAAGACAACGAGAAGAAGATGAAAGACAACTAGAAGAAGATGAAAAACAACTAGTAGACCATGAAAAAATAACTTGAAGAAGATGAAAAACAACTAGTAGAACTTAAAATACATCTAGAAGAAGATAAATGACAATCAGTAGAACAAAGACTACTAGTACAACATGAAAGACAATTAGATGAAGATGAAAAACAACGACAAGAAGATGAAACACAACTAGTAGAAGATGAAAGAGAACTAAAAGAAGATGAAAGACAACTAGTAGAACATGAAAGACAATTAGTAGAACATGAAAGAAAATTAGAAGAAGATAAAAGACAACTAGAAGAAGATGAAATCGTGTAGTATAAACGAGTGTCAGATTAATGAAATTTATAAACGTGATCAATGAAATAGAAGAAGATGAAATTGTGTAGTACAAATAGAAGAAGATGAAATCATGTAGTATAAACGTGATCAATGAAATCGTGTGCTTTTAAAATTTATAACTTGGTTTGCTATCGGGTCATATTACAAGCGCATAATCTATCGAGTAGTATAAATGAGTGTTGATCCACAAGGAATAAGGTCTAAGGTCTTGAGCGATTAAACCACAATCTTTCGAAAGGCTACACAAAATCTAAAATCAAAGAGTTGTTGTTGTGATTAATGTATTTGTGAAAATTAAAAGTAAATAAAATAAAGATAGAGATGTGAATTTCTAGGGTTTTTGGCATACCATTGTTACTTCAATCCGCTTTGATTCTTACCTTATTTGATATTGGTTTTTAGTTGTTGTATGAGAGTTTTTAATCCAATTTAGTGATTATCACTTTCACGTATAACCACCATACTAAGCAAGAGATCCCGTTAAGGCTTGTCTTGACTAATGCAGGGAGATGTGTAACTAGCCCAAAAGAATTCTAACTTCACTATTAGGTATGTCGTCCTATTATCTTAGTCATGTTGGGTTCCCTATGGTAAGGCACGATAATGTGACATTCGTTGCGAATTGTCGAGACTCTCATGTACACTTTTGTTGATCCAATTAATGGTATCTCCTCCGGTTAAGGTTTCCACCACTAATCTAGTATTTTTATTCTCCCTTATCCCAATTCGATTAGCCTAAAGATAACGAACTCTCATGTGTGGCCACCACATGACGGTCTAGACTAATAAACGAAATCAAGTAAGATAGAACATAAAGCGCAAAAACAATAGAACAACAACGGACTAAACAATGATCAAATAAAAGTATATATCAGAGCATCATGAGTAACAAGGTTTACTGCCTACCTTAAGAATCTAAACTTAGCCGCAGAACGCCATGTTTACAAAGAGATAAGAGAAAGATACAACCATACACGAAGTACCCTCCTACTTAGTCTCTACACACTCCTCTCTTCTCACTTAAAGAAATAATAAAACCAAAGATACAAAGATATGTTTCTGTGTAGTCCAGAGGGCTTATATAGGAGTGGAGGGGCGCCTGGAGATGAGTGGAGTCCAAATTAACTGATCTGGATACAGTTGGCGCAGTTATTCACTAAATGGCACCTCGGATACAGTTCGTATTGGCTAATGCAAACCGTACTCCTACTGTGTCGCTGAGGGAGTTAATGTGTATTCAACCATCTTTGGTCTGTACTAGGGCTCTGATCCGTATTGGTGAATACGACCCGTACTAGAGCCTTACTCAATGAGCTGCGCTATTCCGATCAACCTGATTCTTGCTCCAAATGATGTAAAACAGCACCAGAACATGTTCTTGCACTAAAACACAAAGTTGGGCAACACTAACCTTTTTCATGGATTAATTAGACATAAAGGTGAGAAAATAAGGCCGCTTTTTTATTAATATCCCAAAAAAAACAAAATATCAAATCTGCCCTCAATTCCAATTTTACTAAAAATACCCTGACTGCCCTAGTGGGGGCGGTCCACTATCCATACCAGACCCCCCCGTGAGGTGCTTTGGTATTTTCTTTAAAGACAATATGAATAGCAAGATGCTGAAATCTAACGCTAAAAATTCAAATTTTTTTCGAAATATTTGTCAGATTACTTCTTTTAAGCATATTTATACTAAAATATGCTAAATTACTTGAAATTATGTTAAATTACATTGAATTACAGTAAATTATGTTAAATTACTCTAAATTACAATAACTTCGTTAATTATGCTGAAATACGGTAAATTACACTAAACTACGCAAAATTACGCTAAAGTAGACCGATTTTGTGCCATCTTTCATGAATCATAAAAAATAGTAAAAATTGGTATTCTACAAGTTCATTATGTAACTAATTTACTGAGCTACTTAGATTGAATAATAGAAATGAATATCTTAATCAGAAACTTCAACTCAAGTTTTGAGGCTCTTCCCTTTGTTTTTTACCAATTCTGAATTTTGAAATCTGGCATTACCGGCACTTACGCATGCGTATTTTTGCAAGCTTTTCGGAAAGTGATCATTTGCCGTTTTATGGCCATTTTAAGTTTCATCGTCGTTTTTCGCCTTTTCAGTGAAGATATCGTCCCTATTCATATGTAATTTAGCGTAAACCGTATTCAGCGTAATTTAACGTAATTTAGTGTTATTCAGTGTAAATTAACATAATTTCAAGTAATTTAGCGTATTTTAGTATAAATATGTTAATTATACATCAAAAGAAATAATCTAACAAAAAAACTCAGCTAATGTGGATATATTTATTGATAAAAATGCCGAAAACTAGGGTTTAGAAATTAGGATTTAGGGTTTAGGGTTTATTTTAAATATCACTCATTTTTATAAATATGTTATATGAAAATTGTAAATCATTTAATGTACGATAATTCTTAGGGTTTAGGGTTTAGAGTTTTAGAAATTGTCCAAAATAAGAGTTTAGGGTTTGGAGTTTAGCGTAATTTAAAGTAATTTAGTGTAATTCAACGTAATTTTTAACATAATTTTAAGTAATTTAGTGTATTTTAGTATAAATATGCTTAAAAGAAGTAATCTAACAAATATTTAAAAAAAAATTCGAATTTTTAGCGTTAGATTTCAGCATCTTGCTATTCATATTCTCTAAAAAATAAAAAAATACCAAACCGCCCTACGGGAGACGGTCTGGTATGAATAGTGGACCCCAGTGGGGCGGTCAGGGTATTTTTAGTAAAAAATTGGAATTGAAGACAGATTTGATATTTTTTTTTTTGGGTATTAATAAAAAAAAGCGGTCTCTTATTTATGTGGAACAATTGTTAATATTTTTATCCAACACATTAATTAATGAAGCACTATTTAGTAGTACTATTCAAATTTAGTTTCTAAAAATACTGCAGAAACTGCTACATATGAATATGTCGCACAAGGAAATTTTAGAAGATGGCAAGAGAAATGTCAGTTTCTTTTTGGTGGAAAAAAATGTGAATAGAAAAAAAATAGAGTGAGGCTATGGTGCTATGCATAGCATGGATGGGGTCTGTGCTACGGTTCAAAATTTGACTTTTTAAAATCGTAACGGTTGATCCGAACCGTTCAACATGATTATAAAATGAATATGTACTTACAAACCAAATTTTACATTTTTCCAAATTTTTTTACTATTTTTTCGAAAATCACTTGATTTGAACATTCTGGACCATTCAAAAACAGCATATCTAAAAAAATAGTAAAAAAATTCGGAAAAATGTAAAATTTGGTTTGCAACTATATATTTTATTTTATAATCATGTTGAACGGTTCGGATCGACCGTTACAATTTTAAAAAGTCAAATTTTAAGCCGTAGCACGGACCCCATCCGTGCTATGCATAGCACCATAGCCTCACTCAAAAAAATATATAATTAAACTGCAAACATGAGCTGTTTTAGGGACAGAACCACGTGAAGTCAGATAGGCAAATGAATTCGGATTTAGTGAAGTAACTCAATTTTTGGATTTTAAATCGGGACCGTCCGATTCGGATAAGAGATCATCTATTCTGAAGTGGAGCGCATACATTCCGACAACGGATTCGAATCGGACGGTCCGATTGAAACTCAAAAATTGAGTTACTCTAGGGGATCCGGACCCAGGGCAAATGCCTCTGGCTCAAAATATATATACAATTATGCCTCGCCCGATTTTTTTTTCCAAATTATACTTTTATAAATATATGATTTTCTCATAAAAGATATACTTAATATTCAAAATAATTATAGTATGTCTCATTCTGAAATATTGTTACACCTCGCTAAACATCTTAGCTTCACCCTGCGCACTATAGGAGAAATATATGATTAGTAGTTATTCAATACGCAGAAAAAGTCGAAGGCATCCATAATCCGGTGCCTCTAATTAACTTGCGACCTATATATATATTTTGATATAAAGATCTTTTTCATATCGATTATTTGAATTTTAAAAATGAAGATATTGATCCATAGTACAGATCCATCCGCGCTATGAACATTACGGTTGTAGATCCGCTCTATGAAAATTCGCACTATGAACATGCCACAATTGCGGTCCCACCTGCTGATCAATACCTCCTCATCACTCCATCTGAACAGCCCGGTTCAGTCTACTGACTTACAGGAGGCAAGGAATCACCTTCTTCGGTTGAGTTGTCATTTGATATTGTGCATCTCCAAGAAGTGGTATATTTGCATATTAGCTTTTGCATTATCTCGTTCAGTATTGGGAATAAGAGAATTATGATATAATATTTTGAGTGAGGTTATATATGGTACTATGCATAGCGCGGATTGATTCATACTGTGAATTTATATCGCCGTTTTCAAAGTCCAAACAGTCAAGCTTAACTGCTCAACATGATCTTCATATGAAAATGTGTTTGTATATCAAATTTTACATTTTTTATAATTTTTTTACTATTTTTTTAGATAGGTAGAAAAATCACTACTTGAATGATATACAAATAAATTTTCATATAGAGATAATATTAAACAGTTCAGATCGATTATTTGGACTTTGAAAATGAAAATAATGATACATAGTAGGAATCAACATATCGACTATTTGGATTTTGAAAATGAAAATAATAATGCATAGTACGGACCAATTCGTGCTATGCATAGTACCATAGCCTCACTCTAAGATAATTATGATTTGAGTTTTTTTAGCATATTGATAATTTGAATTACTGTTTGTGCAGCTTCAGGCTTCAGCTCCTCCTATATAAGACAATTACAACAATGTCCCTCTTGGTGATGAAGATGCAATATTTGAACATTTAGATGACAATTCAGATGAGACGAAGGCAAATTCCGAAGTGGAAATGTATCATAGTGATGATTATGACATGGTGAATGGCAATGCGTTTGATCCTATGACAATTCTATCAGAGCTTGCGAACGAGAACTTTGTGGAGCTTAGTGACTTTCTCTCTGCCTTAGGATTGGCATCTGATAGAGATTCAATGTCAAAGGGTTCTTTTAAACCTAGTATGCATAGGTATTAATACTCTCCTCATTTCAGATGCATCAATTTGTTGTAGTTGACTTTGCGGCAATGTGTCAAGGGGAATAAATGGTGAATGATCTAAATGACATTCTGAACAAGGATTTATCAGAGAATTGCGAGAAAGGAGAGGGGTGTAAGTTATTAAAATGCTGACTGGACTAGATAGTTTGGGAGGGGTGATTTGTAATTTGTAGGGACAGATCTGATATGGTAACTTTTTGTCAAGGAAAGGTGAATAGTTTGTTACATGTACATTGTCAGATGGTACAAGTGCTGATGCGAAAATGCTGCAATAGCTGATGAGAAAAACCTCAGTTGTTGAGCAAAATGTATCTAGTTATCTTTGGATATTTGTATTATGTTGTTTTTAGACTAACATGATATTTTGTGTCAAAACATTTTTTTTTTCAAAATTCAATATGTATGATGGGAGTATAACAAAACTATGAAGTAACTACTATCTAATATAATCAATTGGCGACACACATATCTTTCATGAGTAAACTACTTAGAATGGATAATCAAATTTGCATGATCTCTTTATCCTTTATATAAGTTATATATTACATATACGAGATACATAAGTCATGAAAATGCAAGACATCAGATACATCTTAATTCTTGACCATTTGCTATATTACAAGTAAAGATTGCATTGTGATAGTTCAACTTATTAAACAGATTTTGTAAAATAAAATATTAGAGAAAACCAAAATTAACAGTATAAACTGGTACATTCTCAGTTGGGAAATGGTTATTCAATCACTGTAGTTTATCAGAGAGATGGTTATTTAATCATTGTAATCAGCATGACAGTCCTATGCAATCAGACAGTGGATATGACCCCACGGGGAAGAACTCCGGTACAGTGGCGGAGAGGCGACAACGCGGCGAGGGAACGAACTCCTCCGTCAAAGGGTTTAGCTTTGACTCGCACTTCATCATCGTTGACTCTTAAACCCTTCTCGCTTCTTTAATATTTTCTGATCTTTTGCTATCCGATCCCTCCAAATTATTTAATTAGAAAGCCCTTATTATAATGTAGAATCTGCCATGTTGGCTTTTTGTATATATTTTCTTCTTTAGTGCAAATATCATGGAATTTCAATTTAGGAAATGCTGGTTGTATGTGGATTGTGTTATTATATTTGATAGCTTAAAAAGAAATATACCAGAGGTCATTTTCAATGCTAAATTATTAAAGGGGTTTGTAGTCAGACGATACTGAAAAATTGAATGATATACTTTATAATTTTTTTACTTTTTTTGTCAGATAGGTAGAAAATCACTACTTTTGAATGATATACAAACAAATTTTCTTATGGAGATCATATTAAACAGTTTAGATCGACTATTTGGACTTTGAAAATGAAAATAATGATACATAGTATGGACTAATTCGTACTATGCATAGTACCATAGCCTCACTCTAAGATAATTATGATTCGAGTTTTTTTAGCATATTGATAATTTGAATTACTGTTTGTGCAGCTTCAGGCTTCAGCTCCTCCTATAGAAGACAATTACAACAATGCCCTCTTGGTGATGAATATTTGAAAATTTAGATGACAATTCAGATGAGACGAAGGCAAATTATGAAGCGGAAATGTATCATAGTGATGATTATGACATGGTGAATGGTAATGCGTTTGATCCTATGACAATTCTATCAGAGCTTGTGAACGAGAACTTGACTTTCTCTCTGCCTTAGGATTGGCCTGTGTCCAAGGGTTCTTTTAAACCTAGTATGCATATAGTTATTAATACTCTCCTCATTTCAGATGACCTCATGGATGCATCAATTTGTTGTAGTTGACTTTGCGGCAATGATTTCCAAAGTGTCAGGCGGAGTAAACGGTGAATGATCTACATGGGACTCTGAGGACTTATCAGAGAATTGCCAGAAAGGAGAGGGTGTCAGTTATTAGAATGCTGACTGGACTAGATAGTTTGGGTGGGGTGATTTGTAATTTGTGGGGACAGATCTGATATGATAATTTTTCGTCTAAGGAAATTAAGCTGAATAGTTCGTTAGTTGTAGCATTGTCAGATGGTACTAGTGCATTTTGAACATGTTCATCGGGGTGATGCACTGATGTGACAATGCCCAATAGCTAGCTGATGAGAAAAAACATAGGTTGTTGAGCAAAATGTAGTTATCTTTGGAAATTTGTTTTTTGTTCTTTTTTCAGATTGACAAAATCTTATTGTGGCAAAATATTCTTTTTCCGAAATTCAATATGTATGACGAGAAAATAACAAAACTATGAAATAACTACTATCTAATCAATATAATTAATTGGGCGACACATATTTCGTGAGTTAACTGCTAAGAATTGATAATCAAATTTGTATGATCTCTTCATCTTTTATAGAAGTTATAAATTACATATGCAAGACACATAAATCATGAAAATGTAAGAAATCAGATCAATTAACCTTTTGTTATATTACACTTAAAGATTATATTCTGATAGTTCAATTAAATAAACAGATTTAGTAAAACAAAATATTGGAGGAAATCAATATTAACAATATGGACTGGCATATTTTTTCCTTGGGGGGATAGTTGTTCAATAATTGTAGTTTGTCACAGAAATATCTCGGTCAAAACTTCTCACTCAGTCGAATGACGAGTTATTCCATTTTATCAACATGAAGACAGTTGACAAGGAGGAATTTGACAGTGTCAAGACTCGTTATTAGGCCTATATTAGACGTCTTCAACCCATTAGCTCTTTGACAAACTCCAACTCATTCATAAGAAAAGATTACTTGTGTCGACATCGTTCCAGAAAATGTGGACAAGTATTCATGGTTATCTCTGTGAGTTCCTTGACAAAGGAGAAGATGAGGAATATAGTCCTGCTGAGTTGAAGGTCTTCAAAGAAAAAAACACCATCGAAAATTGAAAAATAAAGCTTTTTTGCATGATAGCTAGTTGTAGTTTGGAAATTGTTATAACTGATGGTCAAGCTAAAAGCATAAAAATGTATGTTTATTTTTTATATTAATTAAAAGGATAATTACATTTCTTAAGTTTTTAGTCACTAAATTATGTAGAAAAATTAAACTTCTAGTTGTTGAATTTTTTTTGAAAAAATTAAATTGATTTTTACATTTATTATTTCTGTGTTGAATGTGTGCGACAAAAATTAAAAAAGCCCTGAATATAATTTTAGAGTAATTATATCTTCCCCCATCTATTCATCCCCCATTTCATCCCCCAACTAACTAACTACCTTTTCTAACTATAATTTAAAATTCTAACTACCTAATGGCCCTACAAATTAATTATCTAATTTTCTCCATTTATTTCTTTCCTCTTTCTCCCTCCCTCTCCCACCTCTCCCACCTCTCCCTCTCCACCTCCGCCTCCACCTCCGCCCGCCTCTCCCACCTCTCCCTCTGCGCCTCCGCCCGCCTCTCCCACCTCTCCCTCTCGGCCTCCCTCTCCCACCTCCACCTCCGTCTCCCACCTCCCACCTCCGCCTCCTCTCTCTCCCACCTCCGCCTCCGCCGGAGTAGATCCATCACTGTCAACCGCCGGATCAGATCCGCCTCCGGCGGGTCAGATTCGAGTTATTTGCAAAGAACAAAGCTTCATTAATGGTGAATTAGAACAGTGCGTACTAAGTATATATGGATGAATACTTAATGTTTTAGAGATGAATACTTCAACGTTTATGGATGAATACTTAATATCTTAGGCATAAATACTTTAACTTATATGCATGAATACTTGATATCTTATTGATGAATATTTTTTATTTGTTTGGTATGCACATATGTTTGTAATATTCTTGGTACATTAACTATTTACACTTACACGATGAGGATGAATACTTGCTTAATGCGGGATGAATACTTGCATGACGAGGTGTGAATACTTGTGCAACGGACAACTCGAAAGTATGTCATCATGGATCTCATTTGAAAGAGAAAATTGTGTAGAAGACATTCGTGGTTTTAGATTTGCAAAATTTCTCACAGATCGTCAGAAATATTGGTTAGATTGAACGGAGAAAAAAAAACCCATCTCTAAAAACGTGTAATACTCTTGGTACATTAACTATTTACACTTACACGATGAGGATGAATACTTGCTTAATACGGGATGAATACTTGCATGACGAGGTGTGAATACTTGTGCAACGGACAACTCGAAAGTATGTCATCATGGATCTCATTTGAAAGAGAAAATTATTTAGAAGACATTCGTGGTTTTAGATTTGCAAAATTCCTCACAGATCGTCAGAAATATTGGTTAGATTGAACGGAGAAAAAAAAAAAACCATCTCTAAAAACGTGTAAAAGATGAGTGATTGATGTGTCCAAATATGCTTCTATTGCAAAGATGAATACATTTATATAGATGGATGAATGCTAGTTGTGTTACAGATGAATACTTTTTTTGCAAATTTCTAAAATGAGCTGAAGGTAGTTAGAAGTCCCCCACTTAATTAATGCGCTGACGGTTATGCGGTCCCCCACTTAATTAATGCTCTGACAGTTGTGCGGTCCCCCACACATGTTGTTTGTCCCCTACTTTCTTGTTGTAATATATCCAAATATGTTTCTATTGCAAATGTGAATACCTTCATATAGATAGATGAATACTAGTTGTGCTACATATGAATACTTCTGCAAATTCCTAAAATACACGAACAGTTATAAATTCTAACTAACTAACTACTTTAATTAATGCAACTGACGAGGGATGAAACGGGAGATTGTTCACGGGGGAGAGCTAGGCAGACCCATAATTTTAATGTTATTATGGGTATAAATAGCTGCTATTAAGTTGTTGCTTAATATGTACCGGACTACCGGAGAATACTTACCGTGAATTTTTTGCTAGATGTGGGGTTTTCAGTATTCATTGATTTCAAATTTGGTCTAAATTTAGATATTCATGCAATCGGAAAAAAAAAAAAAAAGAGAGACGGTAGATTAAAAAAGAGTGAGGCTATTGTACTACGGCTCAATATGGTACTTTTTAAAATCTTAACGGTCGATCCGAACCGTTCAATGTGATAACTATATGAATATGTACTTGCAAACTAAATTTTATATTTTTTCGAATTTTTTTTTACTATTTTTTTAGATAGGTAGAATTTTGATGGTCCAGAATTTTCAGAAAACACTGATTTTTCTACCTATCTAAAAAAATAGTAAAAAAATTCAAAAAAATATAAAATTTAGTTTGCAAGTACATATTCATATGAATATCACATTGAACGGTTCGGATCGACCGTTAGTACTTTAAAAAGTACTATATTGAGCTGTAGTACACTAGCCATTGGTGCTATGCATAGCACCATAGCCTCACTCATTAAAAAATTAACGGAAGCAACGGAAGCGCTCCGTTAGACATCATTCAGCGCCAACATCTGGCACAAATCTTTATGCAAATCATACGCTTCATATATCAAAACACACTAAGCAGTGTCTTTGACCTCACCCTTGATATTTTATTATATATTATAGGAAAGTGTGTGTGTGTGGTGGTTTTTAGCTTTTGCCGTGTATGCTTGTGATTGATACTTCATATTCAGTAATTTTGAGAAATAACCAAACTAATTTTGAGAAATAAGGAAAATTGAACACTAGAAACTGACGAACTTGGACACTATAGAAGAATCCCATCCAGCCAAATTGCCAGAAGTAAGCAGACATATGTAAGGGTGAGAAAATCGCTCATAACTCGTTACTCGCTCGCTAATAATTCGCTCATTAACTTAATGAACCGGGCATGAGCAGACCCCAACTTATTCATAACTCGCTCATTAAGAATTGAGTTACATGAAATCATACCACATCCAATTCCAAGTAGTTTCATTAATTCTGTAGAAAGCATGTTGTGTATATTGCAACATTAAGACACGCTGTTTGGATTGATGAACAAAAACAAATTCAAAATAGTATGCAAATATTTTGTTTTATATGAGTACATGTAAATTAATTGGTAATTTGTGATGCTTGAGTCTGGTTGTACAACTCGGAATTTCAATATGCCAATATTTTTATTGGAGGAATATAGTTACCACTTATCAGTTTGTCTAGTTCAGAAACAAAACTCGAAACAAAATTCAAAATTGCCTACATGCTTGGTTTCTTAACGAGTCGCTTAACGAGCATAAGTCAACTCCAGCATTTAACGAGTTGAGCACGAGCACAGTTGTCAACTCAGTATTGTCTTCTCAACTCGAGTTGACTCGCTCATTAACTTAATCAACCGAGCACGTATACCCCAACTCACTCAAACTTTGAATCATTAACAGCCCTAGACATATGCATGAAAGGAAAAATGAATAACCCAACCCCAAGCTAACTGAACTAAATCATGTCCAGTTCAGTTTTATTGAGCTCTTTTAGTATGTATTTTGGGACAAGCCAAATATGTGGTGCCAACGCTAGCCAAATATACCATTTTTTCATCCAATGACACCAATTTTGTTCTTCTTTTATTGGCAGTGCTTTCTGAGTGCCACTTATCATTCCCTTTTTTATTTATGTTTCCCTTCACTGACGCTATTAAGTTTGTTCTTCTTTTATGAACTTTGTTAAAAAAATCTGACTTCTTCATTATTTTTTAATTTTTCGTAGCTGATCAACAAACGGTTCGAGAGATCCGATAAAATGAAGACGCTGGGAGTCTTTGGAAACAACAACGAGTTCAAGGTAACCTCCACACAGGAGAGAGTTCACGCTTTCATACCTGATAATTATGGCCAGTTTACCAATGCCAATTACAAATACACGGTGATAATCGGGGATGATCACACGGTAACTTGCACGTGCCAGAAGCCTCAATTGGACATAATACCGTGCTCTCATGTTCTGTCCATGTGTCATCTCCGAGGCATCGACCCTGGTGTGTAAGTCAGTACTATCATATCCATACACTGATCAACACATGGAGCGCTCAATGGCATGTGTATGAAAATCAGTCGAAATGGCCTCAACACGATGGCCCGGTCCTTGTTCCAGAGGATAAAAATATTTCTGTGGGCGGAAGACAGCACAACCGAATTCCGATGTGGATGGACGTTCTAAATAATAGGAGAAGAGGACACCAAGCCGGCCGAGATACACAAGAAAGACAAAACAGAGCTGCTCGAGCTGCACGAGGTTGAGAGTTAATGTTGTTTTTTTTAATTTTATTCGTAAAAATATTGTTTATTTTCGGTTAATTAGACGTATTTGTAATTTCCGATAACATTAGCATTGTTCTATTGTATGCTTCTTCATATGGCTCCTTGTCTATTGTAATGTTTCTTTTGATCAAACAAACGACGAACAACAATTTCAAATTAAACGACATTTCAAACAGAAGTAATTACACACAACTTCCAATACAAACTTTACATTTTTAATAAAAACTTCCAAAACAAAATCATAACTTCACATTTCAGATTAAAAAAAAAAAATTACAGGGTCCGCACCGGCATAGAGCGGACTAGGGACCGTTCCGGCATACTGCGGACAGGGTCCGCACCGGCATTCTGCGGCAGCCCTGAAATGGGTCCGCTCTGGTGTTCTGCGGCCGTGCTAGATTTATAATTGTCAGAAAACGGTAGTTATTTGGTTTATTATTTTTTTGAAAATGTTATTAACAAAAATTTCGGCTGCATAAACATGTAAATGTGCAAGCACGTTTTAAAGTCACTCGTATGGTAAATAGTTGTAGAATATTTGTTATTAACGTAATCAACAGACATAATATATGGTCGTTAGTATATTACAAAATTTATATGAAAGACAAGAAATGAAAACTGACTATAAAATTTTCTACAAATTTATAAAAATAATTACCTTTGGATATTTCTAAAATGATTGTTGAGCAAAATGTAGTAACCTTTGGAAATTTGTTTTATGTTTTTTTCTTCAGACTAACAGACCTTTTTTTAGGCAAAACGTATTTGTTGTTTTTTCTTCAAAATTCATTATGAATGACGCGCGAGAGAATACAAAACTGTATGAAGTAACTACTATCTAATATAATCAATTGGCGACACATATATTTGGTGAGTAATTAAACTATCAAAAATGGATAATCAAATTAGCATGTTCTCTTCATTTTTTATGTAAGTTATAAATTACACATACAAGGTACACAAGTCATGAAAATGCAAGAAATCAGATTCATCTTAAATTCTTAATTTTGCTATATTACAATTAAAGATTGCATTCACATAGTTCAACTAATTAAACATATTTAGTCAAACAAAATATTAGAGGAAATCAATATCAACAATATGGACTGCCATATTTCCTTCTGGGAGATGGTTGTTGAATCATTGTAATTTGTCAGAAAGAAATCTTGGTGAAGACTTCTCACTAGTTAAGAGTTATTCCATTTTATTATCAGGATGACAGTCAACGAAGAGGACAATGCCATTTTTTTTAATTACAAGGACAATATGAAAATGTTTAGTGACTATATTCCCAGAGGAATATTAAATAGAGAAAAGGATACGAAGGAATCAAGCACCACACAACCAGCAGCATTAACTAACCAGGGCAGGTTTGGACTATTTTTACCATTCCAAGCTATTAAGGAGGATGCTGTACCACAAATTAGAGAGAGATAAGAGTTAGAAATAAAATTTAAATGCAGTTCAGCATTGTAAATTTGATACCAGAAAATCCTTGCTAACCACACCACAAAGTTTTTTTTTTTTTTTTTTCATTTCTAGTCCTACATCCTCTTTTGCTTCACTTTCATTTGGTTCTAGCGTGAACAATAATAATTAGCACTATGAGATTAAAAAATAATTACTAGAAGAAGGATTCCATAATAAAACCACGTGAAATCAGGAGGGGCAAGTGCCCTCTGGCTCAAGAAAAAAAATATCAAAATATGCTTTTATATCTATGTTTGTTTAGAAAAAAGTTTACAGAAAATATACTAAAAATTTAAACAGTTATACAATTATACCTCACCCAAAAAAATTTCTCCAAATTATGCTTCTATTTCTATCCTTTTCTCAATAATAAATTATTAAAATGTACTTAATATTCAAAATAATTATAATATTATGTGTCATTCAAAAATGAGGAGGGTTCAAATGCCTCCATTTTTCATGCCTCCACCATGCCTCCATTTTTAAAAACTTTAATAATTTAAAATTTAAAACTTAAAAGTCAAAACAAAACCGTTGGATATGATCTACATCATTTTATCTAAGCACGTGTAAAAAATTATGACATTTCAATGTTGTTTTGGTTGTCATCAAGAGCTTGTAAAAAACGTACTAATGTGGATAATTTCTAGACGTTAATTTTTCAACTTATTGATTCACATAAAAATAAAATCAAAATGTGATAACTTTTTTATGAGCACATAGATAAAATGATGTAGATCATATCCAACGGTTTTATTTTGACTTTTAAGTTTTAAATTTTGAGTTATTAAAGTTTTTAAAAATGAAGGCATGATGGAGGTACAAAAAATGGAGGCATTTGAACCCTCCTCTTCAAAAATTTTGTTTCTGCCTGCTGAACATCTTAGCTTCGCCCTTCGCACTTTTGGAGAAATATATGAAATTAGTAATTATTCTACGCAGAAAATCAAACGCATGCCTCTAATTAATTTGCTTCCAAATCCAGATAATATATGGGAAATTTTGTGAAAGATAATTATACAGGGCGACCTGCCCTGCAAAATTGCGTTAGTCTCTTTTGATTTATTTTCTTTTCTTTTTGCTCTCTTCACAAATTTAAATGGAAAAGAATGGATTGCCACCGGGAAGAAAGGAGAAATTGATAAATGAAAAATGGCGTAATTGACAAATAAAAAGATTGTAATTAATGATTGGTTTGGGTTTAAGTATCTCGGTGGTATAAAATAGAGTACTTGATTAATGGGTGTTTGGATTTCCTTAGCATGAGTAAATTAAAATTATTTCTTCGAATAGAGGAATGGCCGAATGATGACTCTTATGAGAGATTTTGGATATCTAATTTTCTTTCGAATAATAGAATTTGTATTCTTTCAGCTGGTACCGTGTTCTTTACAATTTTCTTTTCGAATGATTATGTAAAGATTCAACTTCTCTTAAGGAAGGAGACGGTATATTGGTCAATTCAATTTTTAAAATAACTAAATAAAAGATTAAATAAATAAAAGAGTACAGAGGAAAATATATTGAGTTTTGATGGGGATACAAGATATTATGGTGTTTTGATGGGTAAATTGGCTATTTTGAATGTTTACATGGGCACAGTAGAAATTTTCCCTTTTGAGAAATAACGAAACTAATTTTGAGAAATAAGGACAGGCCATTTTCCGCCCGAAATTATAAAAAAAAGTTTACACAAATAGCGGCAAATAAATAAAACTGGAGATGGCGATTGAAAATGACATATCTTAATTTTTTTTTTCCAATGCCCCAAAAGGCACCTCTAAAAAATGTACATCCTTTCTATTTCTAAAAACATATAAAAAGAGATTTTAATTTAATTTTTATGTCATTTCATCGATATCATGAAAACAACAACTCCCTCTAATTATAAGTTTATAAGTTCTTTTTTCTGTTCACAATTTTTTCCACCAAAAAGAAACTGACATTTCTCTTGCCATCTTCTAATTTATTTCCTTGTGTGGCATATTCCTATGTAGCATTTTCTGTAGTACTTTTACAAACTAAATTTAAAAGGTACTGCTAAATAGAGATCCATTAATGTATTGGATAAAAATATTAACAATTTTTCTACATAAATAAGAGAATACTCAATAAAAAATATATATACTGGATAGAGTTGTTAATGTTTTGTTTTTATTATTTTAATAGTAGAGACAACAAGAAATTGACAAGAAAAAATAATATAACTTACAAATAGTACATAACAAAAAGTGAAACAACAAACCTAGACATTAAAAATATTCTAAAACAATTTCTACAATACAAACCAAACAATTTAATTTCATTATTTTTTAAATGTTTCTGTAACTGTTTTCTACAAATTAATTTGTAGAATTTTATGCCCATAGGTTTTTAGTGAAATTGATTAATGTC
Organism: Carex parvula; assembly: GCA_025461045.1. Taxonomy (NCBI): domain Eukaryota; kingdom Viridiplantae; phylum Streptophyta; class Magnoliopsida; order Poales; family Cyperaceae; genus Carex; species Carex parvula. The sequence goes on from JAJGRW010000255.1 coordinate 131,721, forward strand.
TTCTATATTGTCCTTAATATATTGTTATCTACATGGACCCATGATGTATAATTTTGGGAGAATGTAAAGGGAATTTATAAGAAGCACAATATATTTTTTTTAGTCATTTAAAACCGTTGAAAAGTTCAGTATTCCACTAAAATAAATCTATTAATTACTATTGTATCTCTCCACATTTAAATTTGAATAGAGTTAAAATAAAGTTCAGTATTCCACTGCTATCTTAAATGATTTACTCATATATTACCCATAGTTTTTAAGTAAAACTGATTAATGTCTCTTTTATTGTCCTAAAATATATTCTTATCGATATGGTAGTCTTGGAAGAATTCAAAGATAATTTATATGAAGCACCGTATATGTTTTTTGTCATTTAAAACCGTTAAAAAAATCAGTGTTTTAGTAAAGTAAATCTTTTAATTATTACTATATCTCTCCACATCTAAATTAGGATAGACTAAAAATATTTTAATTCCAACTAAATAATAGTGTCTCCCAATTAAAATGATTCAAATGAACCAAATCTTTTTGAACAATTAATTGACAATAAATTTCTTTTTTATAATCCTCATATAAAAACCTCACCGCCTCAGTTCTCACTTCTCCTCCCGTACAAAAAAAAGAAAACAAAAAGAAAAAAAAAATAGATTTCTTTCTCTCTATCTCTCGGTGCTTGGGATCTGATAGCAAAAGATCAGAACAAAGTAAAGAAGAGAAAAGGGTTTAAGAGTCAACAATGATGAAGTGCGAGTCAAAGCTAAATCCTTTGGCGGAGGAGTTCGTTCCCTCGCCGCCACTGCGCCGGAGTTCGTTCCGTGGGGTCATATCCGTCGTCCGATCGCATAGGACTGTCATGCTAATTACAAGATGGAATAATTTGTTGACAATTTGAATGAGAAGTCTATCTCTCTGATAAACTACAATGATTGAATAACCATATCTCAACTAAGAATGTACCAGTTTATACTGTTTATTTTGGTTTTCTCTAATATTTTATTTTACAAAATCTGTTTAATAAGTTGAACTATCATAATGCAATCTTTACTTCTAATATAGCAAATGGTCAAAAATTAAGATGTATCTGGTGTCTTGCATTTTCATGACTTATGTATCTTGTATATGTAATTTATAACTTACATAAAGATCAAGAGATCATGCAAATTTGATTATCCATTCTTAGTAGTTTACTCATGAAAGATATGTGTGTCGCCAATTTATTATATTAGATAGTAGTTACTTCATAGTTTTGTTATTCTCCCATCATACATATTGAATTTTGAAAAAAAAATTGTTCTGACACAAAATATCATGTTTGTCTAAAAAAACATAATACAAATTTCCAAAGATAACTACGTACATTTTGCTCAACAAATAAGGTTTTTCTCAGCAGCTATTGCGACATTTTTCGCATCAGTACATCGCCCCATGGAACATGTTCAAAATGGCACTGATACCATCTGACAATGTTACAACTAACAAACTGTGCAGCTTTCTTTGACAAAAAATTATCCTATCAGATCTGTCCATACAAATTACAAATCACCCCTCCCCAACTATCTAGTCCAGTCAGCATTTTAACAACTTACACCCCTCTCCTTTCTGGCAATTCTCTGATAAATCATTGTTTAGAGTGTCATTTAGATCATTCACCACTTATTCCCCTGACACATTGCCGCAAAGTCAACTACAACAAATTGATGCATCCATGAGGTTATCTGAAATGAGGAGAGTATTAACAACTATGCATACTAGGTTTAAAAGAACCCTTTGACATTGAATCTCTATCAGATGCCAATCCTAAGGCAGAGAGAAAGTCACTAAGCTCGACAAAATTCTCGTTCGCAAGCTCTGATAGAATTGTCGTAGGATCAAAAGCATTGCCATTCACCATGTCATAATTATCTATGATACATTTCCGCTTCGGAATTTGCCTTCGTCTCATCTGAATTGTCGTCTAAATTTTCAAATATTGCATCTTCATCACCAAGAGGGGCATTGTTGTAATTGTCTTCTATAAGAGGAGCTGAAGCCTGAAGCTGCACAAAGAGTAATTCAAATTATCAATCTGCGAAAAAAAACTCAAATCATAATTATCTTAGAGTAAGGCTATGGTACTATGCATAGTACGAATTGGTCCGTACTATGTATCATTATTTTCATTTTCAAAGTCCAAATAGTCGATTTAAACCGTTTAATATGATCTCCATAAGAAAATTTATTTGTATACTATTCAAAAGTAGTGATTTTCTACCCATCTAAAAAAAGTAAAAAAAATTATATAGAATGTAAAATTTAATATACAAACACATTTTCATATGACGATCATTTTGAATGCTTTAGATCGACTGTTTGGACTTTGAAAATAGAAATATTGATTCCATAGTACGAACCAATCCGCACTCAAATATTCCACCCGCACTTTGTTGTAACTTTGTTGTAACTTGATCCCTTCTCTATATATATATAGAGTGAGGCTACGGTGCTATGCATAGTACGGATTGAGTCTGTGCTACGGCTCAAAATTTAACTTTTCAAAATTCTAACGGTCAATTTGAACCGTTCAACATAATTATAAAATGAATATGTACTTGCAAACCAAATTTTACATTTTTTTGAAATTTTTTACTATTTTTTTCGAAAATCACTTGATTTGAACATTGTGGACCATCCAAAAACAGCCTATCTAAAAAGAGTAAAAAAATTCGAAAAAATGTAAAATTTGATTTGCAAGTACATATTCATTTTATAATCATGTTGAACGGTTTGACCGTTAAGATTTTGCAAAGTCAAATTTTGAGCTATAGCGCGGACCCAATCCGTGCTATGCATAGCACCGTAGCCTCACTCATATATATATATATATATATATATATAGAGAGAGAGAGAGAGAGGAGGGATCAAGTTACAACAATTTTGAGTTACAACAAAGTTACAACATTCATTTTTTTCATTTTCAAAATCCAAATCGTCGATCCAAACCGTTCAACATGATCTCCACAATAAAATGTGCTTGCCGATCAAATTTTACATTTTTTTGAATTTTTTTACTATTTATTAGGTATTTTAGAAAAACTAGTCAAATTCAAACTATTGAATTTTGTACCCATCTTAATAAATAGTAAAAAAATTTAAAAAAATGTAAAATTTGATCCGCAAGCACATTTTATTGTGGAGATCATGTTGGACGTTTGGATCGACGATTTGGATTTTGAAAATGAAAAAAATGAATGTTGTAACTTTGTTGTAACTCAAAATTGTTGTAACTTGATCCCTCCTCGTGTATATATATATATATATATATATATATATAGGACAGTGCTACGGTGTTACGCGTATATAAGGGCCCTCCGTGCTACGGCTCACTTTTTGAGTTTTCAAAATTCTAACGGTCGATCCGAACCATTCAACATGATCTCCATATGAATATGTACTTGCAAACACCAAATTTTACATTTTTTAGAATTTTTTTACTATTTAATAAGCCACTTTGAAAAAACACTAATTTGTACACAACAGTAAACTTTTCTGGACCATTGGATCAGCGATTTTCAAAGTGGCTTAATAAATAGTAAAAAAATTCTAAAAAATGTAAAATTTGGTTTGAAAGTACATATTCATATAGAGATCCTGTTGAACGGTTCGGATCGACCGTTAGAATTTTGAAAACTCAAAAAGTGAGCCGTAGCACGGAGGGGCCCTTATATACGCGTAGCATATTAGCCAGATTATATATATATATATATATATATATATATATATATATTTATTTATATATATAGAGAGAGGGGTTGGCTACTCTACTTACATAAGCATATAAGGGCATATGTTTATAAGTCATTTTTGCATTTTTAATGTTCAAATGGTTGATCTAAAGCACTCAACATGTTCTCCATATTAATAAGTGTTTGAAAACGAAATTTTACATTTTTTAGAATTTTTTTATTATTTTTCTAGAATTTTTCAAAACAGTGATTTAATATAGTAAAACAAATAATTAAAAAAAATCTGAAAATGCTATTTTGAAAAATTCTAAACAAATAGTAATAAAATTTCAAAAAATGTAAAATTTCGTTTCCAAATACATATTAATATGGAGAACATGTTGAGCGCTTCAGATCGACCATTTAGACATTCAAAATGCAAAAATGATTTATAAGTATATGCTCTTATATGCTTATGTAAGTAGAGTAGCCACTCACTGTATATATACAGATAGAAGTATAATTAGGAAAAAAAATCGGCATAATTGTATACCTTTTTAAATTTGAACTATATATTCATAAAAAAATTTAGAAAAACATAGAAATAAAACATATTTTGAGTCAGAGGCACTTGCCCATCTGAATTCACGTGGTTCCATCTCTAAAAGCGCTTATGTTCGCAGTTATTAGTTTTTTTTTTCTGTACACATTTTTTTCCACCAAAAAGAAACAGACATTTCTCTTGCCATCTTCTAAATTTTTTTCTTGTCTGGCATATTCATATGTAGCATTTTTTGTAGTATTTTTAGAAACTAAATTTAAAAAGTACTACTAAAAATAGTGCTCCATTAATGTATTCGATAAAAATATTAACAATTTGTTCTTCATAAATAAGAGAATATTTTATGAAAAAATATACACTTGATAGAGTTGTTTATGTTTTTATTATTTTATAATAGAGACAACAAGAGATTGATAAGAAAAAACAATATAACTTAATCCATAATAGAAAGTGAAACAACAAATTAATATGTAAAATTTTATGCCCACATTCTATCATTGTAAAATCCACATAGTGCCTATAGCCCATAGTTTTTTAAGTAAAACTGATTAATGTCTCCTATAATGTACCCAATATATACTTATCTACATGTACTCATGAAGTATAATTTTGGAAGAATACAAAGGGAATTTGTAAGGAACATCGTATATTTTCTTAGTCATTTAAAATCGTCAAAACATTCAATTTCCACTAAATAAATCTATTAATTACTATTGTATCTTTTCACATTTATATTAGAATAGAGTTAAAATAACGCTTTACATAACTTGTGCATTGTATGAATAAAAAACTATTTTTTTAATATATTTACCCATATGTTGCCCATAAATTTTAGGTGAAATTGATTAATGTCACCTTTATTGTCCCAAAATATATTCTTACAGACATGGAACCACTAAGTATAGACAGTATAGTCTTGATAAAATTCGAAGGTAATTTATATGGAGCACCGTATATATTTCTAGTCATTTAAAACCATTAAAAATTCAGTATTCCACTAAAGTAAATCTTTTAATTACTACTATATCTCTTCACATCTAAATTAGCATATCTAAAGTAGGATAGACTAAAAATATTTTAATTCCAACTAAACAATGAACCAAATCTTTTTGAACAATTAGTTGACAATAAATTTCATTTTTTATAATCCTCCTCCTATAAAAACCTCACCGCCTACCTCGGTTCTCACTTCTCCTGTTCAAAAAACCAAAACAGAAGAAAAAAAAATAGGTCTCTCCTCTCTCTATCTCTTGGTGCTTTCTAATTAAGTAATTTCAAGGGACCGGATAGCAAAAGATCAGAAAATATTAAAGAAGAGAAAAGGGTTTAAGAGTCAACTATGAAGAAGTATGAGTCAAAGCTAAACCCTTTGGCGGAGGAGTTCGTTCCCTCGCCGCGTCGTAGCCTCTCCGCCGCCGCACCGGAGTTCTTTCCGTGTGGTCATATCCGCCGTCCGATCGCATCCGACGTTGCTCCAGCTCAGCGATCTCGCGCTCAGCCCGGGTCTAGTCACGTGGTAAGTTTGAATCAATTGCATTGCATCCATTATTTCAGTAATAGAAGAAATTGTACTCAATTCTCCTTGTCGATTTATGTTTTGATAAATGATAATTTATTATCGTTTTCTAATCGAAATTAGGGAAGTGAGAGCTCTAGTAGAATTAGAAAGGGCAAAAATGCAGAGAAAGAATCGAAAATCAAGAGAACAGTTTACGTCAGCGATATCGATCCTCGCGTAAGAAATCTCTTGCCACGTTACTTTTGTTTTCATATATGCCCCCGAAAACAATCGAATTTACATGTATTTTGTTATGTTACCTGAAACTTGCAAATGATTTGATAAAGTTTAATTCAATAGAGAGTTTGTACAAGTGAAGGAATTATTTCATTTACATATTCAAGGGAATTTAAGCTAAAATTTAAATATCTGTTTTTATTTTTATTTTATCCTTTGTTATGCTTACAAATATGCAAATTCTTTATTGGTTAATTTCAGATCACCGAGGAAGAGCTTATGAGGGAATTCAGTAACTGTGGAGTAGTAAGCTTGTTATTTATTTTATTTATTTATTTTACTAGTATGTCGCAAACATTTTATGCGAGAAAATTTGCTATAACCGGATTATCTTCTGTATGTAAGGGTTTGCGAATTATTATGGAATAATTATAAATTTTGGTCTTATACAAATTATACAAGTAGAGTTGACTTTTGTGTAGGCAATTTAATTTTTTTGAGACGTGGCATTTTCTAGGGCCTTTTTTAATTGGATTATAGGCTTCATTTTTTTAATTGTTAATGGGATACATGCTATATGTTATAGAGTAGAACTAGGGTGCTCCTAAGCTCACCAAGCCCTTCCGTGAGCGCGACTCTGAAACCTATCAAATTGACTTCAAACGACATTTTCAAACCGTTAGATGTTCAATCTATATTAAAATGTGCTTGGAGACCAAATTTTACATTTTTTGGAATTTTTTTACTATTTATTAAGATGGTTTGAAAATCGCTGTTTTTATTAAAATTCTGCACCATTGGAAAACAGCGATTTTCAAACCATCTTAATAAATAGTAAAAAAATTCCAAAAAATGTAAAATTTGGTCTCCAAGCACATTTTAATATAGATTGAACATCTAACGGTTTGGAAATGTCGTTTGAAGTCAATTCGATAGGTTTTAGAGTCGCGCTCACGAAGAGCTTGGTGAGCTTAGGAGCACCCTAGTTCTACTCTATGTTATATACTATTATATAATTCATAACTCTTTTTAAAGATATTGGGACATACATAATGTGGTGGTATATTAATAAAACCTGATATTGACGAAAAGGTACCGTAAGTTTCCATATGTGAAATTTCTTATTTCGATAGAAATGGAATATGCTAAGAGCTGTTGCATAATTATTTGAAAGAAGTAATGCCTCTTTACTTATAAACTAATTATAGATAGAAAACTCTAAGCTATGAGAAAGTACAAAAACCTACTAATAGAAACTCTCTCCTTTTAGAGAACAGAGTTGCTCTTAATAGAAATCTCTCCTTTTATTATTTTATTAATTGTTAAAAAAATCTATCTAATTAACTTACAACCTCCAAAAAATAGGTGAAAGGAAGCTGCATATGTGGAGACACTCAGTCTGGTCTACGCTATGGTTTTGTTGAATTTGAAAATGAAGGTTATTTTATTTCCCTTATTAATCAAATATATATATATATAGAGAGAGAGAGAGTGGCTAATATCAAAACGTTTGTTCCCAGCCCCCGGTGCAACCAAGTTGTTTTCGGGTTTTCAAAGTTCAAACGGTCAATGCGAACCGTTAGATGTTTAATCTATATTAAAATATGCTTGGGGACCAAATTTTACATTTTTTGGAATTTTTTTGCTATTTATTAAGCCACTTTGAAATTTGCTGATCCGGGTGAACTGTAAAAATAGTGCAACTAAATTCTGGACCATGTGATAAGCAATTTTCAAAGTGGCTTAATAAATAGCAAAAAAATTCAAAAAAATATAAAATTTAGTCTCCAAGCACATTTCAATATAGAGAACATGTTGAACCGTTTGGACTTTGAAAACCCGAAAACAACTTGGTTGCACCGGGGGCTAGGAACAAACGTTTTGATATTAGCTACTCTCTCTCTCTCTCTCTATATATATATATATATATGTACCATGCAATGTAAGCTAACTATAAGTACCAATTTTGATCAATATCTCATTTTCTATTTGTGTACATAGATTGCGCAAAAGCGGCAATGAGACTTAACTGTACCAGAATTGGCCTTTATCCTGTCAGAGTCTTGCCATCTCATAGAACCATTTCTCCCCGCCTCCCTTCTCATGTATGTATTTACTTATTTTTATTTCAATACTCATTAATTTTTGTTTACTTATATATGTATTCCTAGTTGCACATATATGATAACAAGTATCATATCCAATACAATAGGGATCGGGGAATTCAACACTAATGGAGAAATGAATTGTATCATCATATTGTTTATCCATTTAGTGAGTCAAATAAGCCAAATTTGGAAGAAAATCAAATAGCAACACAGTTGACTGCATGTGGTTCGACGCAGAAAAATTAAAATCAAAGAATGATGGTTTGTGATATACATTATAGAGTGCAATTGCCACTTTTGGGTTCTATTATTATTAATATAATGTGGGTATGTATTTTGAATTTGTTATTTATGCATAATTGCCTGAATATACAGTATTGATAAGTGTGTAGGACATGAATAAGATTAAGATAACTAATAGGAATAGGAAAGAGTGTTGGAGGAATTAGCAAGGTGACCCACCATCAATTAATAATTTAATATATACTCCAATTGCAGTTTGGTGACACCTGTCACTAAATTAAAAAGAAAAGAGAGTACGGTTTCGGCCTTCAAAAATTTAGTCCCACATTGCTTGCGTAAACTTCTCACATCTCTTTTGGGGCTATAAAACAAGCACCCTAGCATGGTAAAGAGACCACAACGACTGAATCAGATAAATATATACCATATCTGATATATATTAAATATTATTGTTGGATACACAATCATATCGGATACGTATCAGATACATATAGGTATCATCTAACTTTTGCTCCATTTATTTATCTACTTGTTAAAGCTTTAATTTCTTATTTACTTGTTTTTGTTGTAATATATTTCTTGTGAAATCATATTTTCTTTTAATTTTGTAGTCTGGGGATGATCAAGAAAAGATCTTCAGGACAGTCTATTGCAGTTACATAGACAAAACGGTAAAATCAACCACCCCCACTTTTTTTCCCTAAAATAAATAATTTTTGGCAGTATGTAATTATTTTGTATTCAAATTAGGAGTTCCAAGACATAAATTCAAGCTCTAATTTCATTTTGTATTTGTGATATTATGTAATTTTTTAATATTTATTTTGGCAGCAGTCGGAGAAAGATTTGAAGGAGTTTTTTGAGATCCAGTGTGGAGAGGTTTGCAAAATCACCCCTTTTGTAATTTATAGTTTTCAATCAATAATAGTGCCAGTTAGAAAACCCCATAAAAGCACAAATCACACTCCAAGAATTCAAATAAGGACACATAATCACTGGTTCACAAATAATTGATGTAGGTATCTTGCATTAGACTCCTGGGCTATCATAAGAGCAGCACCAGATATGGATTAATTGAGTTTGTCAAGGTAATTTTGCAATAAAGCCATCTGAAAGAATATAATTTGATATAAATTGTGTTTTTCTTTTTCCCTTTCTTTCTGTAAGAAATGTTTGCTAATGTTGCAGGAGGAATTTGCTGTGACTGCAATCAAATGCACTGGCATGGTGCTTGGCAACTATCGTGTCAAGTATACTACCTTGTTATTTCCTCTTTTCTCATATGCACTTTTAATTTCATAATAGAATATCTCCTATATGTGAGCTTAAACAAAAGTAATTATGCTTCCCTTTTAGCTTAAATTTTTTTTTCATTTTTCTTAAATAAAAAAGAACTTTCATATGGCCCTCTAAAACATGGGGCATCTTTCTGATATAGACTCTACCTATAATTTCTATTAAAATGAAAAAAAAGTTCAGATAATTGTGAAGGAGTTCACTTCAGTTATATTTTGCAATAATATGGGCAAACAGGGGTGCATAAATATTTAGGATTTGAGGGGTAGATGTGATATATCCTGTACTCTGTAAGGGTATGCATGGCACTTCTTGTTTTATAGGGACAAAATTCAAAATTTAAGGTTATAGGTAGGCACGAAATTGCCCCTTTTTTGCACATAATTAATTTTCTTATATTTGATATATTTTTTTTTATTTTCACTAACCATTATACAAAATCTCCTCTTTTGTAGGGTGGTTTCTTCAAAAGCACCAATAAGGCCCTGTCAGCAGTAGAACTGGAGTTTTTTTTTTTTTTTGGGTGGGGGGGGAGGGTGGTCAAAATTTGGGGATTAGTTGGTGTTTGAAGAATTTCAAAGCGTGCAACATTTGCCGCTGTGATAATAAAATGGTCTGGCCAAAAAAAGATGGGATGCGTTGTCATGCAGAACTAGCTGCGCATACTCTTCTGCTATCAATGCGCCAGCGGAAAAAAAAAAAAAAAGGTGCGCAGGGACACGGGTACTCTGGAGGAAAAGGAATAGGAGGATTTTCTCTCAGAAATATATAGGGTTGAAGTGCTCTTGTTGAATCACTCATCATTAGAAATAGATGATTGGCTACAGTATGCGTAAGGGTTGGAAGAGGACAGAGGTACTAGGACATGCAAGTGTCTATAGCACATTAGAGGGTGCAAGTTATTAGAATGCTGACTGTACTAGATAGTTTGGGTGGGGTGATTTGTAATTTGTAGGGACAGATCTGATTGGATAATTTTTTTTGTCAAGGAAAGCTAATAGTTTGTTAGTTGTAATTTTTTCGTCAAGGAAAGCTGATAAGTTTGTTAGTTGTAACATTGTCAGATGGTACTAGTGCAATTTGAACATGTTCCTGGGGTGATGTACATGATGTGACAATGCCCCAATAGCTGATGAGAAAAACAATAGTTGTTGAGCAAAATGTAGTTATATTTGGAAATGCACTTTATATTCTTTTTTTCAGACTAACAAAATCCTTTTTGTGGCAAAACATAATATTGGTTTTTCAAAATTTAATTTGTATGACGAGAGAATAACAAACTTTGAAGTAACTACTATCTAATTAATATAATTAATTGGGGACACATATTTCGTGAGTTAACCACTAAGAATTGATAATCAAATTTGTATGATCTCTTCATATTTTATACAAGTAATAAATTACATATGCAAGGCACATAAGTCATGAAAATGCAAGAAATCAGATACATCTTAAATTCTTAACCTTTTACTATATTACAATTAAATATTGCATTCTGGTAGTTCAATTAAATAAACATATTTAGTAAAACAAAATATTGGAGGAAATCAATATTAACCATATGGACATATATATTTTCCGCTGGGAGACAGTTGTTCAATAATTTTAGTTTGTTAGTGAGATATCTCGGTGAAAACTTTTCAATCAATTGGTTGGCGAGTAATTCCATCTTGTAATAGGGATGACAGTTGGCAGGGAGGCATTTGACAATGTCGAGCCTCATTATTGGACTCAGATTAGAGGTTTTCAATCCATGAGCTCCTTGCCAGACTCCAACTCATTCATAATTCATAAGCAAAGCTTACTTGTGATGTCGCCTTTGAATCAGAAGTTTTGCAGCTGTGAGTTCAATAATAATGAAGAAGATGAGGAATATTGTAAGTTGAGGTGAAGGTGTTCAAAACAGAAACACCATTGAAGATTGAAAATTGAAAAAATGAAGCTTTTTTACATTCAAGATGGTTGTAGTTCCAAACTGTTAAAATTGATAGTTGAAAAAAATTAAAAGCATAGAAATTATGTTTTATCTTTTGTAGATTAATCACAAAGACAATTTTATTTCTCACGCCTTTAATTATTAGAATGGGAAAATTAAACTTCTAGATTGATTTTTACACTTTTTATTTGTGTGTTATGATTGTGTGCCAAAAAAAATTAAAAAGGCTCTGAATATACTTGTAAGCTTATTATGAGTATAAATAGCTACTATTAAATTGTTGCAAGTTTAATTATTGAGAATAACATCTAAAATATACTGAGGTGTATCGGGACCCTTTAATCAGTAAAAAAAAGTTGCTATAAAATCAAGCAGTCAAAAAAAGATGGTTTATAAGTTAATTTTAATGTGTTCATTTTTCCTCATTTTTTGACCACTTGACTTTATATTAAATTAGTTTGAAAATTTAAAAACTTGACATGTAAACTCATCACTCGTGAAGTAGATCGGTTTCAACGGTTTGGATGTGTCGCTTGAAATTAATTCGATGGATGTTTTAGTTAAGCTCACAAAGAGGCTTGGTGAGCTTAACTATTTTGAACTATTTGAACTATTTAGTTAAACTTATCATTTTTTTTTAACTATTTTGATTTTTTTTCTCAAAAAAAATTATAAAACTATGCTTAAATATTCAAAATAATTATAAAATTATGATTCATCCTCAAATGGTTCTCACCTCACTAAACATTTTGGCACAAGTGTTTCAGATTAGTAGATATTCCACGCAAAAAGTCAAACGCATTCATAATCCGGTGCCTCTAATTAATTTGCTTCCAAATCCAGATACCAAACATTTTGGCACAAGTATCTCAGCTCTCAAGTTAGTGGATAATATATACATGAGTGAGTCTATGTTACTATGCATATCACGGGTTAGTCCGTAATATTGATCAATATTTTTATTTTTAAAATTCTAACGTCAATCCGAACTGTTCAACATAATTCTCATATAAATATGTACTTGCAGACCGAATTTTATATTTTTTAGAATTTTTTTGCTATTTTTTAAGATAGGTAGAAAATTACTTGATATGAAAATTCTGGACCATAAAAAAAACAGTGATTTTCTGTCCATCTTTAAAAATAGTAAAAAATTTATAAAAATTATAAAACTCGGTCAGCAAGTACATATTCATATGAAAATCATGTTGAACGGTTCAATATTCTGAACCGTTAGGATTTTGAGAACGAAAATATTAATCTGTATTACGAACCAAATTGTGTTATGCATAGTACCATAGACTCACTCTATCTATATATATATATATATATATATATATATATATATATATATATATATATATATATAGAGTATGGCTTATCATATGGTCCAGACTGTTTTTACTGTTCACCCGGATCAGCAATTTTCAAAGTGGCTTAATAAATAGTAAAAAAATTCCAAAAAATGTAAAATTTGGTCTCCAAGTAGATTTTAATATAGAGATCACATCTAACGGTTTGGATTTGTTGTTTGAACATCGTATGGATAAATATAGCCTCGGCAGCAGCTGGCCGAAATGCTGCCAGCAGCAACTTAGCCATACTATATATATATATATATATATATATATGCATAGAGGTTGACTAATATCAAAACGTTTGTTCCAAAGCCGTGGTGCAACCAATTAGTTTTCCGATTTTCAAAGTCCAAAAGGTCAATCCAAACTGTTAGATGTGATCTCAATATTAAATGTGCTAGGAGACCAAATTTTACATTTTTTGAATTTTGTTTTACTATTTATTAAGTCAGTTTTGAAATCGCTGATTTTAATAAACAGTGAAAAATTTATGGATCATTGAAAACAGTGATTTTAAAACTGACTTAATAAATAGTAAAAAAATTCAAAAAAATTGTAAAATTTGGTCTCCAAGCACATTTTAATATAGATTGATTATTGAACAGTTTGGATCGACTGTTTGAACTTTGAAAATGTAAAACTGAAGCATTTGTTCCACGGTCTAGGAACAAACATTTTGAAGCCAACCTCTATATATATATATATATATATATATATATATATATATATCGGAAGTGTCTACGGTGCTATGCATAGCATAGAGGCCTCCATGCTACGGCTCAATTTTTTAGTTTTCAAAATCCTAACGGTCAATCCAAACCGTTCAACATGATCTCCATATGAATATGTACTTGCAAACCAAATTTTACATTTTTTAGAATTTTTTTACTATTTATTAAGCCACTTTGAAAAAACAGTAATTTGTACACAACAGTAAAATCTTCTGGACCATTGGATCAGCAATTTTCAAAGTGGCTTAATAAATAGTAAAAAAATTCTAAAAAATATAAAATTTGGTTTGCAAGTACATATTCATATGGAGATCATGTTGAACGGTTCGGATCGACCGTTAGGATTTTGAAAACTCAAAAATTGAGCCGTAGCACGGAGGCCCTCTATGCTACGCGTAGCATATTAGCTAGATTATATATATATATATGAGGAAGGTTCAAAATGCCTCCACCATGCCTCCATTTTTAAAAACTTTAATAACTCAAAATTTAAAATTTAAAAGTCAAAATAAAACCGTTGGATATGATCTACATCATTTTATCTATGCACGTGTAAAAAATTATGACATTTCAATTTTGTTTTAGTTGTCATCAAGAGCTTGTAAAAAACGTACTAATGTGGATAATTTCTAGCCGTTGATTTTCAACTTATTGATTTACATAAAAATAAAATCGAAATGTGATATTTTTTTATGAGCACATAGATAAAATGATGTAGATCATATCCAACGGTTTTATTTTGACTTTTAAGTTTTAAATTTTGAGTTATTAAAGTTTTTAAAAATGGAGGCATGGTGGAGGCACAAAAAATGGAGGCATTTGAACCCTCCACTATATATATATATATATATATATATATATATATATATATATATATATGTTGAAATTTTGTGAAACATAATTACACAGAGAGACCTATATATATTATTTATTTTTATAATTTGAAATCTAAAAATGCGACCTAAATTTTATTTGCTTTGCCCATAGTAAGAGCAATATACAATATCAAACTTGTTTTCCCTTGTCAATTACGGTCTCTGTGTTTTGTTACATTTTTTTTTTTTTTTACAAAATCAGAGTTATGATAGAAATACAAAATATGAAACTATTTAATCCTTGAATATATATTCGTGCTTTACACAAACCCGTCCTGGCAGACTTATTACCATCCCTAGTCAAATATAACAAATTATAATCATTAATAATTGCTTCATTATATTTACACCACAATTTTAATGGCTAAAATTTGTTATTTGAAACTAACATGATAGATTCTAGAGTTGAGCTCACCAAGTTTTTTAATAAGCTTAAGAGCATGCTAGCTTTATTTTGAAGTGTTCTAAATAGCGCGCTATAACGGCGCTATAGCGCCGCTATAGCGTTTTTGGACCCTAAACGCTAAGCTATGGCATGAAAATACGCTAATTGCGCTACGGCCGCTATAGCGGTAATAGCGGTCCGCTATAGCGCATAGCGTGTAGCGCGCTATTTGCGCGCTATGCATATTGGGCTTTTTTAGACAATTTATATGGGCTTAAATAAAGATCCATAAAATTTATTTTGTATAGAAAAAAAAAATAGAATGAATCATGATGCTTAAAATATTTTGTATAGAAAAATATCGATAGTTTATGATATTATTATGGATATTTTGAACCATGGACTTTTGTACTAGTTCAATATGAATATTATAATTTCTTAATTAATTTGGTGTTATTTATTATTTATGAAACTTTAGATAATGTTAATATATAGTACAAATATATAATATAATTTTTGTAAAAAAAAAAAACGCTATTTGGAATAGCTTCCGCTATAGCTACGCTATTCGCTATAGCTTTTTTTGTAGCCTTCCCGCTATGACGCTATAAACGCTATTTAAAACATTGTTATTTTCTATATATAGATATATAACATTAGCAAGGTAAACTATTGATTGCTCTGACTAGATGCGTAAATATGGCCGAATATATATATGATGATAGTTGATTAATTAGTTGATTTACCTATCATTATTGGGTCTTATATTGGGAGAAATGTTTTTTTTTTAATATATGACATTATACTTTTCTTGAAACTTCCTAATTCTACCACTAAAACTTCCTTACCGTGATTTAACACTCCTTAGATGTTGGGCTTTCTTATGTAAAACCAGTAATTGGTAATAAACGTCATGAGTTTGATTTTTTATTATAGAAAAGTGTGTATGTGTGTGGTAGGTTAGGAGATTGGGGGAACTTGGGCTTTTAGCTTTTGCCATGTATGCTTGTGAGTTGTGATTGTTACTTCATATTCAGTAATTTTGATCATGTTAGGTCTCCATTTCATCATGGTAACAGTTGAAGTGGCTCTTGTGCATCTTTTTGTTTCACTTTGATTGAAGGCTTACTTATGGAGTAATGGGGTTGGAGAGAGATTTAGGCATGACAGAGAATTTGATGCAACCTCAACTCCTTCCCAGAGCACATCTTCAAGCTTTTTTTTTAATATAGTATTTGAGGCAAACCGAGAAATTGAGATTATATAAAAGCAAAGTTTGAACATTTTAGATTCTCACTACTTAGGAAAAATCCATTCATTGGATTTAAGAATCTCAAATTTTCAAATTGCGAATATATAATGCCCAATAACAATAATTGTAAAGAAAAATATAACAAAAATTTTATTCATTTAAACTTGAAAAGTTGAATACAATGATGATGCTTAAATAGAAGAGAAGAACTAAACACAAACCATATGACATAAAACATGCTAGAGTTGTGCAACTCATACTAATTTTATGAACCTACACATTCTAAATGTTGTATTTGGGCCATATTTGGGCTGGAATTATATCTATCCATCGTTCTCTAGCTAGTGTTTCTGAGTATCTTGTACTCATAAAACATCAAATCATTCTCATCGATGCGTAATGGACTAGCTTAAATTATAGGCAGCATGGAAAGAGTAAAACTAGATTGTCCTTGAGTTCATCTAGGGCTGCACAAAAAATTTGTAGTTTGTAATTCGATTCGAGTTTGATTCAAAAAAGTTCGTAAAAAATTCGATTCGAAATTGAGTTCGTTCGAAATTAATTCAAACCAAACTTAGTTCAAAATTAATTCAAACCAAACTCAAACTAGACCTAGTTCGTTCGAAATAGGTTCGCAAAACAAACTTAGTTCGAAATTAACTCAAATGTGAACCGTTGATTTTCGCTGATAACTTATGTTCGCTGATGAAAATATAAGGCCACCCATTCCATAATTGCTCTCAATTCTAACTTCTGAAAAATGTTTCTTGAATACTTTGGATATTTGAAAACTTTAGTGATGTTTCTCCTGTTGGCTATTTGGAAAACTTTGGATACTGTGATTGTACTGAACTTTGATTGATTGTAATAAACTTTAGTGTTTGATATAAATTTTGGTATTTGTAATGAACTTTGATTTCTAACTTTGGTGTACTGTATAATTAGAATTCAGAATGTCTGAGTTTTTATTGAAGTGCTATAATTTCGAACTATGACCCAACCATAAGTCATAACTTGTAAGTCGTAACAAAGTTCTTAAAAGTTCGAAATTGAGTTCGTAAAAAATTCGATTCGAAATTGAGTTCGTTCAAAATTGAGTGCGTTCGAAATTAGTTCAAACCAAACTTAGTTCGAAATTAATTCAAACCAAACTCAAACTGGAGGTAAGTTCAATTCGGTTCGGTTCGTTTGCAGCCCTAAGTTCATCAAACTTCTTTGTGAACTCAAGTCTAAAATCTATTGAATTGGTTTCAAATAATAAATCTTAACTGTTGAAACTCATCTATCTTACGAGTGATGTGTCTGTATATAAAAATTTTAAACTTTCAATTAATTTAGCATAAAATCAAGCGGTCAAAATTAGAAGGTTTATTAATTAATTTTAATGCATCAATTTTTTGAACAATTTTTACCACTTAACTCTATACAAAATTAATTCGAAAATTTAATTTTTTTGCATGTAAACGCATCACTCGTAAGATAGAAGAGTTTCAACGGTTCGGATTTATCATTTAAAACTAATTCAGTATATTCAACTCTATTTTAGAGTTGAGTTGGGATCGGTGAACTTAAGAACGCACTAGTTTTACTCGCATGGAAATGGTAGCAACGCGGAGAAATATTTACCAATTTCTTTTTATTCGTTTCTAACTTCTACTTGCCCCAAGGACTATAAAAAAGTTGACATTTACAATTCTAACTTGTTCTCAATTTTTCAGTACAAATTGTTAGGCTACAACCCTTTAATTAAGCAGTGAAAATGACTTTAGCTTATTTGCAGGTACAACTTTTTTTTTGTAAAAACTATCAAATATAACACAATCCACATAACCAGCATTTCCTAAATTGAGATTCCTTGATATTTGCTTTAAAAGAAAAAAATAAAAGCCAACACGCCAGATTCTACGTGATAATTGATTCGAACATGGACAAAAAACTTAAATCTTTTCAAAAAGGGCTCACATCAAAGCATAGGAAAATTCAACACCAGAAACTGATGAACATTACTAAAAATTTACTCTTCAAGACAATCTGATTTAAAATAGCACGACATACAAAAAAAAACTGATTCTAGACAGCAATGAAAGCCTTCTTACTGCTACCCCCGGCCGAACCAGCTGGAATCACCTTCAATACATTGAACCTCACTGTCTTTGATAATGGCCTGAAAGATTTGATTGAAATGGAGTTAAAACGTATTATCTGATTCATGTCCCCAAACAAAATTGGATATTGATTTTACTTTTATTCAAATACAAAAACATATCATTTTGTTGGTCGTGAATTGATATACCTGCACTGTCCAATGATCACATGGTCTCCTTCCTTCACACGAAAGCAAGGAGAGATGTGGGCTGGGATATTTGAATGCCTCTTCTCATACCTGAAATAAATTAATAAAAAAAAGGAAATATAAAAGGTTAAATTTATTTGGAAATTTGGAAATTTAGATAACAGTAACGACCAGAATATTCTCAAGAACATCCCCAAAAATTATTTGAAAACCCTACGAACTTTGATGACCTACAAAACAAGCAAGATAATAAAAAACCGACCCATATAAAAGTCTATTTCTTAAGTGGTCAATACATGCCAAAAGTACCATCTTGCACAATCATGTAAAGATAGGAAGAACCAAGGTAGTTTAGGCAACTAGATATGGATCTTATGTATCATAAGTAGAAAAAAGGGAATTATAATTGGCAACTAGAAGTTTACCTCTGATACTTCTTGACAAAATGGAGGTAGTTCCTTCTGACAATAATGGTCCGATTCATTTTTGCACTGTGGCAGGTACCAGCCAAAATGCGGCCTCTGATTGACACAGTTCCAGTAAAAGGGCATTTTTTGTCAATGTAAGTCCCTGATTAAGACAATACAATACTGGCAATTAGCATTATAACACAAAATATTAGTACACATTGATGATGTGTATCTCTTTGCCTTTTTTAACTTCCATCCTTTGTTTTTTTATTCTCAATGTTATCTCGAGTATAATTGCTGGATTAAATTAAGATTAGTCACACTTTACACTTAGCTTGGCTTGGTTAACTTTAATCAATAGCAAAATTTAGGTAAATTGATCTCATTGCAACCTCATTGCTTGTTCTACCAGTATGAAATACCAAATGCAAAATTTAGGTAAATTTAGGAGAACCACTACCATAATAAATGTTCTACCAGTATGAATTACCTTACTGGCTGAATGATTTCAATGTCGCATTCAGAATTTATTCATAGACAAACAATAGGAAATCAAACTAGGGTTCTATAAAACTGGTATCAAAATTTGGTCCAAGTTCATAAAAAACCTACTCTAAGCTGATAATAGTAGATAAATTTACCTTCAATAGCTTCTTTCGGGGTCTTGAAACCAAGGCCTATACTCTTCCAGAAACGGTTGCCACCTTTCCCTGGCCTCTTTCCCTTTCCAGATTTCTTTGAGCTGCAGCACATAAAACCAATCAACCATTTTTTTCCCTTTGTTTATCAGTCTGAGGTTCCCCCAGAATCATCATAATTTTATATAAAATACTCTAAAAGTAATCTCACCTAAGGAAAACCTTGGGCTGCTTGAGATATGCCTTCTCAGTCTGCAATGAGGTAATTAAATAGAAGCACTACAGTTATTTGTTCGGATCTATTTTTCGTTAGGTATAAAAAAAGTAACATGAAAGGATAATCACATAACAAAACGGAGCATCAAAGAAATATCGATATGAGCAGATTACATATCTAGACAGAGACCACAAAAGAGATCCGGTACCTGTTCCGCCATGGCTACTCTTACACGCGCAGAGAGAGAACGAGAAAGAGAGGAAGCGGCGGCAGGAAGAAAGAAGAACTAAACTCTAAACCCTAGTATAAATGCCAGGCAAGCTTCTAGGGTAATATCAAGTCGAAATCCTCTGCGAAGGGCTCAAATTCGTAGCAGTGTCGCGAGTATCTTAACTCTGGGACCCACAGGCATTTATTCGGAATGGAGCGATTGTGATATTGTGGGGTCCAATGTCAATAACTGTACACACGCACACGAGATATCAGTCCGTTCCACTGGAAACCTGGTTTATTTTTTCTCTAATTTTGTTATTGAAATATGGGCTTTATACTGTGGGTTGGTTAATCTCAGCCCGTAAAGGATGTACAAATTGCGTTTCAATTACGGTCCAGTCATTTAATGACAAACCGGGCTCCAACAAATACAAGAATGTCCTTGAGTCTCCCTCTGCCAATTACCGGAGTTGCATTCTCTGAGGTAACAATATATTTGATTTTATATCCGAACCGTCCGATCAGAATATGGGCGAATCTGGCCGAGATGGAAATTACGGGGACCTTTAATTCGTGCTGTAGCAGATCGGACGGTTCAGATCTAATCCCAAAATTTCTGTTACCTCAGGTGAAATGTATTCTAATTCCCGGATCCCGCGGTTCCCGCCTCTTCTTCCCTCCAATCGATCTCCTCAATCCATCTCAAATTTTAAGGAAAGCGAGAGAGACGGACCAAGAAGAGAGAAAGAGGGTAGGAAAAAAGAGGGGAAAATGCCAATAGAGATGCCGAAGGGGTTACCTTTCTCTGTGGACACGTGGAGTCCTGCGTCAGACGAGAAGAGGCACCATTTTTTGACACATGCGCACCGGGACCACATTGCCGGGATTGGGGCCCACTTCTCATACCCCGTTTATGCCACACGTCTAACCAAGTTCCTTGTTCTACATTATTTCCCTCAGGTGAAATATATTTCTAACATGGTGGTTTTATTTTGATAAAAATAACTTCTTTGGTATTATTATTTGCTTTTACCCGCTTTTACATATTGAATTACAGATGTATACTCCCAATTTAAATTAAAGACCAAAGGTGCATTATCATATTGATTAAGGACCATATTTAACATGATAAAAAATTTGGGACCAAATTGCAAATTGTTCAGCGCCTTAAGGAACAAAGTGGAATTTAACTTTTCATTTTTCTTTTTTTATAAATTACACTTTTTCATGGTCTTTACTGACAGTATTTTCACCTTCTGTTATGATTTTTTCAAGCTTGACAAGTCAATATTTGTGGAAATCGAGATTGGGTGGAGAATTACTGTAAAAGATCCTGAAGGTGATTTTAAGGTCACTGCATATGATGCAAATCACTGTCCTGGTATTGATATTTCCTCTTTTAAATTTTAATAATTTTCGTTATTTTTCCTTCTTTTGTATGCGTTCTATACAATTTTTTTGTTGTAATTTCAGGGGCAGTGATGTTCTTGTTCGAGGGTACATTTGGGAATTTGCTACATACAGGGGATTGTAGGCTGACAAAAGATGTTGTAAAAAAATTGCCTACAAAATATATTTGCAACAAAAAGGATATTGAGAATTTATCTCAGCTTGACTATGTATTTCTTGATTGCACTTTCGGCCGGTGCTCCCTCCAAATCCCCTCCAAACGATCTGCCATCCAACAGGTTCTTACAATCTATTTATTTTCTTATTTAGATTTTTCCTTGGTAATAATTTCTTAACTACCTTGTTGATGGAATTTTGCAAATTATCCCTGGCTTATACAGCATAGTAAATGCCGAGATTTCTGCTATTTGCAATTAGCACTCACAATTTTCGCTCACTGACTTTTATTCAGACTCAAAATTTGTAGTGTTAACTATAAAGGAAAACGCGTACTCCATTAAATGCCGGCAAATTTATACCTTACTCTATTGGGAATGTTATCCTCTGCGGAGCAGATATCTGCGGAGCTGTGCGGAGCTTTTTATCTGGTCCGTTCGTTTTGACTTGGCACGAATCTCAAAGCCCAATAATACAGCCCCCTCCGTTAGCCTGAATATCAGAGCGGCTGAGAGTTAATCTGGTCCGTTCGTTTTGCTCCGCACAGCTCCGCAGCTTAAAACTCCGCAGAGGATACGTTCCCTACTCTATTGAGGTATTTATCCTAATAGTCCATGCCTTATTGGTGGGGTGGCAAGTAAATTTATACCTTACTTTATTGAGATATTCATCCAGCATTGACTTGGACCTTTCTGGAGTTCAGATTTACTGGATTTAGTTGTGTTTTAAATTAAATTAGTTCTCAACTACATTAATTGTAGGTGAAAAATTGCATTAGAATGCATCCGAATGCACAGGTGGTGTATCTTGCATGCGACCTTCTTGGCCAAGAAGATGTATTAATCGAAGTTTCTAAAGAATTTCAGTCAAAGATCTATGTTGACCAGATCAATGACCCTGATTGTTTTCATGTCATCTCACATATTGCACCAGATGTCATCACAAATGACTCATCTACTCGCTTCCATGTAAGTTACAAGTACCTATGATGGACTGTACATACTGATATGAGCACATTTCTGTGGGCTTTTAGTACTAAAATCTCTAATTATTTCTTTTAATTATTTTCAGGTAATTGGATTTCCTAAACTAAGTGAGAAGGCAACTAGAAAATTCACAGAAGCACGTACCAACAATGAGCCAGAACCGCTATTTATCCGGCCTACCACACAATGGTACGCAAATCACGAGGATGCAGAGATTCTGAGCCTAACAGAAGCAGTTAAGGATGAAATTGGTATATGGCACATATGTTACTCTATGCACTCGTCTAGACACGAGCTCGAGTGGGCCCTACGTCATATCAAGCCCAAGTGGGTGGTATCAACAACCCCACCTTGTTTGGCCATGGATCTAGCCTACGTAAAAAAACACTGCTTCAAAACCCGTCTCGAGGCAGATGACCCGGTTTGGAAGCTGTTCAAGCTGTCTTCCCCTATAAAATGTGTTACAAATGCTGGTACAAATAATGGTAGGTCTGAGGGGGTAAAATTCAAAGATGTTTCATGTTCGGTTGTCGAGGACTTTAATCATGATCGAAAAAGAAAGATTTCTTCGCCTTTGAAGGAGCAGGAGGTGACACTATTTGGAAGGGCTAGG
This sequence comes from Carex parvula, assembly GCA_025461045.1. NCBI lineage: Eukaryota > Viridiplantae > Streptophyta > Magnoliopsida > Poales > Cyperaceae > Carex > Carex parvula. The sequence continues at coordinate 154,839 of JAJGRW010000255.1, forward strand.
TTGGGATTGGAAGAGACTCAATCGTGGGAATATGAGGAAGTCGAGTGTGAAACTGGTAAAACTGAAGGCATTGTTGTAACCATGAAAAAGGATTTAGAACTGGAGATTGTATCAGTTGAACCTTTCATTGAGCAATCCAGTGGTGTGCCTGAGAACACGAGTGTTAAGGATAATGAAGAAGAGCAGGTTAATCATGAGAAAATGGAGATGACCCTAAATGGAGGGGACAACAGCATGGGTATGAAGGAAAGCTTGAAAAAACTGTACCGAAGCAGGAATGTGCCGGTGCCTCGTCCTCTTCCATCACTAGTAGAGTTATTGGGTTCAACTAAGAGGGTTAGATTGGTTTTGGATCTAGTTAAAGAATCATAACTTCAGGTTAATTCTGTATTTTGTTAAAAGATATGTCCATGGTGAATAATCTCGCCGTATACTAGTCCATAAAATTTAAGGACAGTTGTTTTGATTTTGTGTTGTTTGCTTCTAATTGCTTAAAATAGTTAGGTTGCTATATGGTCAGATACTTATTTTATTTCTTCAGAAATATGCTATATGGTCAGATACTTATTTTATTTCTTCAAAATAGTGTTTTAATTAGGTAAGGTCCCCTACTGCATTTTATTGAAGGTATCCTTTGCATCATTATAATTTGCACACAATACATGCAAAATATTTATGAAATGAAATTAATAAAATTGGTAGTTATAAACATGATGTTCAATTATAATAACTCAAATTATACCCACATGCCCATTCTAATTACATATCACTAGTAAAAAAATAGACAGTAAACAAACTGAATCTCTGTGCTTGGTTACAACCATAAAATACTTGGTATTTTTTATAGAAATGAAAATTAAATTTCGATCATACACTAGCTAGGATATTCTCTGAACAGAGTTAAGCCTTTAATTAAAGAGACAAGGTCATTAGAGCTAGTTTAAAATACAGGCTAATTCAAGTCACTTTCATGCTACATAATAATTCCAAGTCTTGATCCACTACATGCTACAATATTCTTCAACAATTTAGCATCTCACCGACTTGACCCCACACTGCACTAATAAAGTGAAAGTTACTAAAGTTATCATACCTAATCAATTAAAAATCAAACACTGTACTTGCATCCCATAGCAACTTCTCTTCCATGTCTCATAATGTGCTTGGAAATTTCCTTCCATCTCAATTTTAATTGTATCAAAGACTAGACTTTCTATCAAAAGCTACCTTCTGATCATTTCCGCATAACACTCGTAGAAATTTTATTTCACCTCATTCCTTATAACTCTTTTAGTTTGCAAAAGTTCATCCTCAAATCCACAATTACCTTGAGAAAAATTAAACAGATTTGAAAAGTAATACCCGTAGCAATGGCTGAAGTTGTCGCTTCTAGTCTTGTAAGACTGGTTTGTGATAAGATGGGGACCAAATTAATTAAAGAGTATGGTCTCCTAAGTGGTGCTAACAAGGATTTAAAGAAGCTTGAAGGCACCCTCAAGACGATACAAGATGTACTAGATGATGCTGAGGGGAAGCAAGAGAAGGGAAGGGCACTGAAAGGGTGGCTGAAGAAGCTAAAAGACGCGGCTTTCGAAATAGACGATTTGCTCGACGATGCAGCCTTAGAGGCTCGTAAATCAAAAAACAAGAATATACCAGCTGGCTTAAAGGGAAAGGTATGTAAGCTCTCATCGATTCCACACTCAATCAAGTTCAGATCTAAATTTTCCCACAAGTCAAAGAAAATTGTGGAAAAATTAGATGAGATCGCTGCAGAGAGATCCAAATTCCATTTGCAAGAAAAGATAACAACAGAGGGTAATGGGGAGGATAGCATGGTGAGGGAGTCTAGTTCATTTGTGATCGAGTCTGAGGTCTATGGAAGAGAGGAAGACAAGGAAAAAATAATTGATTTCTTAATCAATACGGGAAATACAAACAATATCGGGGTGATGGCAATTGTCGGTATGGGAGGCCTTGGAAAGACCACGATCACCCAATTAGTTTACAACGATGAGAGAGTGCAGAAACATTTTGAAAAATTGAAATGGGTTAGTGTCAATGATAACTTTGATATTAGAAGAATTACCAATTCCATATTGGATTTGATAACAGAGAGCAATTCTTGTTCAAATCTAGAGATACTGCAGCACAAGTTTAAAAAACAGCTAGGAGGCCAGAGATTTTTGCTTGTGCTAGATGATGTGTGGAATGAGAATAGCGAAAAATGGGATCGACTGAGGGCTCTGTTAACAATCGGTGCACCGGGGAGTAAAGTCATAGTAACAACTAGAAGCACCCGAGTCGCTTCCATAATGGGTGCGGTATCACCATATCTCTTAACCGGCTTATCAGAGGAGGATTGCTGGTTATTGTTTGAGAAAAGGGCATTTCCAATAGGAACAAGTGAGGCCAATTCAAATTTGGTGACGATAGGAAAGCAGATAGTGAGAAAATGTGGTGGAGTGCCTTTAGCAGCAAAAGTTTTAGGAAGTTCGATGAAATTTAAAAAAAGGGAAAGGGAGTGGCTAGCAATTAGGGATAATGATATCTTGAACATAACTGATGTAGATGATGAAATTCTTCCTTCTTTAAGGTTGAGTTATATTTGTTTACCGCCTCATCTAAAACTGTGTTTCACATATTGTGCCTTGTTTCCAAAGAATGAAACCATATATACTAGCGTGTTGATCCAACTTTGGATTGCAGAAGGTTTTATTCAGCCTAGGGGTACTAGAGAAGAATTAGAAGATGTTGGTATGGAGTATGTTGAGGCATTGTTGTCTAGATCCCTTTTTCAAGTTGGGAAATTGCATGATGATGGCCAAACAGTGCGCCGTATTAAGATGCATGACTTGATTCATGATTTGGCTAACTATGAAGCCGGTGAAGAATGCTCGATTGTTGATCCCAATGGAATGACAAACATCACAGAAAACACACGATACTCATCTTTCGTTTGTGAAAATGGTCTCGTATGTGATACTTTCAAATCCTCAAAATTAATTCCCTCAAATCTAAGAACCTTATATCTAGTCCCATCAGGTATCAATAGAAGTGAAGAGCAAGAGCAGCAAAAGGATTTCCTGAATTATGTATGCTCTAATTTCATACTCCTAAGGGCACTTTATCTTCGTTATTACCCTATAAAAGAATTGCCCACCTCATTGAGAAAACTAGCACACTTAAGGTACCTTAACCTGTCACGTACTAATTTAGAAGCATTGCCTTCAGATATAGGCCACCTCTGGAATTTAACAACTCTAGATTTGGGGAATTGTACTTTCCTCAAAAATCTACCGGACTCAATTGGAGGACTTTGCAACCTAATAATACTAAATCTTTGTTCTTGCTATAGCCTCTGCTCTTTGCCTGATTCTATCGGTCAACTTACGAGTTTACGGGACTTAAATCTTACTTGTTGCCAGATGATTGAAAGTTTGCCCGAGTCTATTGCTAATCTCATAAATCTAAAGTCGCTCCGACTTAAAGGTTGTTACTTTCTGCATGAACTACCGAGCAAAATAAGGGAGATGAGAAGCCTCATCCATCTTGATTTAGAAACATTCCTCGAGTGCTTACCTTGTGGGATTGGAGATCTTTGTCATCTCCGTACTCTGCCAATTTTTGTGCCAGGTGGCAAGACCAAATGTAGCATGACAGAGTTGGGTAAACTTGATCTCAAGGGGAAGCTAGAAATAAAAAACTTAGAAAATGTGCAAACGCAGCAAGAGGCAAAAGAGGCTAAACTGATTCTTAAAAATGATTTGCGGGATCTAAAGCTATCATGGAATTTATATGCTTGTACAAATCTTGAAGAAAATAGTAGTGATGCAGAGGAAGAAGAGAAAAGCATGTACGAGTATTTTGAAATTATCGCAAAACAAGAATACAATATTGATATTGCACAAGTTGAGCATATACTTGAAAACTTGCACCCACCAAATATGCTTTCCAATTTAGAGATTGAAGGTTATCTAGGCAAAATACTCCCAAAGTGGCTGATGAACTCGCAACTACCAAATCTGGTTCACCTTAAACTAGATTCTTGTTTCAAGTGTGAAACCCTTCCAGAATTCAAGAAGCTTAGGTCCCTGAAAACACTTGAACTCAATGGTCTCACGGCAGTTCGGAGTCTAAATTCTATCGGACAAGCTCCTTCTTTGGAGGTCCTAAAGCTTTGCCGCCTGCCTTTGATTAAGAGCTTGGATTGTGAGTTCCACAGTGGTGATGCGGCATTCACACAATTAGTTGAGCTAGAACTGTGCTGCATGCCGGAGCTAGAGGAGTGGTCTGACATGGCCGCTAGGCATGAATTTTTGCCGCGCCTCTACAATCTCACCATATTACTGTGCCCAAAACTAAAGAATTTGCCGTCGACCTTTTGCATAGTTGGAAGACTAGAGATGTTTGTTGATGACCAGTTGCTCCTAGCTTCTCTACGTTCAGGGGGGTTTCCCAATCTCAAGGAATTGCACTTATCACGTCTGAACAAGGAAGATTTACCTTGGTCTGTGGTAATTGATGAGCGCTGGGATGAGGTAATTGATGAGCGCTGGGAGCCCTTCAAATGGTCAAACCAAGCAATAAGTCTCAGACTCATGGAAGATGATGTACATTCGCCTAAGGGATTTGAGGAGTACTTTGAAGCCTTCGTCATAAGGACTGTAATTCATGATCGGTTCTTATTTTTTTCAAGTAATTTCATGTAATTTTAACTGTTACCTTTCTTGTATAAAGAACTTACATGTAGGGGTGTTTATTGGGTCTGGTTAATTTGGTTTTCAACCGAACTGAAAAGGTTTGGATTAAATGGTTTGATTTTTCAGTTTAAATGGATCAGTTCGGTTGAATTTTTTAATTACTTCGGTTTTTTTAAATTTGGTTAGGTTTGGATTTTTCAAAACTGAAAAGATCGAACCGACCAATGTGTAATGTCAACAACTTATATATTTTTGGTTTAGTTTATATTTGGTTTGGTTTTTGAATTACTTTTGTTCGGTTATTTTTACATTTAAATTACTTCGCACCGGAGCCAATCTTGCTTGAAGGTGACATGGTGCTGCAACGGCAAAGACAGAACTCAGAGACCAAGAACTAGTACTCTTGAAGAAGCAGGCAGACGAGAGCTTAACCATGTTCAACATGATGAAGCAATACTTTGCCAACCAAGGATCAGCATCAGGCGAAGAAGGGACAAGGCAACAGCGAGAGACCGGCCCTCAACACACTACCACAACACAAACATTGACAAAAAGAGAAGTTCAAGAGTCGATATCTAACTAACTCCAAGTCGTCGGCACGGGCTCTGGTCTTCCACCATTCAAGAAGACAGAGAGACCATATCCCTCAGCGTTTGATGTTCTCCCCTATCCGCAAGGATACACCGTGCCTAAGTTCAAGATGTTAACTGGCGAAGGACCTAAGATGGCCAGACCTGATAAACACCTAGCACACTTCAACGTTGTTCAGGTAATAGAAAACCTTGGTGAGATCCCCTAAGATCATTTTTATTTATTTATTCTTGAACGTTCTTCAACTGTCATTTTGTCCCACTATTCAGTCACCCTTTATCCCTTTGTTATATATCTAACAAACTGAATTATATTTTATTTTCTTCATTCCAGGATTAGTTTACTGTACTCTAACACTGGAAGTTTACAATGCTAAAAGAAGTACTTGAAAGCTATCGGAATATCAAGATTCGTTCTACTATTGACCCAACCCAATTCAGCACTCTCCGCAATGAAGATGCGTGATGCATTTCTTAATTTGGAGTTGGCTATGCATCGGGTTTTGGGCTTTGCAAGTTCTATGATGGGGTTAGAATTAGATCGCTCAACGCTTTTGCTGCACAATTCCCTCATCCAACTATTCCATTTTCTGCCTATCCTTCCTTATGCTCAGTCTTTGCACCACACCACTACTACATTCTCTAACTCTGATACTGAACCCCAATCACATTCCCCTCTACCAGCTCTCTCTCTCAGCCCATATCAAGTTTTGAATTGAATAATGTGTATAATCAATAATGTGAACAACTTATTATATAATTCATAATTATTTTTATAATTATTAAATGTATTTGTGTATGTATTGAGTTTTGACCTTTTAAAATTTAATTTCTCTTATTTTGGTTCAATCAAAAAATTGAAATTTACTTTGGTTATTTTGATTCGGTTGTTATTCAGTTGACAATTTTAATTTGATTGGTTCGGTTATATTTTTTAAAACATAATAAAATGTTGATTTGACTATTTTAATTCAGTTTTAAGTGAATTAGCTTCTTAATTGAATGCATGAATGAAAATTTTTTTTTGTGAAATTGCTTCTTCTCTTTAATCCTTCTCTTTAATTCCTAAAGGCCTTCTAACCGCTATGCTACATGGACTTTTTTTTTTTTTTTTTACAATTTGCATGGATTTCTATGCTTTTGTTCCTATTTGTGATACTACAGGCTCCGCTATACTAGGTATACTAAACTGAACTAGATTTGTGCTTCTATTCTTATTTATGATTCGGTCTCTCCTTTTATATCGGAAAATATTCAAATATTAATTATTCATTTTGCTTGCTCTTCGTCTAGTATTCACTTGTAAAATTATTGTCCTTCGTTTTAATTGAAAGTTGATTTCGATTATTGTAATTTGTTAAATAATCAAATAGATACTGACTTCGTTTCACTTGTAAAATTAATTTCTCTTTGTCTATTATAATATGTAATACGAGGTATGAACTATTAAAGAATGTTATCTTATAGATTTTTTTTTTATTTGCATGATTGAAAAAAGTATAAACTTAGATTAGTTGTCATTTGATTGTTATTCTAATTTCTCAATATTGATAATGTTGATAATTAATAGAAATATAGAATATATTTTTTTAGAAGAAAAAAAAAATGCTATGTACGATAGCTTCCGCTATAACTATGCTATTCGCGATAACTTTTTCTTAACCTCTCCGCGACGACACGATAACCGCTATTTAGAACCTTGATTTTTTTATATTTAGTTTGATTTAATTTACTCTTATTTTGGTTCGACTAATATATATATTAAAAACCAAATAAAATTTTAGTTTGACTATTTTAATTTGATTTTAACCAAACCGACCCTTTGAATACCTCCAGAAGAGAGAGCGAAAGACGGTTGCCAAAATTATAAAAATTTAAAACAGAACTAAGCAAATTTTGAGAAACCCCGGCAAGTGCCATTTCTTTGGAAAACAATTATACACGTATTTTATTGTACTTTTCTCTGACCAAAACCCGGCAGGTACTCACTGGCTCACTGCCATTAAAACGTAAAATGTGCATTTATCAAGTGTTTTACTAGTGAGTTCAAGTACTTTTACAGTGTCAAAGATAACAGATCTAAAAAAATTGAAGTTAGGAAGAGAAGAATTGAAACAGCTCAATAAATACTCAAACTAGTACAAATCCAAAGCATCAAGATATCTTCTTTTTGGCATTTTTTATTTTTGTTACTCCAAACTAGTACAAATCCAAAACAACCGGAATAATTCGATATCTTTATTCAATATTACTTTCTATACTTTGCTACAATCAAACATCACTAAAAACATTGCTATTTCAGAGTGGTTTGCCTCTACTTACCCATAACATCCCTCTGTCATACTCATGTAAAGATCTAATAATAAGGGCACAGTTCAAACATTGAAAAGGCTAAGAAAAAAAAAGTATACCTTCTTTGTCCAATACCAACATATTTTCATACCAATGCACAACTATTTGTCTATTACAATGCTTTTACACAAAAATCTATCAATCACTCACACCTGATAGGTGAGTATTGAACAAAACAGTAGAATCTCTCAAAAGTTGTAATCCTTCAAATCATCCCTGCCATTCCCAAACTGAATTTCAGTCAAGCATTCCTCTTGTGTAAGAGGCGGGAGATTCCTAGTCTTCCTCGCCATGTTATGCTTGTGCCAATCGGTTTTGGAATGCTCCCTGAACTGCTTTGCATCTCCAAAAGAGACATTGCAAGATGTACACAGTTTCTGCTTCACGCCTTGTTCTTCACCCTTGCTAGTACTAGAGATTTGATGCCTCCCCATTTTCTCACCTAACTGAGCTACAGATTCTGTGTTAAAGGGCTCGGGATCTTTTGTGAAGGTTGAGGGGTAATCTTCGGCATTATCATTACTTTCTACTTGTGTGTCACCCTCTGTATGTGCAGATATTGCGAGTATTTCTAATCTACCCTGCATTTTTCTCACTAATGCATCACACTCACGGAAAAGACTTGGTTCAATCTCACACACCTACACAGGTCAAAAATAAATAAGGACACATGCTGTTGCCTTCCAGCGCTAATTTCAATAAAATATATGGGTAGAGGATAGAACTTACAACAGATGGTTCATTGCCGGATTCGCCCCTTGAAGAAATGGCGGTACCCTCCCAAGAGCTGATTTTGTCAAGAAGAGAAGAGAAGCTGTCTTGGGGGACAATAAGCCGGAGTCTCATAGGGGCCCTCTTTATAGGGAAGTGCTTCTCTAACTCCTTTATCAAATCCAATGCCTACAGAATAAAATAATGAAGTAACAACATTAACAAGGATTATTTCATAAATATAAGGAGACTTTTGCAAGATATACCTAATAATTTACTGTCCTTGGAAAATACACCCAACATTTTTCATATCTGCATTTATTACTCAGCATTTTCAGTTCTTTTAAAAAAAAGAAAATCCCAATTATTTAAATCAAGTAAAGAATCATAGTAATTCAACCCAAGTTCTTGGTAATAATTCATATCAACTGGATATAAATTTGTGAATCTAATGTTTCGTTCTATAGGAACAATGCCTAATATTGTTGGGAACTACTAGCAAAAATTAAAAACATTTTACAAACATACATGTTAAACTCCTTTGAAAAATATATATTTGATAATTGATAGTAATGATGACGAAACCTGTTTCTTGGAAGAAGTATTGGGGTCAACAGCAAAGTGAATTTCATGCATGAGTCGCTCAATCATGGTTATGGTATAAGGTCGATTTGTCTCAGGATTGATCGTCTTTTCCATAACAATTGTTGCTATATCTCTAAACTGACTAGACAGTACTGATTCTCTCTCCTTCCCTGCCACCTGTAGCTCTCCTTTCTCCAATATCTGATTTCATCCCACCAGAATTGTTAAAAACAATAAAAAATGATGAAGCTTAATGGAATTCCTAGAGTAACTTCATGTCTGCCTCTACAAAACACCAAATATAAAGTTCAGTCAAAATAAAGAGAGATCAGATGTGTCAGTCAAGAAACGGTAGCAAATACTTCAGAATAACCCCTCTGGATGTAAATTGTGACCAGAGACTGAAAGTATGTGTATCATTACATTATGTGGAAGTTTTGATGAGGTGCACATGAAATTAGCTCATATAAAAGAAGACGAAGAAGATCACTTGCCTCCAAGCATATCTTGGTCTGATCATCAGTTCCAAAAGCCTTGATCAAATCCTTGGATTTAGCAAGAATCCCCTTGGAAACATTCGTATAGACAGTGTGGGACTGTAACACCTCGTCGATGTCTTTCTCCCTTCAATCAATACATAAACAGCACAATTCAATCAGTGAGACCAGGACAACTGGAAAAACAAGGAGAACTGTAATGAAGAACAAAAACGAGTGGTGTGAAGAGGGAATTACACTTTGGAGCGCCATGAGAGCACCTTGTTCTTGTAGCATGCGATCTCGAACCGGAACCCGCTCTTCTTCAGGCGAACCACCGCCACGTTCGTCAGCCTCTTCTGCCCCACCGGCTGCACCAGCGCATTGTACGACGCCATCTCTCTCTCTCTCTCTCTAGGGTTTTCTTGGAGTTCTTTCTCGAAAGGTACAGAAGATGAGAAATTGATCGAATCAACCGTTTGATGAACTCGGATCCCCTTAATAATGAATTCAGGAGCACAGGCTGCACAGCCCCAGGGACTGACAGCGCAAGTTAGATCTGAACCGTTCGTTATGTCTCAGCACGATCTCAAAGCGACCCCGTGCATTAACCAGCTCCGTTTTCTAGAATTCATATCACCCGAGTTAACTAAAATTTTGAGTGTATATCTGGAGCGTCCGATCTGCTTTAGCACGAAATTAAAGGCCTGTATTCCACCACGGACGTTTCAGATCTAAATTCAATATTTGAGATACTACAAAGGAACCGGACCGTTTTCCTTACAAGGCTCGGCTAGTCGACTGCGTATCCTCTGAGACTGAGATATCTCAACTTTTGCGTGACCGGCGTGTGCGGTGCCTAATCGGGGATAGCGCTGCCAGCATTATTTGTGCTTTGAGATTCGTCTAGGACGTATTTGGACGGTTAAGATTTTCAGAAAACACTCAAAAGGTTTTGAGATATCTCAGAGGATTTGAATTCCAGCTAGTCGGCTGCAGCTCAATTATACGCGGACAGGTACCGCAGACGACTATGTCAATTGTTAAAATTTACGAGCCCAATGGGCTTGAGTCGGATTTCATATGCGACCGGAATAAAGAATGAGAGAATCTTGGGTTTCGGGTGGGCTAACTGGGCTTGAAATTTGATACGATCTCCAAGAAACGAGTTGTGCGGATAGTCGGAGGACTTGTTTTGTAAGAGAACGGAGTAGGTCCGATGCCAATAGGACCTACTTTTAGGTTCAACGAGTATGATGACCGTCTGATTTAATTTAAAATTTGTGCGCACGAAAATTGAAATAGACATGCACACGAATGTTAAAGCAAATCGACGATGATTAAACTCATCGAATTAGAGTAAGTCCGATGCCCATCTGACCTACTCTCAAGTGGTTTTGTAAACATAATTATAATGGAGACGCAACACAAACACATGTAGGTTAAGTTTGGTTGTGGACTAAACAGTCGAGTAAGAATTTTAGTTACAGTTATTTTATTAAATATGACTTAATTGAGTCGGATTAAGAGAAAATAAGATGACTTTTAGACTAGTCTAAACTAGTCCACTTCTCTAGGTGACTTCATTTCAATTCTCGTTGTGGGTCCACTATTATACAAACAATGTTTTTTTTCTCTCTCTTGGCCTAAATCTATCTTTCATTTTTTTTTCGCGATCTGCACCCCACTTCGCATAGACCTTCTCTCCCCTCTTCTCTCGTCTCTTCCCCTCGACTCTCCTCTAGATTGATCGGAACCGATTCTCATCCCTCAAATTGAGAAATGGAATTGAGGAATTTCGAAATTCTCTGATAAGATCACAAGCATTGAGAGGAAAAGATTTTGTTTGAGATGATTTGGGGAGAACCAAATTCTCTGATAAATCAAGGCAGAGCCACATTGTTGCAAATGGCTAAAATCAATTTTAAAAATATGCTTATGTTTTTTTTTATTTTTTAGAAGAAATTATAAAAATATACTAGCAATTTAATATAATTATAAATTTTTGATCGCACTCTAATAAATATTTTGGTTTTGTCCCTGTCAGTTATTATCAATAATTAATGTTTCTAATACAGCTCATGACCGGGCTAAGTTTTAAAACTACCAACAACTGCTGAGAAGGCTTAGAGATCTATTAACATAATTTAACGGATAATCTTGATGTTAATTTATAATTGCAAATTTACAAATGAGAAGGTTTTTTATAATACACCAAAAACCATAACGGATTGCCAAAAATAAAATTCCATGACATTTATAGAAATTATAAACACCGAAATGTATCACAAATTAAGATATAGTAATATATTAACAGTTGATGTTAATTATCGCTTTATTCACTGCAGATTTTTTTAACAAAATATAGGACAAATATTAAAAGAATAGAGATTACGAAAAAAAAAATATACAGTGGAATAGTAATTTCAAAGTGCTGTCTAAAATTAAATTAATACTAAGTGTGGTTGACAATCAATGATAAATTAACATCAGAAAAAAACAATACATAAAAACTATTTCTCTCTTTCTTGAAATCTAGCTTGACAGTAAATCAAGTCTCCCGAAATTATTTTAGTTACCACTCTAAACTTTTAAAATTTTGATCTTAACACTGTTTTAAAAAAAATTCAAAACACACCACGGTCGTGCGCAGACCAGGCGCACCGTTTTTGGAGCGTGCACAGACCTGATCTGCACACTAAAATTTGTTGTTATTTGCATAAAGAAAACATAACAAAAGAAAAAAAAAACCCACAAAAATGGTGCGCAGGGTCTGCGCACGCGCCAAAAATAGTGTGCAGAGTGGCAAGTTTTGAATTTTTCTTAAAGCAGTGGTAAGATTATAATTTTGAAAGTTTAGAGTGGTTAACTAAAAAAATTTCGGTCAAAGTCTCTATCTCCTCCAGTATTTTGTGAAATAAAATAAATCGGCTATTAACCTGCTCTTAGAAAATATTGAACAAAAACAAAACAAAAAACAAAGTCAAATTATATATATTATCACAAACAAGAGGAGGGTTCAAATGCCTCCATTTTTCATGCCTCCACCATGCCTTCATTTTTAAAAACTTTAATAACTCAAAATTTAAAACTTAAAAGTCAAAATAAAACCGTTGGATATGATCTACATCATTTTATCTATACACGTGTAAAAAATTATGACATTTCAATTTTATTTTGGTTGTCATCAAGAGCTTGTAAAAAACGTACTAATGTGGATAATTTCTAGACGTTGATTTTTCAACTTATTAATTCACATAAAAACAAAATCGAAATGTGATAATTTTTTATGAGCACATAGATAAAATGATGTAGATTATATCCAACGGTTTTATTTTGACTTTTAAGTTTTAAATTTTTGAGTTATTAAAGTTTTTAAAAGTGGAGGCATGGTGGAGGCACAAAAAATGGAGGCATTTGAACCCTCCACAAACAATAGTGTGTTGATGGTCATGACTCATTAGGGTTGCCAGATAAAACCTATCGTGTTCCATTGATCCAATCTCAATTAATTAACCAGCGCTTTTTTAAATTTTGTTAATACATGTCCCACGTGGATAGGGGACCACATAAGATCCAATTAATAATTTTATCCAATTGAATACCACATTTTATAAAAAAAAAAAAAAAAAAAAAAAAAAAAAAAAAAAAAAAAAAAAAAACATTAGTCCAATTGAGCACCACTTTCAAGCTATCTCCACCAATCAATTAGCCTAACGTGACAACTAGTTGTTTAGAAGCGAAAAACATTTTTTTTATCTTCATTCTTCTTACTTTTTAATACATCATGTAAGTCTAGCAACTTAATCCAAATGTAGTAAATATTATTTCAATCTCCACTTATTTTTTTTAATATATGATCTAAGATCAACTTTATCCAAATAAAACCTTTCTTGAACTCAGACTGACCAATTAAAAAGGAAGAGTCAAATTATTAATTAAGTGATTAATCATATTTTATGAAATACTGAACCAATTCAATAACTTGGGTAGGAAAAGGAAATGATTTTTTTAAATGCTGTCTTCTTACGTTGGTTGTCTAAAAAAAAATTGTTGCTACTTAGAAATTCCTACTAAATACTAATTTCAATCACCATTCACAGTTTTTTTTTTTTTTTAAATATATGATCTAAATAAACTTTATCCAGATAAAATCTTTCCTTAACTCAGACTGAACCAATTAAATGATTTGGGTAGAGAAAAAATAATGAATTTTGAAATGATGTCTTTTTACATTGGTTGCTTCAAATTATATTTTTAATTGTTGCTACCTAGAAATTCCCACTTGAATAAATGTTAGACATATCTATGGCCCCTGAACTGGGAACGGGAGTAGGTCCGATGGGCATCGGACCTACCTCAGTTCGACGGGTTTAATCACCATCGATTTTCTTTTAGATTCGTGTGAAATGCTTTAAAATCCGTGCATTTATGTTTCAATTTTCGTGCGCACAAATCATTACGTTATCCTACGGTAAATCTGCCCATCAGAACCAAACTAGGTCCGATGGGCATCGGACCTACACCCATCCCCCTGAACTGCTCTTAAACCTAAAAATGCTGTCCTCATTAGGACTTGTTTAGTGGATTCGGCCAGAAACCCGAAATGCTCACGCGCTCCTAAACGATTGTTTGTTTATTTATTTATCATTTTTAGTTGTTATTGAAAATTAAGAAAATTTTAATTAAGATTTAAGATAGTTTAAGTTTTTCTTTTTTAATAAAGATTAGAGGTCAAATTATTCAATTATTTAATATACACAAAATTATTTTTTGAGTAAATATTTATTCTAAATAAAATATTTTTTTTTTAGAAGTAAAGTTCGAGAAATAATTCTAATTTGTGAATAATTTTGATATGCATTTATAAACCCGAATTAATTGTTTTGAGTCATGTGGGATTTGGAGTACGCATCTTAGGCAAGATTGCACGTTAAACCAACAATTAATAATGTTAATGTTTGATTAATTCGTAATTAATTAGGATGTGGATAGATGATGTCCATTACCAAGAGGCATTATTGATTGATGGGGACATCATAGACGACAGAGACTTGGCCAATGTAAATCACTTAATTACCCTTTATTAATTTTAAATTAGGTCCAGTGGTTAAGAGATCGTTTCTCACTAAATCATGAACCAAGCACCAAAAAAGTTCAAATAAGATATTTATTTAAATTAGAGAAGGGTTCAATGCCTTCATTTTTTGTGTCTCTATCGTGCCTCTATTTTTAAAATATTAATAACTCAAAACTGTTTGATGTGATCTATGTTATTTTCTCTATGTGTTTATAAAAAATTAACAAATTTTAATTTTATTTTTATTTTTATGTGAATCAATAAGTTGAAAAATCAACGTCTATAAATTATCCACATTATTATATTTTTACAAGCCCTTGATGACAAATAAAATAAAGTTGAAATGCCATAATTTTTTCCACGTGCATAGATAAAATAATGTAGATCATATCTAACTGTTTTATTTTGACTTTTAAGTTTTAAATTTTGAGTTATTAAAGTTTTTTAAAAATAGAGGCATTATAGAGAATCAGAGACATAAAAAATGAAAGCATTTGAATCCTGCTCTTTAAATTAATACAAGTTAAAGTCATTTTTTCTCCCTTCAATGGAGGGCAGTAGTTCATTTATTACTTATCTTAAAGATAATAGAATTACCGATTTTTTATATGTAACATTTTAAGAAATTAAATTTAAACTTTTGACATCGTTTATGAAAATTCTCAAAACAAAGCATGACTGCTATTAACTACGGCGGCCCAATCGCCACAGTTCATGGTGGTCCGGTAGAGGTTTTTTTTTTTTTTTTTTAAATCCTCAAGTAGTTGTGCACATTCCTTATTGTAATGTTTTACCTCTCTTTTTTCACGTTCATATAAATATATAATAGTTATGTTATGTTCTGAGATTTTTCAGAAAGAATTTTATATGTTTAAATTATTAGTTTCTAAATGCTACATATTAAAAAAAACGGAGAGAATTCCATTTAAACAAAGAATTATCATTTTTTTTAAAAGAGAGAATTATCATTTTTTGAGTGTGTTGTATTTGAAGGAAGAAAACAAAGAAGCAGGGGCGGACGCATAATTTTTATCAAGGAGGAGTAGGAATCAGATTAAAATAGCTGATTAGGTTCAAACTCATTAACTAATCAGATACTAGATAAAAAAATAATCAACATAATAAGAAACAATAAATATAGTATAGTCTTGCATAATAAAAAATAACAAAATAATATTATTTTACATATTAATAAATAACAAAGTTGGTCCGGATCCGTAAATTTCTATAAAATTTCTATAAAAATAATAAAGTTTCTCATTAACAGTACTTTTGAATTAGTCTGACGGACTTTCCAATTTGAGAGAGGGATAACCATTTTCAGGAAAGAGCAAAGTGGTACCGGGTCTGTATATTTTCACTGAATTTCAAATTCTAGAGAGGAGCAGCTGCCCCCTCTGACTGTGTGGGTCCGCCATCTCAGAAGTGAATTCTAAGTTTGACTTTTGACCTAACTTGGAAGTTATTTGTGCAATACCCTTCCGTACACATTTTTTGAAATTATAGATTATTCTCGTCTTATTGAAGAAAACATCAATTCAAGACAGAAAAAGTCAACCTTGCTTTGGCCAGGTCAGCACATGCGGGGCCACACCAAATGGGTTGATTTTTTTTTTCATTAATTTTTTTTCCGCAGTTCCACAAAAATTGGATACTTCCATTTCTTCTTCATTTTTCTTCTTCTAATTCTCACAGAAAATCAAAACAAAAATGGAAAACAAACACATGCAATAAGAAACAAAAGCAACTCCATATACGAATTTGAACGAAATATTGTCCATTATTGTTAATGAGAGATAATGTCATATCGTAATAGACAAATACGAATGTGCATTTTCTACTCAGATTCAACTTAATTTTATGAAATATAACTGTAAAAAGCAAAAACATAATATACATAGTGTTATTATCTTAGATAATTATTTAGATTGGACATGTATTAAATTTAAATTAATTTGAATTTTATTGATCATTCATCATAAAATATTAAAATTCTATCGTTAAATATTTAAATTACTTGACCGAAGGCAAAACGACTATCAATTTAGTCCAAATATAATACACACATTATTTAAAAAATAAAGAAGAGTGAGACTTTAAAACATTGCAATACGTAAATTCATCCGTGCTATAGATTTATATTTCTATTTTTAAAGTTCAAATAGTATATTTGTTTCCCACAACATGATTTCTATTTGAAAATATACTGCAAGACTAAACTTTATATCTTTTATAATTTTTATTGTTTTTTAGATAAATAGAAAATCATTACTTTCAAATAGTTTGGAATCTTTAGATCCGGTGATTTTCTACCTATTTAAAAATAGTGTATAAATTATAAAATTTAATCTCCAAATTCATTTTCATATGAAGATCACGTCAAATGATTTAGATTGACTGTTTGAACTTTAAAAATAAAGATATAAATCTACAACACGAACCGATCTACACATTATTATAGCCATACTCAATAAATAATGCATCTATAATTTAATTTTTTATCTCGAACAATATTTTTTTTCAAAATTTGAAATGAATAAACTAGTTGGAACTATCATTTTCATATTAAATGGAATCATCAACTTGCAGTCATTTTCCAACTAAACAAGAATAAGCTTTTTAGTTAACTATTTATCAATGACCCAACACTTGTGCAGTTGTGCTTGCATTAGAAGCTGCTAGGAATCCATGATTCTCTCCAGTTCTGTCAAAAATGGAGAGAAATAACTTATTCAGAAAGATCAAATCTAGTTTCTATTGACCAGCCGTCCAAACCGATTGGTGCGCTGGTGGCATCGTGCCAAACTATTTCCCGTTAACCCCCTCCCTTCTCCCCAATTTATTTTCTCACCCTCAAGTCCGTTTGCTTAAGCTGTCGCCTCGGTCTCGCCTTCGTCTCCTCAAAATATCTCTCTCCGTGTCTCTCTCGCTCTCTCTCTGAGCTGAATGGGTTCGAGGTATGCTTCACTCAAGCTATCTTAACACCTTATCTCAGATTATCAATTGTTCCCTCTAAATACGAAATTGAAGAGGGATACTACTGCGCATCTGGTTTTTTCTTGCAACTTTTTCTTTTTTTTGCTCTAATCACGAGCTGGTTTAACCATTTATCTTTTTCAAATTATTGGGGTTACTATCTGTAAAAAGTTCAATGGTTAATTAGAAGTTTTAGCCCGATTTTTTTTATGTTTTTACAAAAATATCGAAGTAATGGAGATGATTGTTGGTTGTTAGTTGGGTAAAGATTGAAATTAATGAGGAAATGTATCTCAGAAAGTGTGAAATGCTTTGACTTTACTTATCAATGACATCACATTCCTGTTTTAACTGGAAATTACTTCAAGGTCTCTGTTTCTAGATGCTAGTTCTTGCTTAAATGAATGTATTTGAAATTTGCCAAAAAAAAAACATAAACAACTTCACCCAGGTCCTCTTATGTTCAGATTTTTAGCATCACTCTTACTTGGGAAATTATATTTTGAACCTTTGTTTGACAAACTAGTTTCTGCTTGTTACAATCAGATTAGAATCTCTAGTTTCTGTGATAACCAGAAGTAATTCGCTGTTTAACAGCAAATGGTCTGACTATTGCATCAGGCACAGTTTAATTTAGATCTCTTAGTTCATCTTGCAATATGGTCTAACTTCAAATTTTTTTGCTATTGATTTGTATTTTTCGAAGGTTTCGAAAGTTCTGTTTAAGAATATCTTGTGCAAAAGTTACACTGAAAGTACCTTTCTGCCCAGAATAAGAAAAAGTAATGTTTTACTTGCTGCAAACACTTCTTAAAATTTTCATAAAGCAACAATTATTGCTTATGATCTAAAATTTTACCTTTGTTTCTAATATTTTGTATATGTTCATTTTTTTGGGTGTAGAGTTGTTCCATTAAGCATTCCAAATCATACAATGAATTCTATTGGTGAAAGGCATGAAACTGACGATTCAAACCACCCCATATTGCTAAGTGGGGATAAGTACAGTAGGGACCCAATTTTAAATCCGGGCCAACTTGGAAGCCCCTTGAGGAGAGACAGGCATGCATATATTATCTTTCTTTACCATATTATTTATTATCAGCATTCTTATTTTTGGTGTTGCCTGGAAAAAGGAAAAGGTCATACTTTGTAGCATACATGATAGTGCACTTTGAATAGCCTGAACTAGACAGAAAATATCAAAAGAAGAAACAGCAAAAAATTGTGGCACTTGCCAGTTAAACTAATATGTACCATTATTTCAATCACTGTACCAGTATTATCAATATACAAGTGCCCAGCATTTTACTGGGATTTTGTTTTCTCTCCCTCTCTCCCTTTTTTCTTTCAAAACAATTGTTTAGCAATTTATTTTTCAGGCTTTCTGGGGTGAGTTCTTCATGTTTGGTAACAAACCCTAGCAGTAGGGATCAGTAACTGAACTACTGTTGATTTATTACTTTATTTTTATTTAGGTCTCCTTTGAAGATTCTCTCTGATGAAGAGCAGGATCTGGAAGAGGGAAAATTATTGAAAAGCAAAGAAAATAAGCTTTTGGTGGGACCTGTGAGGGTATACAACCAAGCCCTTTTATCGGGTTTCGCCTATTGCCTTTCCTCATGTAGCATGATTTTGGTGAATAAATTTGTTCTTTCTGGATATGATTTTAGTGCTGGTATTTCTCTCATGCTGTACCAGGTTAGCCCTTTATTTCATTCTTATGATTTGTTGTAACAATTTCATCAGTGTCTCTAACATAGTATTAAGCAATAATGCCTAAGCTGATATGCATCAGTACGAGAAACATCTCACATAACCAACTAAAATATAGTATTGTATACATTTCTCCTCCCCTAGTTCCTTGAAAATGCCCAGAATTACTCTGTTTTCATCCTCTTTTTTTAAGTGAAGTCTATTATCAGTGAGGAAGGAGGGTTACTTTGGGCATCATTTCAAGGAAACAAATAAGACAATGGTATGTTAGGTATTTGTTAGTTTTCTAGGAATATGCACGGCAATTCCTGGTTTTGCGAGGTTACATTTGAAATTGCCCTTTCTTTTTTTACTACGGGGAATTGCAAAAGTTTCTTCCAACATATCATGAACATATGATGTCCATAATCTGGTCTCCGTGCTAGAATGGAATATATCAAGGTTTACCATCCTGGTCTGGTACATATTGTTACATCACATGATGTGTTTATGCAAATCAGACCAAAAAAAGCTAAAAATTGAACAGCTGCAGACAATTATAATGTATGCATGCATATATTGTGCATACATTTTTTTATTCTTTCAAGGTAGTCCTTTTTTTTTGAAGCTTAATAGGGTTTATATGTGATTTCAGAATTTCGTATCGGTAATTGTAGTCTCTATACTTAGCTTAAGTGGCATGATCTCCACCGAGCCGCTGACGTGGCGGCTGGTACGGGTCTGGCTTCCAGTTAATTTCATCTTTGTAGGGATGCTCATTACTAGTATGTTCAGGTATTCACATCTCTATTCTCGTCCCCCCTCCTATATAACTGAATGGATGCTTTTTTTTTTTTTGAGTGAGGCTATTGTACTATGCATAGCGTGGATTAGTCCATACTATGGATCAATATCTTCATTTTCAAAGTTCAAATAGTCGATTTGAACAGTATAACATGATCTCCATATGAAAATGTACTCACAGACTAGATTTTATATTTTTTATATTTTTTTTACTATTTTTTTAGATAGGTAGAAAATCATTCTTTTGAATGGTCTAGAATTTTAAATCAAGTGATTTTCTACCTGTCTACAAAAATTGTAAGAATATACAATTTGATCTACAAGTACATTTCCATATGGAGATCATTTGAACGGTTTAGTTTGACTATTTGAACTTTGAAAATGAAAATATTGATCCATAGTACAGACCAATGTGCGCTATGCATAGTACCTTAGCCTCACTCTTTTTTTTTTCCAAATTATTTCTTGAACTGATTGTGTTTAATTGAGGTTTAGTGGATGATCTTAGCTTGGTTAAAAAGACTTAATCACCAACCAACAGTATATGGGATACTGATAGCATACTGATCAGGTTTTGGTACGGGCATGTCCGATAAAACCTTTTCTTTTATCACTCTCTTGAGATACAAAAATCAACGATTTTGTTTATTGATTGGTTCAAATTATGTATTATTCAATTTGCAGTTTGAAGCATATAAATGTAGCAATGGTGACCATATTGAAAAATGTGACAAATGTGATAACTGCTTTGGGGGAGACCTACCTATTTGGCAAATACCATGATACCAAAGTGTGGACTGCTCTTGCCTTAATGGTAAATACTAATATTCATTGTATTTGAAACGTCTAAATTTCCAGAAGGGCAATTATCATAACAAACACTCCTTTTGGCTTTGTATATAAATGTATTTTCACTGCTCATGTATTGTATAAGACAAGCTTGTATGTATATAGATATTGAGGGACTGAAATATTGAAGTTGTTTTTCTTCCTTTGTTTATTTTTTTCAGATAGTATCTGCAATTTCAGGAGGAATCACAGATATCTCATTTAATGCTGTTGGATATCTATGGCAGTTTTGTAATTGTATTCTGACTGCTTCCTATTCGGTATTTCCTTTTTTTTTTTCCTGTAATTAATTTCTGAATTAGAATTTTCAAAGAAAGCTAATTGATGAATTATTTTTGCAATATGAAAATGATGGTTTTTTTTTGTGAACATTTGTCAGCTAACATTGAGGCGAGTAATGGACACTGCAAAACAAGCCACAAAATCAGGAAATTTGAATGAATTCTCAATGGTTTTATTAAACAATACTCTTTCTCTTCCACTGGGCCTATTTCTTGTACTAGTCTTCAATGAAATTGACTACCTCACTACCACGTGAGTTCTATATCCCTTTTAAATTTTTTATTTTTCATTGCATACCTTCAACTTACTTCAACTTCCACAAAATAAAAGAAATAAAAGAAATTGATAAAGCAACTAGATTAGTACACTAAAAGAAGAGTGAGACTATGGTAATATGCATAGTAAGGATCAACCATGCTATGGATCCATATCTCTATTTTCAAATTTCAAACAGTTGATCCAAAGCGTTAAACATGATCTCCATATGAAAATGTACATGGAGAGCAAATTTTACAGTTTTTAAAAATATTTTTACTATATTTTTGGATATGTAGAAAATTACTACTTTTGGATGGTCCAGAATTTTCAAATCAAGTAATTTTCTACCTATCTAAAAACATAGCAAAAAAATTCTAAAAATGTAAAATTCGACCTGTAAATACATTTTCATATGAAGATCATGTTCAGATGTTCAGATCGACTGTTTGGACTTCAAAAAAGGAAATATGAGTCCATTGTGTGGGCCGCTATATAATATGCATATTACCATAGCCTCACTCCTAAAAGAAAACAAGCACCAAATAAACACAAAAAGAAATGCACATATATACTGCATATAATATATATGCTCTGGATGTTATTATGATTATGTGTTATGCTAAGTGAATTGTCAGGCCTTTGTTGAAGGATCCTATGTTTTGGATTGTGATTACTTCAAGTGGATTTATGGGGTTGGCAATTAGTTTTACCTCCATGTGGTTTCTTCACCAGACCAGTGCCACCACTTACAGGTAACTGCACTTGCAATTGTAATGGCTAGTTTTTCCTTTTTGTTTCAGAAAACTCATTTAAATGTTTTTTATATTATTGCAGTTTAGTGGGGTCTCTAAATAAGATACCTCTTTCACTAGCTGGCATTCTACTTTTCCATGTTCCTACTAGCATTAAGAACGCCATGAGCATACTATTCGGTAATTTTTCTTTCTTTAATCTTAGTAAAAGTGTTATTATTTTGTACACTAGGTTAAAAAGTCAGTGTGGAATAAGCTTTCAGGTTCTTCAGGTTCCCAAGTACCTTTTTTGTCTTGCATTATAAAAAAAATTCATTTCTTAAATAGTAATGTGGGTATTTCTAAAATCCTCCCCCGACTTTTTTGTTCAATTTTGATCAAACCATCCCTTCATCACTAAGAAAGGGAAAAATGCCGGAGGGGGTAAAATGAGCATCTGAATGAAATTGGAACTTTTTTAGGGTTCGGGAAAATTTAGAAGTTCTAAAGGGCTTGCTTTACCCAATAAGTATAGGTCTTGATTTGAAAAGTTTACATCAGAAATGCAAGAAATAATGTTATTAACTTATATTTCATGACGCAGGGCTTTTGGCTGGTATATTTTTTGCAAAAGCGAAAATGCGTGAGAGATCTCAATCCTAGGTAGTCTAGAACAAGAACACAGTAGTACTGTTTTGCAAATTAGAATATACACGGGCAGAAGTAACAGCTATTCCAGTACAAAACATGTTTGCTTGGACTATACCAAATGGAGGCCTCCATTCGCTTTTTTTATTTGAAACGCCAAGTTATGGAGATGCTCCTAGTAAGTAGACCTGTGCGGTGATGTGGCAGGTGCTGATTGGCTCCCACGAGTCTTTATCACTTTATACATTCATGAGATGCTAAGGCCTTTGCAGTAGAAGTAGAGAATAGTTTGTAGAGTGAATCATATTATAAACATTATTCTCGGGTTTTAAAATCAAACACGTTATAGGAAGAAGGCTGCTTTTTTAAAAAAAAGGAAGTAAACATGTATACTGGGTGTATTGCTAATGTACTGATATGGTGTGAAAATCTGCTCATTTTTTTCATTTTGGTTATGTCAGTATCTGTTGCTTTCTATTCCCTTGCACATATGTCAAATTGTGCTCATTATTTTTCATTTTAGTTATGTCACTACCTATCTTATTTTTTATTGGGTATTTTGTTGGTTCATGACCGGTGCTCTATCTAAATTTTTTCTTCCTTTGGTTCGCATATATGTTGAAAATCCTGTATAACTCGTAAAATAATGTAAAGCAAAGTATGGACCAGCATGCGGACCAAATACCTTGAAGCGCAAGTACAAAGGAAAGATTCAGATGGCCTGTTCGGCAGCATGGGAAAGATTAAGGTGTTTTTCTTTTTTCTTGATTTTCTCATGTCTTTTTTGTGTTGTCTCCCGCACTCCAGTCCCCTAAACGTCCCCCTATTCTAACTAACTATATCAATCATTAAATCACCTTGAAAAACGTGTAAAACAAGTAAAAGATGTGTCTAGTTTTTTGGAAAAATATTTGATATCTTAAGTATGAATACTTGATGAATTATATATGAATATTTGATATTTTAGGTATGAATACTTTCCATTTTGTATGTGAATTAATTTAATCAATGAATGTAGTACTGGTGGTGTGATCCACGTGACTTTTTGGTTGTGGTCCCTAATCCAGGCTGTTCGTTACTGGCCCCGAAAAACGTGTAAAAGATGAATAAGTGATGTGTCCAGTTTTTTTTTTAAATACTTGATATCTTAGATATGAATACTTGATGAATTATATATGAATATTTGATATCTTAGGTATGACTACTTTCAATTTTGTATGTGAATTAATTTAATCAATGAATGTAGCACTGGTGGTGGTCCCCATCTAACTGTCTATCCCACTGGCGAAACCACTATTATGAATACTTGCTCGATTAGGTATGAATACTTGTGTGACAGATAACTCAAAAGCATGTCATCATAAATCTCATTTGAAAGAGAAAATTGTGTAGAAGACGTTCGTGATTTTAGATTTGTAAAATTCTCATAGATCGTCAGAAATATTGGTTAGATTGAACGGAGAAAAAAAACCTCCTTGAAAAACATGTAAAAAATGAGTAAGTGATGTGTTCAGTTTTTATTTAAATACTTGATATCTTAGATATGAATACTTGATGAACTATATATGAATATTTGATATATTAGATATGAATATTTTCCATTTTGTATGTGAATTAATTTACTCAATGAATGGGGGAACGTTTAGTGGTCTCCAGTTGTACTTTAACCGTTAGTTAGCTGGAGACGTTTTGGGGACACATCATGTTAGTCGATCCCGCTGATCAGTTTTTCTAACGAGTTCCTGTGATATTAGTACCGACTGTGATTTTTTTTTTTTTCATTTTTGGTCCTTTCAGCAAGAATTTAGGAAATCAGAGGAAAGTCTGGCCCAATGAGCCTAATCGGCCCAACCCAATTTTCAGGTTCCACCCTCAGAACTCTTTTTTTTTTTTTTGGGTACCTTTGCCTTCTGAACTATGAACCAAGACAGCAAACAAAATGATGCCCGGTGGAAGTCGGGTCCAATGAGTCTAATTAACCTAATAGGTTGCGTTGACCTGACTGAATCAGGTGGTACCTGAAGCGAATTCAGATCCAGTGCGATACCTTACCGTGCAGAATGAGACTTGAGTCGACCGTCCATTGATTTTGACTGAGTACTCCCACAGACGCATGGATCAATCTTCAGTTCTCCAGTCCAGTCTCCATAGACGGATGCAAGAGTCGAGATGGCAACGGAGAAAGGAGAAACAGGATCCAGGTGATATAAACCCGTGCCCGAACATACCAACAAGAAACCAATATGTCAACTATTTAAACTTTAAAAACAAAGATATGAATTACACGAACCCGAACCGATTGTAATATGCATATAACCGTAGCCTCACTCAAGGATAATTACCTTTTTTTTGCGTGTACCTATTCCCTAAACTTTATTAAACCAAATTGTTAATAACGATAACTCTCGAATTAAATGATAGTATTTTATTTTCTCAATAGGAACTCGGATCTGCTTGGCCAGTACTTGAAAAAAAAATTCCATTTCTTATAAATTGGAATTTTAGATTTCCGAGACAGTAAAAATAAATTTCATAGAAAATTAAATGATCGTGTTACAAGTATTTGGTGCCCTTAATTTTTTTTTTATTTCAAAATTTAAAATTCAAATGCCAAATTCACCGTTGATTTTGATATAAGAGATACATTTATGTTATAATTTGAAGTTCAGAGTAGAACTAGGGTGCTCTCGAGTTCACCAAGTCCTTGGTGAACTCAAGTCCAAAACTCGTTGGATCGGCTTCAAACGACGAATCCGACCGTTGAAATCCGTCTACCTTACGAGTGATGCGTCTACATGCAAAAATTTTAAATTTTGAAATTAATTTTGCATAGAGTCAAGTGGTAAAAAAACGTCAAAAAATGAATGCATTAAAATTAATTTATTAACCTTCTAATTTTGACCACTTGACTCTATACAAAATTAATTTCAAATTTTAAAATTTTTGCATGTAGACGCATCACTCGTAAGGTAGACGGGTTTCAATGGTCGGATTCGTCGTTTGAAGCCGATCCGATGAGTTTTGGACTTGAGTTCACCAAGGGCTTAGTAAACTCGAGAGCACCCTAGTTCTACTCTTGAAGTTCATTTTGTATATAAGATTAAATTGCCAAAAAAAAAAAGAATCTAGTCAACTATTTAATTCAAACAAACGCTTGTATCGTATTGGATGGTTATGACATTCGCCGGGCAACAATGACCCCGTGCACACACTTAGTTCAGCTAATATATTTCCACTAGCATTTCAGCAAAGTGCTTCTGATACTATAAACCGTTCAATCTCTATTTAAGTTAACGCTTTCATCAAGTGATGAGTTACATTAACAGAACAAAAACTTAGATATTTCACCATTGAAATTTAAAAATTAATTATTTCTCCGTCTAACTCAATAATTTTGTCATGTCTTTATTTCTTAATTAAATCACTTTAAAATATAGTTTAATAATAACAAAGAATTTAAAAGACAATTTTGCTTTCTTTCAAAAGCTCTTCCCATTTTGCAACTTAAATGGATCAGTTTTGCTTAAAAGCTCCGAATCGACCCAATAGAACAAACCCGCCGCAATTCGAATTGACTTTGTCAAAATCGAAATTGTTGTCGAATTGCATCGGCTGTAAAAAAGAAAAAAAAAAAAGAGTAAAAAAGAAAATGCGGTGAGCGTGGATCGAACACGCGACCTTCAGATCTTCAGTCTGACGCTCTCCCAACTGAGCTATCCCCGCTATGTTATAGCAGCGGGGAATAACTTATTAGTGCAAACCTTATTAACACAACTAAATCAGCTGCGTTTTTCTTAAAAGCTTGACAGAGACACAATATAGGTCGAGAGAGGAAATTAATCACGTCACATGTATCGATCATAAGACGTAATTCTGTGTGACGTGACATGACTAATTTTTTTAACATTATTTTTTAATTATAATTTATTTTGTAATAATTTCTTATTTTTTATTATATTGTCTTATTATTTTCATGTAAACTAACTAAAATTTGAAAACAATAATTAAACGTGATCAGTCATGTCATGTGTTGTTATTGTGTGACTACACGTGACTTGGGTTCTCCACTATTTTAATCACATTATATCACGTTAGATAAAAAATAAATTTTGATCATGTGTTGTAATGTGCCATAACCAAGTCATGACATATTAATCAAGTTATATTTTTCGAGATTGATGTACCCAATTCGTCAAATGTAAAATTACGGAGGTATGAACTTTTCTGTAAACTGACAATGTTTGTCCGGTTAATTACTTCAATGGAATAATCGGAAAAATAATTCCACAAACATCCTTTAGACCCAATCAGACAACTCCTTAATTATGTTTCTGACAGCATTTATTGACCTTCAAATAAATTGTGAAAGAACAATAAAAAAAAAAAAAAAATTGATATTCTGATTGATTGAAGATACCAAACACTTGGACGTTCATGTTTCCTCAAAAGTTCAAACTTTTCCAAAATAAAAATGAAATACGCACTTATAAAAATGAATACGCACGTATGTATCACCCTGTGTAAAAAAGAATGTAATTATTGAACTTTTATCTTTACATATAGTATATAATTTATGATTTGGGGTTTTATCCTTGAATGATTGGGGTCCAATGTTGCTATTGTTGTAAGTAGAGTGGGAAAAATGGCACCGCGGAGCCGGCTCTGTCACGGAACTGTGCAGTTACGGCACGGAACGTTACGGTATGCGTGTCAGTTACGTGTCGTAACTCACGTGTCCCGTGCCGTGATCATTCGCGTACTGTGACCATCTTTTGAAACTTTGGCACCACACGGCACGACACGTGAAAGATTTAGTCACAGCACGGCATGACACGTAGTCACGCGAGTCATGTGTAATTAGGACCATTAGATATTGATTTAATGGTGAATCTTGAATAAACTAACCTAAATTATAATTAAATGGTCACGCGAGTCACGTATGGTCACAGCACGTTTTGACACAACGCGAGTCACCAGACTGAGTACAATTGAATCGGACAGTCCAACATTGTTATTTTTAACTTGACACAAATCTCAAAGCACAAAGAATACTGCGCTCCTGTGTCATCCCGAGCAAGCACCGACTAAGAGTAAATCTGGACCGTCCGTTTCAATTGTGTTGAGTCAGGTACCTGGGAGGATACGGATCATCTGAGTGTGTGCATATTTGTGTTTATGAAATTATTTGGTATTGGATACAAATGGAATAACTGTAGACACTGATCTTTGCATTTGCTTTGGAATCTCAAATGAAAAATTGATCTGATTGTGACATCAAGAAGGTTTGAATGGTGATTAAAAAAAAAAAAAGAATGATTGAAAAAAAATTGGTAGTTAATGATAAAAAAATATGGGTCTCTTCTTATGTTTCTCTGCTGGTTCTCTAACTGATACAGTGTGTACTAATTGGCCTTTCAGACTCGATGAGAAATGCTTATAGTAAACAGCATGTGGATTTGCATCATCGTATGCAAACCAGAAACTTGGTTGCTTTGTGAAACCTAAGGATTTTTTTCATTAGTTGATTAAGTGAGGTTATAGCAGAGAAAAGAAATTTTACATAGATACGCTTGCATTTTTTTTTAGAAAGAACTAATTGGTGTTTGAACATCTGAAAACCAGCCAATTACTTTTACTGATGTAGCATATCCGATCTGTAAGCAATTTGATGCTCAATTACACAAATTGTGGTCAATATGTTGCACAGTTGGGATCATTTGAAGCAAAATTGGGTTAATTTGAGGTTCAATTACTGTATGATTTATTACTGTAAGTATTCAGGGTAGTTTTGTCGAATCAGGCTGCTTTTTACTGGTCAATTTTTGTCAGTGGAGTGCTCATTATGCGATCCACATACTAAACCTATCTTATAATGCAAATATGGATAACATTAGAGACATAGATTCTGTTAGAAAAAAAGCATTTTAGCTAGATTTGATATCATGTATCACTGTAGAGAACAACATATATGATTTCCAATAAAGAGTAAGTTAACAAAAAATGGAAAATCTAAAAATGCTCTGCCCCTCTTACATCTACTAGCTATTGTCAGCATGTGCATGTTATTGTTTTTGGCTTGTGTGTAGATGCATATCCTAACATGTATAGCTAACAACACAATCATATAACTATGAAAGTTCAAAAAAATTGTCACATATGCCCCTGGAACCGTAGAAAAAGAAAAGAATGGTTATGAGAAATCAGTTTATATGCTTCTTAAATGTCATTTAATGGCAATGTGACTTGAGAGAATTTTAATGCTTGGAACTTGGAAGTCTATAAAACAGTTTAAAAACAAGTTTAATTGCCATTTTTTGAAAGCATGAAGGTTGTAATTAGAATAGATTGATCTTCTAGCTAGACTGATAAGAGTAAGAACTAAGAACTATATGCAGATGTGATTGGTGGTACATCCACATGTCAGTCATGTACCATTGCTTTAAGTACACAAAGGCAACCATGTCTTCAATTAATAGTTTACAATGGGCTTGATGTAAAATACATGGTTTTTCTTATAATCATTCTTTCCGAAGGAGCAGAAGAACTTAACAGTAAATTTTTCAAATTGCTCGATTAATGGT
Source organism: Carex parvula (assembly GCA_025461045.1). Taxonomy (NCBI): domain Eukaryota; kingdom Viridiplantae; phylum Streptophyta; class Magnoliopsida; order Poales; family Cyperaceae; genus Carex; species Carex parvula. The sequence goes on from JAJGRW010000255.1 coordinate 184,160, forward strand.
CAATCAATTTTACAATTTGATATACAATCTTCTTAAAAAAAATATATTTAATTTATCTATACAGGATAAACACACATGGTATAGCAATGCTGATATTCTAAGTGCTTTGACAGTCACAGAGTTATTTTGCCTCACTTTCCAATCCCAAATCTACAACTAGAAGAACATTTATCCGTAAGTAGCATGGTGATACTGAGAAATGTATATCAGAAGTCAAAGCAGGGCAGCTGTCAAAAAAAAAAAAAAAAACAGAGAGAAAGCTAGATTTTGTTTATTATTGACACCAGTCCAACTGCCACAAAAGAGTATTTTAGAAGAAGCAAACAATCACAAACATCTTGAACTCTTCAAAACAAACATAGATATCTTGAAACACAATAACAACCCTATAATATCTACCGGCAGTTAAAACAGTAATATATTAACAAAAGTACAGTATCAGGAAGTTAACCTGGACTATAGATCACATTGAATATAGATACTTTTAGTTTGAACAAAAAGAACTGTAAAAAAAAAAACAAAATAAAATGCTAAAGTTTATTTTCATATTTATCTAACTAGTTGCATGCTAAAATCCTTCATTAGCAGAACTTCAGTAGTGGCACCTTTTAATCCAAGTCCCATAGCACTATTGAATCAGATTCTCCAAGAGCATGCATATGCACTGATGTAATTAGAATTCTTGATTCCTGTTATATTATGAAAAGTGTAATTAGTGCATCTTACTGCTGGAAGATAGAAGGTGGACTTCAGCAAGTTATACTTCAACAAGTGTGCTGCATGTATACGTCTTTACTAAAGAATTTGCTAACGTTATAAAAACAAAAATCACAACCTAATTTTTTTACAAAAAAATATTTACAACTTGCTTAGGTTCATTTTTTTTCCTACCAAAGGTTGTTTAAGTCCCTTTTGTTTTTAAATATTACAAAAAACATTCCTCGATCCGCAGGAGAAGACATAATTTTGTCATCTAATCTTAATTTACAACTGGTGGACATCTAAGAATTTTCAATTAGGGTAACTAAAAGTTTGTGCTTTTCGGTTTACTAAATATTCCACGAGCCAGTCCGCCAACAACATTTGTTACTTTGCCATGCTATTTCTTCTAAGGGCATGCTAATTTTGCGAACACAATGATTGGTCAAACTGATAGAAATGAACATTTCATGATGGTCATCACGCTTGTTGTCACCAAGTATACTGATGACAAAGGTTTTGTAAATGCTAATGGTAAATTATGCTTTGTTAACTACTACTGACCATTTTAAATCAGGTAGAAAGCATGCATATATGTCTTCAACACTGCCAATGTCATATTTACAGTGTTGTCTCCAATCTCCAATACACTAACAACAAATTAAATATGTTTTTAGAACTACTAACAACCATTGTAAATCAGTTAGAAAACATAAAAATAGGCACTTAATATTGTCAATGACAGAACATACAATATTAATCTTTAAATAAAAACGAAGAATTAAAGATCAGCATTACCTGTTACGAACAGGGACGGTCATACTTTATAAATCCGTAGGACAGCTAGATAAGGCTACGTGTAACCTACAAGGGCAATCCAGATAGGGGGGACCCGAAAGGAAATACTAATCTCCAGTTCAGTGGAACCACCATCCCACTTTCCAGATTAACCCGATTCAAGCAAACATGAAAAAAATTCCTGGTCGGATCGCTCATCTGCTTTATGTCATAGTATACTTTATTCTCTTGCTTTTCATCACATTGCAGAATAATCGAATTCGAATGCCTCTCATTGAGAAAAAGCACCCGCTTTCCAATGTCTTTCACTTCAAGCCATGTCTGCCAATCATCAGACCACTTATACACATAAACCATAGGATCGGAAAAATATTTAATCATTCTGACTATAAGAGGTCCACTAGAACCTGCATCTCCCACAATATTTATCTTATCACGAAACGCAGAGGTGAGAGCTGAGTTTAGAAGGGAAGGTCCACACGGAACGGTCCTGTAGGTCATAAACAGATATTTCCATTTCAGTATTCACCGTGTAAACCAAGTTATTATATAAAGTGAAATTCTCCACCCTTAGAAGCGGATTCCACTCCTTCAATTCAGTCCAGTGAGAATCCCCAATTCGGCAGAAGACCAACTCCCAATTTGATGTGTGTGATGAAAACAAAGCCACAACAACACAACCAGGCTTGAAAGGATTGCAAGACAAACTTGCCTTTTGTATTCAACTTTTGTGTCCTTTATGATAGTCGGAAGGAATCAGAAGGGTTGGAGGGGCATCCAAAGAAGGAAGGTCGATGCATCTACTGGTAATTGGATTGAGCAGCGACACTCTGTGTTCATGTTCCAGCACAAGCCAATCATGGGAGGAGCCACAACAGTATTTGCCGCTCATGTACGGCAACTAAAACTGATATGTTTTTGACCGAGCAATATCATAGAAGGATACATGAGCATCAGTAAATACCGGGTTGAGGAGAGAGCATAAGCCATGGAAATTGGGGAGGGAGATGGTGCGGGTGGGGTGTCAGGGCATTTCGCCACGCCTTGCAAACTGCTCTGAGATGAACGTATTGTGTGTTGGTGGTGACCTTTTCAGCGATGACCAGTAGCAGATCACATGGGAGATCGGCCCAACACGGTCTCATCTTTGCTTCATTCAAGGGTAACTGCTTGGACTGATGCCTGGAAATAGAAGATAAAAGAGAGAATAATTTACTTTCCATCCCTATACTTTAAATTAAAAATATCATGCATTAGCACTTAAAACCCAGGGAAAGATAAAACACATAAACCATTTCCTTCTTCAAAACAAAAATACTTTATTAAATATCTAATTCTACATATTAAAACAGTAAAATTTACCCAACTGGTCTTTTAATTTTCTAGTTGCGAAGGAAGGTAAAAACGTGCAACAATTCATAGTTAAATAGGTGCTTGTTCTAAGTTCTAAAATTGTGGTTGTAGGTATGGTGGAGAGAATGAAAGGGCTAGAGGGGATGGCGAGGCGAACTTACATCTTCGAATTATGGTGATTTCTCTAAATCCGAGGAAGTAGCCCAGCTTCGTTCCGACTGCGTTTTTGCGTCCAAGCAGAGAAGACGACGAGAGGAACCTACTAATAAAAAGAAACTTAGATATTGGTCAATCATAATTCTTCAATTAGATGCTTCTCTATTAAAACTTTAAAATTAATTATTTTTTCATTTAAATAGAACTATATTATAAATTATACCTATTTCTCAAATTTATATATAACTATAAATATATAACTATATTTAGATTAAAAAAACTAATTAATTTTGAAGTTTTAATACATAAATATCAAATTAATTTTAAAGTTATGATGGGCGTATATCTAATTGAAGAAACAAATTGGGCCAAAAAAATTAATAGCCTATCAGCTAGATCCAAATTCAGCTGGAAATTAAATTAAACCAGCGAGCCAATTGCGATTCAATGTCAAAATTACAAGGTTTAATTCGTTGAATCAGGTTGCACACCTAAGGTTATCCTCTTTTAGCCTCTCTACAACAAAATTCAGACCAAGACAGATAAGAACTAACAGATTATATATAGAGAGAGTAAAAGAGAGTGCCTTTTTTTGACAAATTGGTAGTGGCTCTCCTCCTGTCCAATCAATATCTCCTTGCATTCTTAAAAAAAAAAATAAAGAATTTATAAAACTTGTATGTTATTTCTTATTTGAAATTCTAAAGTATTTATGCCACACTTCGATCTTCTAAGACATGACGTCTTCAGTCGTAAATACACGATTACACATATACCCCGCCAATGCTTACCTATTAAATTAAACCTTAATATTTTTTTTAAAGTTGCCACAAAATCAGGGACTACGTCTAATATGAATCAAATTATATAAAGATAGCTATATATACATTGTTTAATTATTGTTTTATAAATTTGTCCTATGATGTTGGAATAACTGATTATAAATTATTGTTTGTTTATTTTTTTCTTTTAATTAGACTATTATTGGAAATAGTTTTATTTCGTTGAAACACAATTTGGATTCAAATTTCCAAAATAATTTAGATTATCGAAATTGTATGCCGCTTGGCAATACAGTTCATTTAATATGATTTTAGAAAATTGCAATCACATGTTGAAATCTAACGCCAAGGCAAGAAAATTAACAAGAATTATGTGTCTCCTATTTATAAATAACATAAATTTAATATTGGATATATTTTATTATCATGTTGATACTATTTAATAATCCTTTTGTAATAGTTTCGAATATATTTTTTTTCTCATGCTTATGAAGTATTCTTTTCTCCTTTTTTTTTTTTTTATAAAAATGGTCACGATGGACCACATAGTCCATTGCAAATATAAACATATAATTACAAAAAAAATTAAGTATAAATAGTATGTCTTTTTGTCTGTTCTGCTTCTTAATTACCAACAAAAAGCAGCAAATGAGCTAAAATTGTGTATTCTATAACTCTTTAAAAAAAAAAAAACTATGACTTCTATTATTAATCAGATGGGGAAAAATTAATTGAATTTATATACAGTAATTGGTATAAAAAAAATTTATCGAATTACATGCTCTTAATTTTCAAGCTATAAAATATGGAAATCATAACAATGAATTAAGAAAATGTGAACGAGATCAAGATCCTCGTTATTTTCGATAAATGATAATAAATTGGTGCGACCGATTTGATCCAACGGAGCAATTAAGTTGGGTTTATAAGAGGACATTCATGGTACTGGATTTTCAATATCTTCTCGCAAGAAAAATTGCACTGGATCTCAATTTTTTTCAATTATTTACTTATTTTATTGCATTCACGATCAAATCTAATAATTTAAACTGAACAAATGAATGAAGGAATGAAATGAACAAATAAATAATCAACGAATCTTTACAAATTTCTTCTTGTCGGCGTGTAAAAGATAACTAAAACCAATTACCCAAAAGTATATATAAAAGGAACAAAAAAAAAAGAGAGAGAACAAAACCTATTACGTATATGTTATCTGTCTATTTACCTATCAAGAAATTAAGTATTGACGAGATACCTCACCGTATAAGTCTCGTATTAAATTCATTTTTTTTTTTTTTTGGTTTAAAGCCCGTAGGCACGTATTAAAATGTTGGAGACTCCATCTGGTATCTCACTTCCTATTCCAATTCCAGAACATGTCGGTGTCGTGCCAGTGACATCTCTCTAAGATTTGTGCCAAATTAAAATAAACAATTCGGATCTCACTCCACCGATTAGTTGGGCTTTCTTTGCCAGAAAGTCTTGGTTTTCTTTATGACTTAATTTCTCACCATCATGTTAAAAAGTATTTACATATTGATATTTCAAACTGTAATGTTATAATTGTAAGTCTATGAAATTTTTATAATTTAAGCAAGTATTTAAGTACTCTGTGTAAAAAAGAATGCAATTATTGAACTTTTATCTTTATATATAGTATAATTTCTGATTTGGGGTTTTATCCTTGAATGATTGGGGTCTAATGTTGCTATTGTTGTAAGTAGAGTGGGAAAAATGGCACGGCAGAGCCGGCTCTGTCACGGAACGACACGGTACGCGCGTCAGTTACGTGTCGTAGACCCGCGTGTCCCGTGCCATGACCATTCACGTGCCATGTCCATTTTTTGAAACTTTGGCACGACACGGCACGACACGTGAAAGATATAGTCACAGCACGGCACAACAAGTAGCCACGCGAGTCATGTGTAATTAGGACTATTAGATATTGATTTAATGGTGAATCTTGAATAAACTAACCTAAATTATAATTAAATGGTCACGCGAGTCACGTATGGTCACGGCACGTTTAGACACAACATGACTCAAATGGCGTGGCCATTCACGTGCCGTGACCATCCCTTGACATTTTGATCACGGCATGACACGTGAAAAATTAACTTGGTCACGGCATTTTAGTCACGGCACGGCACAGCACAGCATGTTTTTTCCACTCTAGTTGTAAGTCATCACACTGTACCGGTATCAGTTTTGCAGCTGGTACCAAGTCTAGCAAAGGTTCTCCTTTTTTGTTAAAGCAAAATTTGTGAATAAATCCAATTTCCAACAACCGAAAAGAAAAAACAATAGAACCCCCCAATATTCTTTATAAATAAGTCCAATTTCTTTCACTACAACTATCCAAAACTTAAAACCACAAAATCCTTATAAGTATTAAATTATTCTTCCTCTTCTTCTCCTTCTCCTTTTCCATCTTCTTGTTCAGATCCCTTCACAAAGTAAATTGTAAAATTTAGATTATACTAAAACAAAATTAAAAAAATATAGATCAACCAATTGACAAATAAATCTCGATGCATGAGATCAATTCATACCATCAGGAAAACGTAACCAGGTTACACACAAGACTCATTAAACTAGTACCAGATTAGTTATGTGTCCAATACAACAACAACAAAAAGCAAACAATTAAATGCAATAGATAAAAGCTACTACAAAAGATCGCAAATCTCGTAAGATATTATAAAATTAAGTACTAGTCAACAAAGGGAGAGGGAGAGGGAGAGCAGAGATGGATACATCGGCCGACCTTTTTCTTAACCTTTCTTTTTCGTGAGAAAGATATATGGAAGAAAGGAACAAAAAAAAGAGAAGAGTAACGGAGAGGTTTGTTTAAATTCCGTGTCTTCTCAGCGATGTTACTTGAATTTCATCAGCGACTTGATCAAACACGAGTTTTAAAGCCGATCCAAAGGCAACAAATTTATGCTCACCATAGAGGCTTGGTGAGCATAGCATAGCCTCATTCTATACTTATTGCCTGACAACAATATTTCTGAGGTCAAAACACGGAACAAAAGAGCAAACATGAATTTTTAGTGTTTGGTTATAACAGGAGTAATGACCTTACCCTCAACTAGTATGCTCAGAGACCTTCTAAAAGCAAATATGTTGTGCAACAAAACGAGTTCTTAAAAGCATCCAATACGAGCACATGAACTATGCATGCCTACTACTAATGAAACGCGTGATCAGACTCATATTATCATTTATATATAATAAGTTAATAACTTCATATAATTTATACAGATTCAATATTATCTTTTATAATAATAACTTCATATAATTTATACAATATATCCGTGGACATGAATATTGAATAAAACCAACTATTTATATATGAGGAGGGATCCACTTACAACAAATTTGAGTTACAACAAAGTTACAACATTCATTTTTTTCATTTTCAAAGTCCAAATCGTCGATCCAACCGTTCAACATGATCATCTAAATAAAATGTACTTGCAGATCAAATTTTATATTTTTTTGAATTTTTTTACTATTTATTAAGATGGGTACAAAATTCAATGGTCTAAGTATGGCTATTTTTTGTAAAATACTTAATAAATAGTAAAAAAATTCAAAAAAAATATAAAATTTGATCTGCAAGTACATTTTATTTAGATGATCATGTTGAACGGTTGGATCGACGATTTGGACTTTGAAAATGAAAAAAATGAATGTTGTAACTTTGTTGTAACTCAAATTTGTTGTAAGTGGATCCCTCCTCATTTATATATATTATTTCATGATTGTTTTATATATTTGTCCTATGATGTTGGAGATAACTGATTACAAATTTATGCAAACAACCTTTACAGAGTATATACAACATTTTTTATTTCGGCCAATTAAATTTTTAGTTGCAACAGTTATAAATTATTTTTTCTCAAAGAAAATTGGTTGCCGATAGTTGCAAGAGGTTTCGTTGAAAAATTTTCTTTCTTAGAGATTAAGTGAGTATTTTTTTGTCTATTTTGTAGAGTAAATCAATTTGTATTACATGTCTTTTAATGTTATCTTGCTTATTTGAAATTATAATGAATTATTGTATCTAGGTGAAGAAAAGTGGCTCACATTTGATCTAACTATAATCCATTGTCCAAAGCAGTATAATTCATGTGACTGTGCTATGTTTGTATTACGATATATTTACAACATAATCACAGGGGCTGATGTCTCTTGTTTCAAACAGGTAAAATGTCATCACTCTAGGTAACATTAAGTTTCATTTATTTTACGATTCATAATCTGATTAGTTTATTTTTGTTTTAAATTTTGCAGTCTCATATCAACAAAGAGCGCCTCATAATTTTGTATAAAATTTTGACATCTGACAGGAATGAGTCAAAGTGGAAAATGAAGGATTTGTGACTATGTGTGAATATTGCGGTTTCTATCTTGAAGTGTGGATGTGTGAATATGATATGTTAGTATTTGTAAACAATTGAAATATTTATCTAATAATAGTTGTTAGGATATAATATGTTGTTAACAATTGTAAATAGTGGGTAATTGTATTGAGGTTTATAATGCAGTTTTGATGACTTAGTTGATTGTTTATTTTTAAATTATTGATGAATGATGTTTAAATGGTTGCTAACAGAGCTCTAAATGCTTCAGAATAGGCTTCAAAAGTGATAGTTGAGAAAAAATGCCAATTGAAAAAATTAGGTTTGTGGTTTAAACGGTTGAAAGTAATAGTTTAAATGATAAACATTAGAGGGTTAAATGGTTACAAATGGTCGTCGTGATCAAAAGTGCGAGTTGTACAAAATAAAATAATTTTAACTTATTTTTTTTAGGTTTAAACTGTTGAATTTATTAGTTTAAATGGTAGAGACAAGACGTTTAAATTGTTGACAATCCGCGTTCCAAGAGGCGTACCAACCTTCTAGAAGGTCATTGTGTTCAAAATTTCCAAGAAAAAAAATTAACTTAGGTTTGTGGTTTTGAAATCTTCAACGTAGTAGTTTAAATAGTATATACTTGAGGTTTAAATTGTTGACAATCTGCATTCGAATATGCTTACAGACCTTCTAGAAGATTGTCGTGGTCAAGAATGTCAGCTGTCAACATTCTGGAAGGTCGACAAAGTTCGAAGACACGCTCGGTGACTGGGGGCGCGCTCGAGGATTTGGTGTTTGGCGTAAAAAATGAAAATTTTATGACTTAATCTTGAAATTTAAATACTTGAAGGACGATATTTAAATAGTTGCTTTTCTAGGTTTAAATGGTTGGGCATGGAGGCACTGGATATGGCGCTAGATGGACGCCGACATTCTAGAAGGTTGGGGGCGCGTTCGGAGATTTATTTGAGAGGAAATTACCAGACTCTTTTTTAAAAATGGTTGCTTAATTTTTATAAAAAAAATATAAACATGTCTTCTATTATAAATTTTAGTTTAATCAAATTTGTTTCAAAGTATGTCTCATATTTATGAATAAAACAAGTTTAATATTGAATATATTTTATGGTCATATTAATGTTATTTAATAATCCCTTTGTTTTGGGTTTAAGAAATATGAATAATTATTTTAGTACCCGCGCTACAGTACCCGCACTGTACCCGCACTATACCCACACTTCCATAAATGTAAGGTTGCGGTCCCCACAACTACCGATCTAACTAACAATGTTATCGGACCTTCCATTTTGAATTTCAAATGTTCCTTTCTCTCCGCTTTTTTCTTTTTCGAAGGCTTCGGTGATTTTGAGGTGATTTGGAGACAATTTCGAAACTGAAAGCGATTCCGTGTGGTTCTCACAAGTTTAATCGGTGATTTTGAAATGTGATCAGCTAGATTAATATTGTTTCTTTTCGATTTTGTTTTTGTTCTGGTGAATTAATAATGATATATCGTTTCGTTTCTATTTCATATACACAATCGTGTTTCAGTGTTGCTGGATTTTGAGATGTTTGTGATAATTTGATTTGCGAAGATGATGTAATTGTCTATTATGTGTTCAGATATAAATACTTGGTAGTTCAGATATAAATACTTGATGTGTTCAGATATAAATACTTGGTAGTTTAGATATAAATACTTTATGTGTTCAGAAATAAATACTTGATGTGTTCAAATATAAATACTTGGTAGTTCATATATAAATACTTGGTAGTTTAGATATAAATACTTGATGTGTTCAGAAATAAATACTTGATGTGTTCAGATGTAAATACTTGGTAGTTCAGATATAAATACTTGATGTATTCAGATACAAAATTCATTTTAATAAAGTGACAGTTATAATTTAAAGTTAAAAAAAATTAATAACAACCAATTATTAAAAGAAAATAACGTTATATGGTTTAAATTATTTATTTGAAAAATATATAATAAACTTCCGTTGGGCCGATTATTATATATGAATTCATATAAAATCATAGAGAATACTAATAGATTACAATTAGTGCAACATATATACATATTGCCTTTTGTGCACATGCAATCTCATGTGATCCATATAACATATACTCCTGAAGATCCAATACAATGTTTGTATAAAAGTTTATGTCATTACCACTTAGTAACCATGCGATCAAGGTTTGGCCCAAGTTTCGTAGTTGGGCTCATGTTGCCAAAACTCTTGGTTATGATCTAGTTTGGACCAAATTTCATACAAACTAGTTGTATTAGATCCAACATATAAAAAAGAGAGTGCTCATGTGATCCATGACATGATGCCTCTTGGTTAAAGGTCTCCAACATTTCAACTCAAATATTTTTTTAAGATTCTTATTCATCCAACGTAATATAGATATAAATACTTTAGTTCGTAGGTATAAATACCACAGCCTTATAGTTATAAATACTTTGTTTTGTAACTATAAATACCACAAGAATAGAGATATAAATATTACCCGCACATAAGCTAAGTCAATATTTTTTTGTCAACATTTTTTGTTGATAATTTTAGTGGTCCCCACATGTCGTTTATTACCCACACATAAGCTAAGTCAACGTTTTTTGTTGACAATTTTAGTGGTCCCCACATGCCGTTTGAGTGGTCCCCAAATGCGGGTACGAAGCGAGGATTTTTCAAGAAAAGGTGCGGGTACGGTTATTTAAGAAAAATTCATATATCATATATGTAGTTCATTGTATAGATATAAATACTTGTCTTGTATAGATATAAATACTTCACAATGTTACTATTAATACTTGTAAAACAAAATTATAGTTTTGGAATGGTTGTGTGGTCCCCTAATGCGGGTACAACGCGAAATATTTTCAAAAAAAGGTGCTGGTACGGTTATTTAAGGAAAATTCATATATCATATATGTATTCATTGTATAGATATAAATACTTGTCTTGTATAGATATAAATACTTCACAATGTTACTATTAATACTTGGAAAATAAAATTACAGTTTTGGAACGGTTGCGGTCCCCACAAACAGTTATGGCAGTTTAGGTGCGGGTACAGTGCGGATACTCAACTGCGGGTACTCATATCAGCTTCCAAGAAATATAGAGAAATGGCGCTAGTACAAAAATATATATATTAGCTTGAGTTGTGATAAAAAATTTCTAAAATTAATGTGAATATCCAAAATAGAAAATTAAGCTTAGTAAATGTTGAATATTATTAATATTATTGTATAAAAACCTGTAGTTTATGCATTATTCAGACATTAAAGAAATTTTGTTTATGAATTGCTCTTTTTTTAAACAAATAGATTTCAACTTAGTGATTGTTATTTGATGTTTAATATTTCTCGTGTGATAAAAAAAAAATATATGCATAATTTTTTTAAGCTTCGAAGTTCTAAAATAACTAAAAATTTATTACAATCTGTACTTCGCATCATTGACAACAAAAATTGAAAGCGACAACGTATACTTTAAAAGTAAAAATGAAAGCGGATGTAGATGCTCTTATTTAATTGGATGGAAAAATAATTGAGCTTATATAAAATTATTGTTAAAAAATTATCAAATTGCATATTTTCCAGCAATAAAACATGAAAAATAGAATGAATTAAGAAATTGTGAACGCGGTAAATGATAATAATTTGCTGCGACTGGTTTAAAAGAGGACATTCATAGTGCTGGATTTTCAATATCTTTTCACAAATGAAAATTGTACTGAAATCTCAATTTAGTTCCATTATTACCGAACGAACATTTACTCTTAGTGGCAAATTGCATTCACAATCAATACTAATAATCTAAAATGAACAAATGAATGAAGAAATGAAATAAATAATTAATGAATGAATATTTATTTCCTTGCAATTAATTAGTTTCTACTTCAGGAACAAAAAAAGAAAAGAATAGAGAGAAGAAACCTATTACCTATTTGATATCTATCTATCTATCTATCAAGAAATTCAGTATTGACGAGGTACTTCACCGTATAAAGTTAAATTTGAACCATCTATTAATAATTGACACGAATCTTAAAGGAATCCCGTGAAGGTCAGTTTTGACTGCCACACCAAGAAGAAGTAGAACCATTCCTGCTCAGAAGCTCATCACACGGCGATGGCAAAGCATCAAACACCTCTCCCTTAACAAACTGACAAGTCCATTTTTCTTTCATTTTCACCCCTCTAAAACTGACATTTCGTATACAGATATCCTCGTAGACCGTACCCTCGATCCCCTCCAGCACAGGAGCACGACTAATTCCTTCACCAACTAAATTACTTATGTACACATTGCTAACTCTAGGAAGCTCTTTCGGGTCGAAGTTTTGGTCCGGGTGGTCATTTGCCCCTCTACTAAACCTTACCGGAATTTTCACATGTAGCATTGTTATATTTGTCACGGTAACATTTGTTATGTATCCCCCTCTTCCTCTGTCGGATTTTAAACGTAAGGCTGATGACGAGTTGTACACGTAGATGTCTTGTATTAAAATGTTAGAGACGCCACCAGACATCTCGCTTCCTATTCCAATTCCAGAACATGTCGGTGTCGTGCCAGTGACCCGTTGGATCGTGATGTTTGAGCTAGGACGAGCGGCTTTGATGCCGTAGTGGTCCCAGCCACTTTTTATTGCCACAAGGTCATCTCCACTTTTGATGTAACAATCTTCTATGCATACGTTGGTGCTTGAATCTGTCAGATTGGATGTGGGTTTTATATAAGTTAGATATTATTAGGAATGGGGCATGCTGAGTTTTAAAAATTAATTGGGGAGAAATGCAAAATACCAACCTGGATCAATTCCATCAGTGTTTGGCGAGTTGAGAGGAGCAAGTATAGTCATATTTCTTATGACCACATTGCTGGATCAAATAAAATAAAAGATGAAGAACCAAATAAGAATTGAGATCCATAATCAAATAACCTTAGCGTTTTTAATTTTGTTAGAGGGAATTTATGACAAATGAGGAGCTATCATAATATTTAAATACGAGACTGCGAGAAACAGTCTGACCTTTGTAAATATTTTTCTATCAATATATCTTTTAGTGGATCTTTTCCACTAAACTTCAAAAAAAAAAATCAAAATAGATTTATTTAGAACTTGCTAGTCTGATTATAAATTAAAATTCACTTACATTTAATTTCAATATGGTTCCAATTTTTTTTTGTTTTGAAAAATTAATACCTGCAGTAGACAGGATGAATGGTCCAAAAGGGGGAATTGAGAAATGTGAGATTAGAGATGAGTATATTGTTTGAATTCATAATCTCAACAAGGTGGCCTCTTGTGTAATTTAAGGTTTTATTCCACCATAATTCCCACCAAATTCTCCCTTGTCCATCTATACTTCCATTATTCCCTGTAATATGTATCAAGCAATTCCCATAAATTAAATGGTAAACAGATAAAATAAAAGCAAAATAATCAGTTATATATATACATTAAGAGTACATTGGTTTGACAGATTGATTCATTACAATAGGCAACCATAATCCTAACATCCATTTTTTTGTTTGATTTTTTCCATAGAACTGGAGGCTACCATTGATGAGTTACTGGAGAGAAGCCCAAAGTTGAAACAAAATGCTCCAATTTGAACTTCTATTATTTCAATAACATAGGTAAGATAAGACAAGGCTGTGATGTTAATTGATTAACTAACTTCAAATGAAGAGATGTGACTATCTAGTGGCACATGATCTCATAGATTGCATTAAGGTAGCAACAAGGAAATCAGAAAAGATAAATTTTATATTCCATTGACTAAACTATTATTGTAATAGCTATCTTAAAAATTTGAGCACTCCTCAAGCTGCTCACAATAAAAAGATTCTCATTTGGAAAAAGTGAAAATAAATCAGCCCAGTTCCAATTAGAAATATATATTTTTGTTTTAATTTAAAAAAAATAACATGTAATGAGTACTTCAGGTTAAAGCATGTAAGTGAAGTACCTGTAATTACAACATCAGTAAGTCCATTTCCATGAATTAGGCTGATGTGGCGCGGTCCTAACCTCTCTCTGCCGCGCCCGTAAGACGGCAATGGCACTATTAACGGCCAGTCTTGTGGGTCCTACAAAACATAATCCCTAAATCATCCCAATTATGAATGTCCAGACTATATATCTAATTATCTACCATGTCATATGAAAAATATATAAAAACAGTGTTCATAGTGAGTAGCTAGAATATAAGAATATAAAAAAATGAACAGCGATGAAGATTCCAACTGCTATTACAACAAAGCAATCACAAAAAGAGCAACTTATTCTGATTTCAAGATCATAACTACACTATTATAGAATTGTTGTTTTTACTATATGAATTTGGTAGTTAGGAAAATTAACAACATATTTTCCACAATTTTTTCCCATATGAGAAGAAGCCTGTCTAGAATGAACTATAAATGGTTGAAAATCAGGTATTTTGTTAGAATCTAAAAATGTGGTATTTTATCATCTTTTGTGGATGAGAAGGAATATGGGGGTTGAGATATTGCTATCAGTGCTTTAAAGAATATAGAATAAAGCAAAAAAAACTTCCAAACAAGAAAATATACATGGCTTCAAGAGAAAACAAGAAAGCACCCTTTTATGTGTAAAGAACCTGATAAGATATTTACCTTCTTTTTATTTATTAGGACAAAAATGCATGTTCTTTGATATTTTATTTCAGTGAAACATGAGCATTCTGGGTTTTATTAGAAAAATGCTAATCATATCTTGCTATTGATCTTTTCATTAATGCATAGGCATTACATTGCATCTAAAAAAATCATCAAGTTGAGGAAGTAGAGTATTACTGAGAATTTATCTTGAATCTCAAAATTAAGATAAGTTCTACATTTTCTTATGAAGAAAATCAATTTTGAATTCCTCAAAGAAATTCCAGGTGTCCTAGTACCAGTACCAAAGAAATAAAGTATCTTTTAATCCTATAATTAAGTCTCTAATCAAGAATCTACCACCTAATTGTTCTGCTCTTCAAGTGCTAGATTACAAAATTGATCTTTTAAACAACCAATAATCCAACCCATATCAATTCATAACAAACCATAAGACAAAATACTTCTTTAATTTTGATTTTTGAAAGATTCTCTCTGTCTGTATCTCTCATGCATACCTGTGAACCAAGAATGCATGCACCTTCCTCCAAAAACAAGGTGAAATTGCTTGTCAAGTTGAAACTGCCTGTTAACCACCGGCCGGCCGGCACGTTCAACTGGGCCCCACCGTCAGCCGCATATGTACTCAGCTGTTCAACCGCCTTTCTGAAGGCTCCGGTATTTGACATGGTCCCATCACCGACCCCACCAAACTCCTTGATAGATGAAACAATCTTCCTCGGTCGGCCGTGCAGGTACAAGGCTGAACAGCTTCTCAGGTCCACTTCCTGTGATGAACTGGGTGCAAATCCAATAAGGCGGGCTGGCGTGCTCTGATTCCATGTCAGCCCTAATATTACCAAGGCTATGCACAATACAGCCCAGCTGGAGCGCCATGGGTTCTTTAGAAATTGAACCCATGGCCTAATATAGACATCCATGTTCCATGGTGACATGAGAGAGATGGAGAGAAGAAGATATATATAGGAAAGAGAGAAAGGGAAATTAATATGCGGTGCCTGTATTGTATGTATGTTTCCTCTTAATATGTGGTGTGAAATGTATTAATTGGTAGCTATAATTGGGTGATTAGACTGATGGTTCTCTTTGTAGTTTTGTATGATTATAATTGATATGAGGTGGCATTCTTTTATGGAAATAAGTCAGAACAAGAAAGAAATCAGAGCAGTTATTGTTTTTATATTATTATATTATCATTGTGTTATATTATGATATTATTGTTTTGTTAAGAGCTAATTTTCTCCCATTTTTTTTTCAGTTTCCAATTTTCCCAAATTGCAGAATATGCAATTAAGAATTAAATTGTTAAATTTCTTATTGGAATGCTTGCTACAATTAAATCAAAGATTGAGCAACCATTTTAATAAATTCAGGAAATGAGGAAATCACAAGTACCAGCAGTTCTTGAAAAGAGAAATGCAATATCTTGATTTAATAAAATCCTCATTAATGCTTAGAAAAGCTCGCCTATTTACAACCAAAAACAAAAAAGTTGTGCTATGTCAGTATTGGTGACATATTTAGAATATACATGTAATTCAGTATGTCAGTATTGGTGACATATTTAGAATATACATGTAATTCAGCATGCCAATTTAATTTTTTGCCAAGTAACATAATGGAAAATTTTGAGTGGGTTGAAGACTTGAAGTTGATTGTACAGAGCGTGAGGTCTTTGATGGTTCCATGTGAAACGGCGCAAACATTTAATGAATGGTGGAGCTGGTCATGTGAGACGGTGCACACAATTAATGAGTGGTGGAGCAGGTCTACGTAAATTTCTTCATGCGTGAACTGGAAGTTCTCCGGGGTTCGCGGTGATGGGTCCCACTGGGAGGCGACCTAGATATTAATTAATTCGTTTGGATCGTTTGATATTAATTAGTTTGCTTTGGATCTGCGCCGTTGACATGCACATCTATACATAATTATGTACATCACATGAAAAAGAGAGAGAAAAAAAAAAGAGACGTTCCTTTATATGAGTCAACACCGGCGCTGATGTTCGGTTTTTTTATTTTTAAAAATTAAAAAATCAAATCAAGAATTGATTTTTTTTTAAATAGATGAAAACCGCACTGGGGGTGCACAAAAAAATTCATGACTCATAACTTGTTTGGAATTAATTCGAATTCAACTCACCAACAACTCGAGTTGAAACTGACTCGAGTACATTGACTCGGTTGTTTCACGAGTTGAATCCAAGTTGCCCTCAACTTGATTCGGAATCAACTCGGTTGACTAATTGACTTGATAAACTATGTAATGTTCTGTTAAACTTTGTACTATTTAGTAATTTGGTAAACTTTGTACTATTTAATTATGTATTTGCCACTGTTTCATTATTAAAGTTTTAAATTGTCTCGAGTTGTTCGCGAGTTGAATCCAAATTGAAATTTTTAACTCAAAACTCAATTAGCAACTCGGATTGTGAGTTCACGAGTTGAATTCAACTCGGACTCAACTCGACTCATGAGCAGCCCTAAACCACACTAATGGTATGGTTTCACCAAGAACAGGCTGATGGAACTGACATTTCCGAACAAATATGTAGTCAAGACCAATTTTCGAACAAATCTATGATTAGAATAAAATTATGGTCTAAAAAACAGTGAAACTGTAACATTGATGTAGTCTCAAAAATCTACACCTAGTGGAACCGTAGCAGTACGGTACATCTATATTTCTAACAGAAAAAACTAATCATTCTTTTTTCGAAGAATTACATTTGAAATTTCTAGAAATAGAAAAACTCATATATTCACGCGACACATTTTATTATTTACACAATCTAATTTATTTATTTATTTTTTATTTAGGATGAAGAAATAATTAATGTACATCTAACAACTTTTTTTATGAGAATTGAACTCGTAGCGAGGCTTGCTACGCTAAATCCGCGGTTTTGGTACAAATACTGTTTATTTATTTTTAATATGTTGACAAATTTATTTCTTATTTATGCTTTCAACAGTGACTTGTATCTCTACATCAATTATTTCTTCATCTTCTTTCTATGTATGTTAATTTATTAATGAGTCTAGCTAGTATGATATTAGTGTCTTTTCAGTCTATATAACACTAACTTCAAAACCTATCGAATCGAGTTCAAACGGTGAATCCAAACCGTTCAAACTGATCTATTTCATTAGTTGTGCATTTACATGCAAAATTTATAATTTTTCGAATTTATTTAGTATCAAGTCAAGCGGTCAAATGTGTGAGTTATTAAGTTAATTTTAATGCATTCATTTTTCAACATTTTTGACTGCTTGATTTGATACTAAAATCACTAGAACATAAAAAAATTGCATGTAAACGTATTACTCATAAAGTAAATCGGTTTGAACAGTTTGGATTAGTCGTTTGAAGTCATACTAGCTGAACTCTTTATTAATTATCTATAAATAATAATTTTCGTTCTATATTTTGAGGAAGTGTCAGAAATGAAAAGCTAATTGTGACAAAAAAAACTAAAGATCAAATATTTCTTTCATATTTTCTTTTTAATTTTATTTTTGGCTTTTTCATTAAACTCAAATGAGGTCAATTGATTTTGACTCAAAAAATGATTTTATAGATCGAAACTTGATCATTTATAATTTTCTTTTTTCGTTTAGGATGTCTTTTAGTTCTCATGATACTAATGAGTTTCATAAGAACTTGGCTAAATAAAAATCTCAGAATTGTTTACCAAATAGAATATTAATTTCTAAAATCCCAATCAATTATCTATTAAAATGACTCCCCTATCTTTTTTTTTCTTTTTGATCTTTTTTTAAAGTCGATTTTCTTCTTCTTGTTTTTTTAATTTCTTCAACAGTAATGGGACTTTATGTTGTATTAACACTAAGATAAAGTAATGCCTTAGGAGAAATTTGCCTTTTTTTTTTTTTTAACTAACCTAACTACGAACAATGGATTTGAAACTTTGGATTCACTGTTTAAGTCAGATTCATAAGTTTTGAAATTGGTGTTATATAAGTTTAAATGACATTAATGTCATACTAGTCAGACTCATTCATATTATTTAAATCTTCATATGCTTGTCTTTTACTATTTTTAATCTGAAATTTTTTAGCTTTTCTTTATCAGAGTTCGGAAACTGATACAATATTCTGATTCTCAAAATGAAAAATTCATTTTTATGTCCGAGTCATTCTCTTACTCTCTCCTATATTATGAATTTGTTTTGCTTCTAGTCTGTTTGAATTTATGCGATTACAACTCTTTAAGTCATTCTCTTTGGTCCTATAATATTCTGATAGTAGTAATAATCATGTTGAATTTAGAAGTAGAAAGAAAAAAAGAGAAATGAAAAAAATATACCTTAATAATTATTTTTCAAATATATATTAATTATGAGCATTATGCATAGCGCATATTGGTTCATACTTCATACTTCACACTTCACACTATGAATCAATCTCTATTTTTAAAGTCCAAACAATTTTACTTCATACTTCACACTTCACACTATGAATCAATCTCTATTTTTAAAGTCCAAACAATTAATCTGAACCATTCAGCATGACCTCCATATGAAAATGTACTTGGATCAAATTTAATATTTTTTTTTACTACTTTATAAATAAGTAGAAAATCACTTGATCTAAAGAGTCTAGAGTATTCAAAAGTTGCATTTTCTATCTATCTAAAAAATAGTAAAAAAATTCTAAAAAATATATAATTTGATCTGCAAGTTCAGTTTTATATGGAGATCATGTTAAACGATTCAGATCGACTATTTGAATTTTAAAAATAAAAATTTTGATCCACAGTACAGAACAATCATTAAGTGAGGTCTGACCCATAAATAAAATTTTAATATATAATTTAGGATAATTTAAAAGGATAAATTTCTCAACCAAAAAATCTTTATAATATTGAAGAAACAAAATTGCACATTAATAAAAAAAAGAATGTACAAAATGTTGGGTGAATATTATGGTGTAAATATCTCAACTAAATAATTAATTATTATAGTGTAAATAACACAAAATATGTTGCGTGAATATCAGTTCTCAATCAACATCTATCGACATGTGCAAATGGTGATATTTGGATCATTTAGCGCCTCTCAAGACAACATGTGCTTGGTTTGACCCGGCATTGACTATTATGCATTTTCTACTTTTTACATTTAAGATTGAATGGGACTATTTTGTTTATTGTTTAATCAGAAAGTTCGCCTGTACAAATTTTGAAGAGAAGATAGTAAACATGAAATCTCTTAGAATGGAATTGCGAAGATCAATATTATATTATGAAATCTTTATGAATTTATCAGTTGAGAATGATATTTGCATAAACATCTTGATCTTATATAAAATAAACCCAAAACGTAAAAAGTTTGGAAGGTAAATATTTAGATCATCAAATAAATCAAGATTAATAATTCAAGTTCGTAATTGGAAGCCAGTTGGACGATCTAGTCTGCAAACGGATCGGATACAGATCAGTGGTAAAACCATATCCGTATCCGTTTTTATTTTCCGGATCCAGATACGGATCGGATATCAAACAGATACATACGAATACGGATGGAATCTCAAATATCTGTAGATGTATACATAAAATTATCATAATATATATTAAAATATATGGTATATATACTACTATTCAGATACGGATAATTAAAATTCAAAACCATATCCGTATCCATATCCACACGGATATTCGGATATCGGATATCCATATCTAATTCGAATACAGGTCCAAATACAGTCGGATAATCTATCCGATCCGTTTGCATCCCTAATCTTAACTCACAGACGCTTTGTGAGCTCAAACTTGTATGACTTCACTCATATTTTGTCATTTAAATCAAAGCCATAAATGTTGTATGTAATTTTAAAATTTGTTAATTCACTTGCTAACAGGCAACAACTGAGACAAATCACTGTTCATGTGATAATATCCCAATTTATATAAGAATCAGCAAATGTTCAGCAAACCTAGATCAATAAATGTTTAATTTCTAACTACATTGTCAAGACAGTAAATATGAATACAAGGACTCCCATTTATAATACCTTCTTACTGTTTACACAATCCGACCTGACCGGAGTATTGTAAGTGAAACCAAAATAAACCCAAAAGGGAGAAACAAAAAAAAAAAAAAGTTGAAGTTCTATGAGAAAATTACATCCAACAGCGAGCACTACACATGGAACGGCTCCAGTTGCACATCCTTGGCCGTGAGCGGTACGTACTCACCTAAATAAACTTCCAGATGATCTGACAAGTTACTCTTGTCGATGCTCTCATGGTGGTACGACTTGCACACAAAGTACACCACCGTCTGTACCACAAGTGCAAAAAGCACAAATGCGCACAGCAGCAGTGACACGATGAAGCCATAGAAGACCCTGCCAGCTACGCTCATCCCGACACCTTTCACAACTAGTTCTCTAAACCCAATTTCTAGACCAACGAAACAGATATTGAGCAAGATAAAAATGCCGGCAGTTGTCCATTGTTTACCTGTAGATTAACAATAAACAAAATAATAATTAATCAATTATGCTGCTTTCAATTAGACAAGACGCGAACAGGAATACATGAAATTCCCCTTAGACAAAAATAATTAGGCTGGAAAGTTGGTATTACAGGTAATTTCTCCAGGAACTGGGTTTTTAAAATGAGCATGTGAACACACAAAAGATATCAAGTAGGCCACAAGATGGGTACTAGAGGCGACATTTTTATTTCCTGGAACCTTACTTTCAGAAGGAAGCCTAGTTAGTACAATTTGCATCGCTAAAAGAAATCTAAGCAATGTCGGACTCCACCTGGGATAAAATTGGAAGAGTGAGGCTATGGTACTATGCATAGCGCGGATTGGTCCGTACTATGGATCAGTATCCCCGTTTTTTATGTCCAAACAGTTGATCTGAACCCTTCAACACGATCACTATATGAAACTGTTCATGTAGATCAAATTTTAATTTTTTACAATTTTTTTAAATAGGTAGAAAATCACTTGATCTAAAAATTGTAGACGATTCAAAAGTAGTGATTTTCTACCTATCAAAAGAAATAGTAAAAAAGTTCTAAAAATTGTAAAATTCAGTCTACAACTACATTTTCATATGGAGATCTTGTTGAATGGTTCAGATCGACTATTTGACCTTTGAAAACAAAAAATAAATCCATAGACCTGTCCATGCTATGCATAGTACCGAAGCCTCACTCAAATTGGAATAATACAAAAAACCCAGCAATTTCAGTAAACATCTCAACAAAAATAGGCCACCCAGCCCATCAAGAGACCAAAAAAAAAAAAAAATTCACAATAACATAAACAAAATGCAGCACCTTTGATCAAGAGGCGGGATTTGCGCATGGCAGCGAATCCTTTGGATTCTTCTAGAACAGAGACCACACTGGCAAGGTGCCAGACAATGGAGAGGTAGACAAGGCCAGCCAGGTAGAAGAATAAAATGAGAACAGCAAACGGGGCCGCTGCGGCAGTGCCATCGAGCAACAGCAGCACCAGCACAAGTACCGAGATGGCGAGTGTATTGTACCCGAAGAGCAGGACGAATGCTGCCACAAATGTCGCCATCAGCCGCCTCCATACCTATAAAACAAACAATTTGTTACCAATGAATATTTTGCTAGAAGCAACCACCGTTTGGTACTTGGAAAAATTACTCATCATTTGTGATGTTGGGAAAAACCAACTGAAAATAGAAGTATAGAACTGACCAGGGAAAAACAAAAGTAAAATCAAGACCACTTTGCCATTAGTTTGCTAAACTTAGCATAAATCTAGCCAACATAGACCACAAATTGTGGCAAATAAAATGATTTGATATCTATTCCTCTCCCCTTGAGTTCTGCTCTTTATTCTCTGACTAACTTCTCAAATGCCCAATCCATAATCACAAGGCACCAACACAAACATGCATGGGTTTATAATGTTTTGTAGGCATTTCAAGCTACTGCAACTGGAATTGTGGGATTATATTATCAACAAACAGCAGTTCTCTGGATATAAATGAAGTTTCATTATGTTACGTGCCAGTTTATTTTCATGTGGTATGAATAAAACAAGGAACTAAGTTGGTTAATTTTGAAGAAAAATCAAGTGTTAATATGGCTATACCTAATACTAATTAACAAGTGGTTTCGGAACAATTGATAATTTGAACAGAGAATGTCAACGAAATGAGTTCTACTTAGATATTTTTAACTATCCCTGGCCCCAAATGATATTAGGTTAGCTGACTACTGTGGTCCAAGTTTGCATTACTCGAAAGGATTTATAGGTTAAACATATTTCTCTATTTTTGGAGTAGGATATACAAAAATTTTCAAAATAACAACTCTAAAATTCGGTGCTTCCGGGCATTCTTGTCTAAGTCAATTTATCCTTTTTACCCAATTTAGTTACTGAGCAGCTTTATGAATAACTGTAGGTGAATTCAATACCGTACAACTATAAAACCATAATTATAATAGGCAAGCAAATCTCTCTTCCAGCATAGCTGGTTCTTCCAACAAAACAGGAGAAAGGTTCGAGTGTTGTATCATCAATTAAAGTTGGCGCAATTAATAGCATAACTTCAATTAAAACAAAAAGAATCACGTGTATCTTACTTTAGGTACAACTGATAGAACTCGCGAGAAGCTGAGTTCTTTTGCTGAATAAATGGAAGCAACGGAATAAACCGCCGCAGCTGTAGAAAGCATGGCCAGAACAAGTAGCGCCACCAAGTAAACACCTTTGAAAATCATCAGTTTCATCCAATCAGATGCGAGTCTTTGCAAAATCCGATGCTCGGCAGCCGAATCGGGCGCAGCTCGATCGAGCGCCGAATCGTCGGAGTCAATCGAGCTGAATAGGTAGTAGGAGATCTGGATATGGAGTAGGAAGAGAAGCGACAAAGGGAGAACGAGAGAGACAGCGATGCGAGCGAAGAGAGATCGCCATGAGTGGATCAGCTTGCCGGATTCACGGAATATACCCACTAAAGAGAGGAACTGGAGCTCTTCTGGTTCGCAATCCATGGCGAGAGAGAAGCAAATGGAGGCGTGGTTTGTTTGAGAGATTTTTTCCGGGAGAAAAAGAGGAGAGGAGGAAGAAAACAAAGGAGACTCGGCGAAGTCACGAAAGTTCTGTTGTGGTGAATCTTTTGTGTATAATTGTGTCATGGGTTGTTTTGTACCAGTAAACAAATCTGGTACACAGAACGAGAAAGAGATTTGGATGGAATTATTGATAGCGATTTAGCTCTTATTTCTTGTGAATTACAGAAATAGACGACCGCGGACTTTGAAAAGTTTGAAGGTCAAATTTGGAGCTACGTTCTTCGGTGCTTCCATCAGCTTTCCCTATTGACTATTAAAAAAAATAAAAAAATAATTCAAACAGGATTTATTTTCTAACGAATGAATTCCAAAACGTTCAATTAATTTTTCTTGAAAGAATAAGAGTATATATATATTTTTTTATTGATATTCAGAAAAAAAAAATCATTTGAATTTTAAACATGTGACTTTTAATATAAAAAAAACATTATTTTAATATTAAATCAAAAACTAATTCTCAAAAGTTACAAATAATATAATCCTTATTTACCAACGAATAAATTCGAAAAATTACAATAAATATAATCCATTAATAAGCATTAATATGATAGAGCTTGTGAATTTATCTAAATTGTTCGTAGATTAATAGAAAAAACTTAAAAACTGTCAGAACTCATTATAAAGGAGTGTTGAAGGACTAATTGTTAAGATAC
Source organism: Carex parvula (assembly GCA_025461045.1). Taxonomy (NCBI): domain Eukaryota; kingdom Viridiplantae; phylum Streptophyta; class Magnoliopsida; order Poales; family Cyperaceae; genus Carex; species Carex parvula. The sequence goes on from JAJGRW010000255.1 coordinate 208,732, forward strand.
GGAGATATATTTTGAGGCTAAATTTAAATTTATGAAACATAACAAAAACGTCGTCATTAACATTACAGAAATGAAAGTCATCAAATTAAGAGTAAAACATTTTTTTATTATACAATTTAAGCGGAATTCATCGAACTACGAATAAAACAAAGCAATAATCACTTGTGGCTTTACAAGCGTGCGTCATATTCATAACTAATTATTTTTTTGCAATTTCTCTGATTTAGAAGGTGTGCAATATAAATTCCAAAACATGCAACAACCATTTTTCTAAATCCTCATCACAATTTTAAATTTTTCGGTTACACTCACAAGGTAAACGTTCTTTAAAACCGTTGACCGATGGACCGGATCATAAACGGGTCGGATAATAAAAATTTGTTCGTGCTATGCATAATTATGATCCGATTTTGATGCACACAGAAATGCAATAATATATTGGAAATGCCATTTTTATGTCATAATACAATTTTTTGAATGCAATAATTGAAATATCCTACCAATTTTCATAAATCCCATACAGAACCGGATTTACACCGTTGACCGATAGATTAAAACATAAACGGATCATGTAACAAAATTTATTCCCACAACGCATAATTAGGATCCGATTTTGATACAAACAAAATTACAATAATTTTTTATGTCAAAATGCAATTTTTGAAGGTAATAATCCACATTTCCTACCAATTGTTTTATTAATAAATAAATCCCAACCGGATTTACCGTCATCACTTTAATACAAAAGATACTGACAAAAATACATAGAAAAATATTTTGCTAACAGAACTCATTAAATTATCAATAGTTGTTGTTCGAATAGATCATTTAAAGTGACTATGTATTTTTTGTCCTGAGTTGTTGTCATGTCAAATATCAGGAAGCTGAAAAGGAACTATCCATAGATACTAGAGATGTACTTGCTCCAACCAATTCATGTGCACTCGAACAAATCGCATTAATTTATTAATTAATATATTTTTTTTTTCTACCAAAATTATGCTTCATATGAAGACTAATTTTCACGATTCGTGTTTTTCTGTAAATTAAGAGGTCATGAAAATACGCAATCATGCATGCAAATTATTAGTGTGGTCTTGTGTATAACTAAAAAGAATTGTTTTATTCTTGAAAATAAAATTGCTTAATTGTATTGGTATTCTCGAGAGGAGTCCACTCCTCTCGGTAATAATCATATTCTCAGAAATAATAATTTCAGTGGTAAGACATTCTGCAATAGTTATTTTTTATCCTCGTGGATAAAACAGATTCTTGTAGATGAGGATTTTTGTTTTCCATTTTAAAATTAAATTTAAAAAAAAACTTGTAAAAAACAAGTTCTTATTCATGATACACCTAAAATAATATAAGTATCAAATTTTATATAATTTAAGTATTATTTGATAATGTACCCAGATTATTCAATGCAAATTAGGAGGAAAATTAAATTAATGATGAAAACTAAAATACGCATCATGATTTATTATTTTACACCGTTTATGATAATTATATTATATAAACCATATAAAAACTGCAAGATTTTCAATGGAATTTATTAATTGTCAAGTTAATAAATTATTATTGGACTACAATCAAATACTAAATGCATTCAAAAAGTTTATACTAGCATAAACTAAGGATGAATTTTAGAATTTTACAAAAAGTAGGTATCGAATTGTACAATGAGAAAAAAAAAATACAATTCCGAAAGTATACCATGTAGTATAGAAAAGGATAGTTTGTTATATAAAGAAAGAGGAGGGTTCAAATGCCTCCATTGTTCATGCCTCCATCGTGTTTTCATTTTTAAAAACTTTAATAACTCAAAATTTAAAACTTAAAAGTCAAAATAAAACCGTTGGATATGATCTACATCATTTTATCTATATACATGTAAAAATTATAACATTTCAATTTTATTTTGGTTGTCATCAAGAATTTGTAAAAAAAAGTACTAATGTGGATAATTTCTAGACGTTGATTTTCCAACTTACTGATTCACATAAAGACAAAGTCGAAATGTATTATTTTTTTATGAGCATAGATAAAATGAAGTAGATCATATCTAACGGTTTTATTTTGATTTTTAAGTTTTAAATTTTGAGTTATTAAAGTTTTAAAAAATGAAAGCATGATGGAGACATAAAAAATGAAGGCATTTGAACCCTCCTCATAAAAAAATGAAATCCATAAACTCCAAAAGAGACTATTATGGTTTTTGCAATCTTTTTATGGTTGTCAATGAGCCAAAGAGGATCGAAATCGTGTTGAAATCATGTTAGTTTGGATGCTACTCGTACTGGTCACGGACCCGTATAACTTGATCACTTATTTATTAATTGTATTTATGATATTTCATCTTAGCTATATACAAGTAAACATACTTTGTGTATAATTAACTTTTGAAATGATCTGACTTAAGACAGATCATAAATTCTAGACTCATATGAAATCGGATCAGAAATTATCATCCATTAAGAGTTGCCGCACGGGCTATTGCTATAGAAGAACTCGGAAGTCGTGATAATTGGTCAATGCTAGAGATTAGAGAAGCAAGGAGAAGGGACCAGAGAAAAAAAAAAAAACCTATCAGGAAGTTTCTTGATTGCCGACTCGGTCAAATTAGGACCATTTTTCTCTTTCTTTTTTTTTTTTTTTTTTTTATAGTATGCGTGTTATCTTTTTCGCAGCGTAAGGCATGGAGAATTTAGAAATTCTAGAATGACGCGGTTTGATGTTAACTTTTTTGTAGACTTTATTTTTATAATTTGGCCAGTGTTTTCTTCTTGGCTAAGGCTTCTTAATTACATTGAATCTGGATTGTTTATATTAAATTCAATTAGCTTCTATATGTTTCTTTTTAATTAATGTTGATGAATCAGGATCACCAATAACCAAAGGTTTAAATAGCGTTTATCGCGTCATAGCAGAACGGTTGAAAAAACGGCACTATGATCATATACCGCCACTATAGCGCGAAATAGTGGCGCTATATGGCCATAGCGTCATAGCTTTTTTGATCCGAAAACACTATAGCAGTGCTGACGCTATGGCCATATAGCGCTGCTATTTCGCAGCTATTTAGAACATTGCTAATAACCATACCAACATTCATAAACAAAAAAGGGATAAACTTATGCTTAAGATGAGTAAATACTATGGCCATAATCTATGGATAAATTAATTTGAATATTATTGAGGAATAAGCAGAGACGGAATTACATACGAATATACGATCATAGTTCTCAGCTCAAAAATAAATTAAAAAATAGGCTTCTATTTTTATATTTTTGTCCGAAAAAAATATAAAATATACTTAAGATTAAAAAAAATTATGTCACATCCTAAATTTTTTTCTCAATTTTTTTTATTTTTTATCAGAAAAAATTATAAAATTATATTTAATATTTAAAATAATTATAAAATTATACCACACTACTGCAAATTATGGCTCCGCCCCAAAAACAAATCTAGTTATAGTCAAGATGAATCTATGATGATGAAATGTATTAGATTATTTTTAGATCTGCATAAATAAAAAATTTATACGATTTCAACAAAATGCATACACAGAACTGAATACATCTAAATGTGAGAAAGTCAACAAAAAATAAAAAAGAAATATACATTGGGTAGATGACTAAATGCACATGCTAATCTAGACATAGTTATATCTTATTATTATTTTCAATTGATCTTTACAGCTTGCATCTAACGAATAAATCATACTTCTAGATAATTGGTTCTCAGAAGTTTTATATAAACGGAGAAACTATAGCTCTTCATGTTGTTTATCAATTTCCTTGCGAAATGCTCTTAAAATTTGTAGGTCTTGTAAGTGCTAACTAAGGAACTAGTAATCAACTTAACCATTATATATTAAAATCCTAGTGCAACTCATGGGCCAATATTTAGCCCATATACAGAAATTGTGCCTTAACCGACCCACAATTCTGTTTTCAACAAAGACAGTGAATTAGAAACAAAAAATGCTCGCCTAAGACGGCTCCAAAAGGTTCAACATCATGATTTCCAAACGAAATAAAAAATAAGAGAGGTTAATATGTGACGTTAGTTTTTGCCCTCATGCCTTACATTGTTATCTTTATTTTTAAAATTCAAATAATTAATTTCATTTAATATGCTTGAAGTCCAAATTATATATGAGGAAGATTCAAATGCCTCTATTTTTTGTCTCCATCATACCTCTATTCTTAAAAACTTTTATAACTCAAAATTTAAATTATAAACGTTAAAAATAAAACTATTAGATATGATCTATGTTATTTTCTATGTATGCTCATAAAAAATTATCACATTTTAATTTTATTTTTATGTGAATCAATAAGTTGAAAAATTAACGTCTAGAAATTATCACATTATTACATTTTTTAAAAGCTACAACCAAAACAAAGTTGAAATATCGTAATTTTTACATTTGCATAGATAAAATAATATAAATCACATCTAACGGTTTTATTTTGACTTTTAAGTTTCAAATTTTGAGTTATTAAAGTTTTTAAAAATAGAGGCATAATAGAGGCGTTTGAACCCTCATTATATATATATATATAGAGGTTGGCTATTCTACTTCCATAAGCATATGCCCACATATGCTTATAACTCATTTTTGCGTTTCCAATGTTCAAATGGTCGATCCGAACCGTTCATCTTGTTCTCCATATTAATATGTGCTTGGAGTCCAAATTTTACATTTTTCTGAATTTTTTTACTATTTATTAAGCCACTTTGAAAATTGCTGATCATATGGTCCAGAATTTTGTTGCACTGTTTTTACTGTTCACCCGAATCAGCAATTTTCTAAGTGACTTAATAAATAGTAAAAAAAAAAAATTCAGAAAAATGTAAAATTTGGTCTCCAAGCACATATTAATATGGAGAACAAGATGAACGGTTCGGATCAACCATTTGAACATTGGAAACGCAAAAATGAGTTATAAGCATATGTGGGCATATGCTTATGGAAGTAGAATAGCCAACCTCTATCTATATATATAGAGAGAGAGAGAGAGAGAGAGAATGGCTAATATACAAACGTTTGTTCCTGGGCTCAGGAACAAACTATTTGGTTCTCTGATTTTCAAAGTCCAAACAACAAATCTAAACCGTTAGATGTTCAATCTATATTAAAATCTACTTGGAGACCAAATTTTACATTTTTTGGAATTTTTTTACTATTTATTAAGCTGGTTTGAAAACCGCTGTTTTTCAATGCTGCAGAAATTTAATAAAAACAGCGGTTTTCAAACCAGCTTAATAAATAGTAAAAAAATTTCAAAAAATGTAAAATTTGATCTCCAAGTAGATTTTAATATAGATTGAACATCTAACTGTTTAGATTTGTTGTTTGGACTTTGAAAATCGGAGAACCAAATCATTTGTTCCTGAGCCCAGGAACAAACGTTTGTATATTAGCCATTCTCTCTCTCTCTCTCTCTCTCTATATATATATATATATATACATATTTGAATCTTTTTACTAATTTTTTCATAGGTACAAAATCATTATCTTTGGATAATTCAGAATCTTAAGTGATTTTGTAGTTATTTAAAAAGTTAGTAATATTTTTTTTCAAAAAATATGAAATTTGACCTCCAAACATATTTTAATATCAAAATCATATTGAGCAATTCAGATCGATCGCTAAAAACAGAGAGATAAGGATGTGAAGTTTGATTGGAACATGGAAACGGTGAGGCATTTTAACCCTACACACAATAAATAGTTGAGAACCGAAAAGGATTCAAGTGCAGGGACTAGAGAACACGTCTAAAACATCCTTGCAAACATCAAATTATATGGGTTTTACTTTTAAGCTAATGATTACACCGTAAACAAAACAAACCTTGAAGAATAGATAATATCTCATTGAACTATCATATCTACATCAACATTTAACTCAAAACAAACTACCACAAAAAATTATTTCATAAAGAAGGTAATAAAAAAAAACAACACTATTCTCTCATGCATTGATAAAACTGCTACTCCAAAGCAAGTACCTTCTCTATAATCCCTTTCAAAGCAAGTGCACTTACACCACAACTCTTATCACCAAAGCACGACCTCCCTTCCTCAGCAGCCCGACACAATTGCGGGTCCATTGGTACCTTGCCGAGAAACGGTACACCCATCTCAAGGCACATTTTCTGGGCCCCACCTTGGCTGCTATCAAAAATCTCAGAGCATACCAGAGTGTCAAGCAGTTCGGGTGCCTTCTCACGGATCAGGTTCAGAGCCCACTCTGTTGCATCAGTTTCGGTTCCACATTCAGATCGGGAGAACTTGAGATCCGACAATTGTTGTTTAAGCCCACTCATATTCTCCACCACGCCCAAAATTTTTATGCCAACTTTCCTGAAGAAAATGAAAATCTAATGTAATTTTTTCTTAATAGCCCCAGTATGCGATTTATGCTGTTTGGGTTTCAAATTGGGGCAGGCAACAAAAATAAAGCAGGTGCCAGCTATCAGAAATATAACTCACAGTCTGGTACTGCCGTGGTACAAACACAATGTAATATGTTAATTTGTGCAATGAGCCCTAATTTTGCTTTCTTGTACAGTTAACATTATATCCAATGACCTGAATATAACCTAAAGATTGCAGAATCATTATTGACCACGTAAGACTCATTTTGTCTATATTAGTAAAATAGAATGATTAAAAATGGCAAGCAAATAATGCAAAGAAGAGAGAAAAAAAAGAAAAAAAAAATGCCCATAGATGGAAGCTTAATTGTAAGCTAAAATGCAGCTCTAAGATGCAAAGATGTATCCCTTATCCTAAACTTTTAGAGAACAATAAACATTTTTGTATATTTGTATATATTTAAAATGAAAACTTTATGTTCAAATGATTACACAATCTATACTCATCATCCACAGATCAAGTTAGGCGAGTGGGAGTGAATGAAGAATAACAGAAGCATATAGGAACACTTCACAAACAAACAATAAAATATAGAAATATACAGTAAAAAAATGATAATAAACTACAAACATACCTACAGAAGCTAATCTCCTTGCGCACATCTATCAGAGCAACCTGTTGAGGTGTGGTCACGATAATCGCACCGTCAATACCAGTTCCCTGGAGAAACTGCACAATAGAAATATGTTCGTCAGAGGTGCCAGGTGGCGCATCAACCACCAAATAGTCAATCTCGCCCCAGTACACATCCTTGACAAACTGCTTGATGAGGCCATTCTTCCTCGGGCCCCGCCAGATGACGGCATCGTCAGGGTGCGGTAGCATGAAGCCGATGGACATCACGCCTAGGTTGGAGTTTGACTCAACATAGACTGGGGACCACCCGAGATTGCTCTTATGGATGTCGTGCCCTTCTAGGCCGAGCATCTTTGGGATACTGGGCCCACATATGTCAATGTCTAGTAGGCCCACCTGTCGGTCAGCCTCGGCCAGTGCAAAAGACAGCTGTGCTGAGAAGGTGCTCTTCCCCACCCCACCTTTGCCAGATAGCACCAGAATCTTGTGCTTCACAGTCGCCATTCTATCTGCTATTTCGACCAGATCTGACACACCCAATACGATGTTAACACTTCATTTTTTTTCTTTTGATGAAGGTCAAGGAGTATGCAGCATGAACGTCTCAGATCTCATTAAAGTTAAGAAAAAAAATCTCATATTTTCAGAGAAGTTTGGGACTTCATGCATTAATCGATTACCACGCTTACCTTCTTTAAATAAAGATTCGGACAAAAGAATCACTCTTTCGTTCTTTCTTTTTTCTTTCATTTGCTTTCAGTTCAGATGCTTGAGATATCGTAATTTTAAATTTTGTCTGAACTTGAATGAAATAGACACCAAATTTTATCCATAATGGTACAAAATTGAATGGTAACAGCAGTATCAGCATGAGGTTGCAATCCATTTCTAAACAAGTAGAATTTCATTATATGCTCAGTTTACTCCTGGAACAGCATGGTTTCAACACTGAACTGTATGGCCCACGCAAAAGGATTACTAAAAACTGACAAAAAAGCAATCAGCCACTGACTGACATTCAGCATCAGTGTACCAGAACCAGACTATCAGCTAAATGAAACCCTTAACTTGTCAACTAACATATACTAAGAACAAAAAATCACTACAGAAAGCGCTGAACAAATCAGCAAAATTTAAATATCAAAATATCCTTGGGAATCAATTCAATAGAATAGGTTGCGCTAAAACATCATGGAACTTAAATCTGAACTGTAAAAACTTCAGAAATTGCATGAACCCCATCCAGAAGAATGTGATTTCAGTAGCATGAAAGATACTGTAGCTTAAGAAAAAAACAAATTTTTACCAGGGTCGGGGCCTTTAGGTGCCGTGGCGCAAATTTCCTGATTTGGACATCCTGCACATGAATCAGACTTTCCAGCTGACTCTGACTGTGGGCCTGGGCAGTCTAAGAAAACAAAAAGAAATAAGTACCTGATGAAAATTACATGGTGACAAACAGTGAATGATTCTTAAAGTATCATATAGTTATCTAATGTTCCAATTTTGATATTATTGTAGGTAACAGAAAGGTCTAAATTATGAATCAAGATGTGACAACCAATAATTTACAGCGTCTGAAATAAAATAAAAAACTCAATGATATACCTTCATGCATCAATTATTGGAACAGTGAAAATTAGAAAGAAAAAACAAAGTGAAATGTTTCCCAAATCAGAGGCCTCCCTGGCTCCACTTCTTTCCCCGAAAAATTCTCAAGGAAAATTTGGAGAAGGGAAGCATAATAAATCATTAGAGAAGTATTCTTGTTTAAAATTCCAAAAGTACCTAAACAACAAACAATATATATACCACAAGGAACTTTGATAACACGTGAAAGTAGATTGGGGAACCCAACTAATAGAGAAATCTGAGAGCATGTAAGGAACAAATACTAAAACAATACATAAAACACCAAAAGGGAGAACAACAAGGGTTCATAAACCATCCTTCTTCACTGATCACTATTAAACCCTAATTATTCTTTTTAACTTACGCAGGAAACAAAACCTTCAAAATAGAACAAAATAAGCGAGACAGCGCAAAAGTACTTACGCTCATTTGCATCTTCTGGGATTTCTCCCTGGTGGCCATTGCTCGCCATTGCCCCTCTCCTCTTTCTTGAACTTTCTTCTTTGGGAATGAGGGATTGATTCAATTAATATGAGCAAACTAAAAGTCTAAAACAAAATCGATCTGCAAAGTCGGACTTGGCTGCGTTTATCGATCGTCCGATTAATATCCAACGGTTGGGACTCCGTCACCTCCCCTTCAGACGGCGCCGAAAACTGAGAGAATTTTATATTTTTAGTATTTTAGTATTTTACATTTTTACGTACACCGTCCGACCGACTCATTACATTGTTACATGGACATAATTCGTGCCGTGCAAGTTAGATTTTTAGAATCCGTATCTATCTGCATTATCGTCCCGGTTGAGTTAATTTTTGGATCGTATGATCATAATTCGGATTAATTGAGTTAACTTTTAGATCGATTTTAGATTAATTTAGCACATTTATAACATATGAGCTCTTTAATATTAGTGCGGATCTCAATCGAACTGTCTGATCTTAACTCAAACTTTGAGTTAATGCAGAGGATACGAATTTAGACTTTTATTCATTGTGTTGGATCATGATTAAATTTGGAAAGATTAATTATGTTGTGATGAAGATGTACTATGATTCAGTACAAACGTTACCGATTATTTTAATTATTTTTTTTAATATAATTTAATTATTTAAAAATCACAATATCATGTACGATTATGATCCAGGTTAGTTTATATATTGTGTTATTTTTCAGAAAATAATCATATCACTGCGAATAATCACGACACTAAATATGAGAATCACGATACGTAATTAGCACGAGTACTGCCATGATGTATCCAATCACACAAAATACATCCGATCAAAAAGATGATATTTTTGCATCCTACATAGACCGACAACCCGAGATTTTTATTAATATCCAAGTTTAATAGAAATTAATATTTATGTCCAGAATTCTGTGTTTTCGCCAAAAAAGCTACAATTGATAACACTTAACTGAATAGTTTGGACAGTATTTTCTTAAATAAAATAAAAAATTATATACAGATTACGGGCGAGGGGTTTGAAAGCTTTTTTTAGCACATCCTTATCTTATCGATAAAGTTACGTTTATAAATTGAACGCGTATTATTTTATATAATTTTAAATATCATTTTATAATTCATTAAATACTTTCAAATATGAATTATTGTAAGAGTAACGGTAAAATTTACATGAATTTTATTTTTTTCTTATGTATGAAAAGTATGATTAAAGTATTATAATCGTTCATTATTTAATTTTCAAAATATTTTTATCATTAGGAGACTACTCGAGTGAAGTTTTCAATTAAGATTTTCATTTCTATTATTCAATCTAAGTAGCTCAGTAAATTAGTTACATAATGAACTTGTAGAATACCAATTTTTACTATTTTCCAAATTTTTTTACTATTTTTTATGATTCATGAAAGATGGCACAAAATCAGTCTACTTTAGCGTAATTTATCGTATTTCAGCATAATTAGTGAAGTTATTGTAATTTAGCGTAATTTAACGTAATTTAGTGTAATTCACCATAATTTATTGTAATATAGTGTAATTCAACATAATTTCAAGTAATCTAGTGTATTTTAGTATAAATATGCTAATTATAAATCAAAAGAAGTAATTAATAAAAAATTTAAACAAAAAATTTAAATTTCCAGTGTTAGATTTCATTATTTTGCTCTTCATAGTGTCTCCTAAAAAAAAAAAAAAGAGTAAACTGGTTATTCGTAAGTCGGCCATTTTATGGCCGGTTTGGGTATTTTTGGCGAAAGTTAGAAATTCTGGACATAAATATTAATTTCTAATTAACTTTGGATATTAATAAAAATGTCGGTTTGAATTGGAAGGAAGAGGGGAAGTAAACCTCTTATTTAGTATAGTAAGTCGGAAATTCTGGACATAAATATTAATTTTTAATTAACTTTGGATATTAATAAAAATATCGGTTTGAATTGGAAGGAAGAGGGGAAGTAAACCTCTTATTAATTTCTAGTTATCGAGCTAGCTTGTTCTTGGCTCGTTTTAGAATTGGAGAGTTTGAAGTTTGAACTGGATCTAGCTTGGTCCGAGTTAGATCGCTCGTGTGAATTTGAATGAATATTATGTTGTATTTTGAACTTTATTATTTAATTTCTTTGGGCTACTATTCTAACAAAGTCTAGAAAGCTACTACGAGCCAATTCGATTCAGTTCGTTCTTGGCTCAAACTGATTACATGTTAAGATTTTAGCTCGACTCTCTAAGGTGTTTTCTTTTACCAGAGTAATAAAAATAAGTAATTAAAGAAAAAAAAATTAGTGAGGTGTGTTGAGAAAAACCACCGATTCAAGAGACGAGAACAGAGTAGGTCCGATGCCCATCGGATCTATTTTTAGGTTACAAGCATGATGACTCTCCGATCTAAAGATTTGTGCGCACGAAAATTAAAACAGATACGCACGAAGTTCAAAGCGGTCCGCATGAATCTTAAAACAAATCAACGGTGATTAAATCCATCGAATCAAAGTGCGATGCCCATCGGACCTAGTGCCAAGAGACATGTACTTTTCCGCACATGATGAAAAATGGATAAGCTTTCCTTTCACTCGGCTCAGGCTCCGCACAAGTGCCAAGTGCAAATGCCAAAGGCGTCAGAGGACAAAAAAAAGTTTTCTGCCGCTCTTACGCGGATCCATATCCTCGACGGTACCGTAAAAGATTCCCTTTTACAATTAGCTATTTACAGTTTGAGATTAACTCTCAGCGGGTTTAGGATTCGGGTTGACTGAGGGGCAGTATTATTGGGCTTTGAGAGTCGTGCCAAGTTAAAAAGAACGGTCTAGATCAAGTAATTGTAAAAGATTCCCTATTACGGTACCGGGGAGGATGTGAATTCGCTCTTACGCTATATTTCCTCTTTATATATGTATGGACGGATTGGGTTGGGATTGGCCAATCTCCTCCTCCTCCTCTATTCTCCTTTCCGCTTTCGGTTGGCTGAGTACGGCTTTAATCTCTCTCTCCTCTCCTGATTTCTTCGTTGTTTATTTACAGGACTACCGTCAACTAAAATCTGCTAACTTTCAAAATAGCAATCTCATCTCTGGTCCTTGATTTGAAATTAGTCTTTATTTCATCTTCAGAATTGGGTCATGCACCCCAGATGCTTGTGAAAATGCGCTATAGTTTGGAGGGTGGAGCATTCTCTGGAGAAAACTAGAGTGAAGAATAATATCTTGCCGGACCTCTTCTAACCCCACAGTTCAGGTGCGTTGCATTGTGTTAATATGATTGGGTGGTTCAACTTTACAATGGTTGAGCTGCATTTATCTTTTCGTTACCTTTTACAACCTAATGGATTTGCATACGGTTCATTGAGGTACCAACTCAAATTAAATTGGAATAAATAGATTGGGATGAGTTCTCCCTATCATGAACTGGTCGCTGAAAATGTAAACCTTGGATATTGGTTTTGTGACCTACACTGCACATCCATAAGCACTAAGAACCAATCAATTATAGTAGTATGGTATCCTTCCTGGCTTTCATTAGGTAATTAGTTATGTTTAATAATTCCATTGTGGCGTCAACATTTGGTGTTCATAGAATATCGTTAAAACTCGTGGTTTCATCTAAAATTGGTTACTGAATTACTGATGATCGTTATTCAAATATTTTGACAGTACAGAGAAAACTGAATGCAACAATTAAATTAATAATGGAAAAATGCTATCCTTTCTGTTCATACACTTTATTTTAACATTATTTAGTTATTTATTTACTTGCTCATTTACTAAACCTTTTTATAACATAGCTGAAGAGTTTGACCTACCTTCTGTCCCACCTTATTTGGGGCCCAGAACAGAAAAATAATTATACTCACTACCGCTGTTGGGTTTAGACTAGTCCTTTGTGAATTGGATTGGTGCGCTCGCTGCCAATTATGCTTCCCAACTCCAGTTGACTTTTTCCAATCATGGGAGGAAAACAGCCCAAATTGGCGACAGTTGATGTCTTACCGGCGCTGCGCCCTTTCTAAAAATTTTACCTTTAAGCATTCTGTTCTCGTACTTAACCTTCCATGCCCACTGCTTGGCTTCCCCTATCATTCTGACTTGCAGTGTGCATTGCTTGGCTTCATGAGAGTTTTTGCCCCCTTCTATATCTGTTTTATAGTATACCAGTTTGTTGGCTATCTATCATTATATACTTTATTATTCCCATCTGTAGATAATTGTTCAACTTCAAATCTGTTTTGAGTGCTTTAAAACTGAAGAGCATATATCACAAGTTAGTCCCTTATATTGCGATAAAACAGATATAATTTACATTTGAGTACTCCGTGGATAAAGCCTCTTCATTAACTGTTTTTTAAGGTCCATATTTCTCTAGAATATGACAAAATTGGACAATTTCAATAGCCAAAATTGCATTATTGTTCATACTATGTGTTAATGATGTACTATTTTTTATTGCAGTAATAGAAAATAGACAGGTGTGCTTGTCACTCAAGAAAAACTCAATCTTGTTGGTTAAGATGGTGCATGCATTGTCTCTTGTCCCATTCTCATCACTTTCACCTTTAGCTTCCCTATCCCAATCTCAATTTCAATCCCTATCGGCATCCCCATCCACATCAGCTTTTAGTCATAGGCTCTGCCTTTTCTGCTATGCCGTCCCCCAATCCAAATTTCAATCCCTAAATGTCACTAACAACCCAAAACCACCACCATCTACAATTAATTTGCCCAATGACACCAGTGCTGGCAATATTCTTGAGAAGACTCAAAGGAGGCCACATCAGCAGCATTACAAGGGGAAGGGGAAGCTGGGGAAGGATGAGATGGAGAGAACGAGACATTGGAAGGAGGGTCCCATTTATACCCAAGAGGCACTTAACCGTTTTCACTCTCTGTTAGCACTCCATCCAACCTCCATCCATCCCTTCAACCAGCTCCTGGCTGCCCTGGTTAGCAACAAAACCTCAAGCGACTCTTACCCCGCCATCCTTTCCCTCTTCAACCTCTTAACCCGAACTGAAGGAATCCGTCCTGATAAATATACCTATGAGATCATGGTTCAATTATGTGTTCAAACAAATTGGCTCAGCCTAGCCTTTTCTTTTCTCGGGCGACTTCTCAAAGAGGGTCTTAGAGTCAACACCACGACCTTCACTCCATTACTCAAAGGACTTTGTTCTGAAAATAGGATCCATGAGGCTGCAGCCATAGTGTTATACAAAATGCCTAAGATGGGATGCATACCAAATGTGATCTCGTATAGCGTTCTTATCAAGGGGCTTTGCTACAACGGCAAGACTCGTTTAGGCCTTCAGTTGCTTTTTAAAATGGTTAAACATGGTGGTGAGTGTGAACCCAATGTGATCACGTACAACACAGTTGTAGATTTTCTCTGCAAGGAGGGTAAACTCACTAAGGCCTTTGGTTTATACAGACAGATGTATTCCGCTGGGGTTATACCTGATACTGTGACATACAATACGTTAATTAATGGTCTATGCAAGAAGGGGGCATTCGACAAGGCAGAAGAGTTGATACAGTCCATGATTTCTGAAGGTCACGAACCCGATATCGTGACTTACAGCACCCTTATTGGTGAGCTGTGCAAGAAAGATGAAATTGAGAAGGCAAAAGAGTTGTTGCATGACATGATTTCGAAAGGGCAAGTGCCTAATGTCGTGACTTACAACACTCTCATGAATGGTCTGTGCAAGAACTGTGAATTTAAGAAGGCAAATGAGTTGTTGCATGACCTGATTTCCAAAGGGCTGAAGCCCAATGTTGTGACTTATACCACTCTTATGGACGTTCTATGCAAGAACGGTGAAATTGAGAAGGCAAAAGAGTTGCTGAATGGCATGATTTCCATAGGGCAGGTGCCCAATGTTGTGACTTACAATGCTCTTATAAATGGTCTGTGCAAGAACGGTGACAATGAGAAGGCAAAGGAATTGCTGCATGACATGATTTCCAAAGGCCATGTGCCCGATGTCTTGACTTATACCACCCTTATAGATGGGCTGGGTAAGAGAGGTAAAATTGAGAAGGCAGAGGAGTTGCTGGATGACATGATTTCCAAAGGGAAAGTGCCCGATGTCGTGACTTACACCACTCTTATTGATGGGCTGTGCAAGAAAGGCGAAATTGAGAAGGCAAAAGAGTTGTTGCATGACATGACTTCCAAAGGGCAAGTGCCCAATGTCGTGACTTACAACACTCTTATGAATGGTCTGTGCAAGAACGGTGAATTTGAGAACGCAAAGGAGCTTCTGCATGACATGATTTCTAAGGGGCAGGTGCCTGATGTCGTGACTTACAGCATTCTTATAGATGGGCAGTGCAAGAACGGTGAAGTTGAGAAGGCAAAGGAGTTGTTTCATGACATGATTTCCAAGGGGGTGGTGCCCAATGTCGTGACTTACACCACTTTTATGAATGGACTGTGCAAGAAAGGTGAATTTGAGAAGGCAAAGGAGTTGCTGCATGAGATGATTTCCAAAGGGCAAGTGCCCAATGTCGTGACTTACAACACTCTTATGGATGGTCTGTGCAAGAAAGGTGAAATTAAGAAGGCCGAGGAATTGCTTCATGATATGATTTCCAAAGGGCAGGTGCCAGATGTCGTGACTTACACCACTCTTATTGATGGGCTGTGCAAGAAAGGCGAAATTGAGAAGGCAAAAGAGTTGTTGCATGACATGATTTCCAAAGGGCAAGTGCCCAATGTTGTGACTTACAACACTCTTATGAATGGTCTGTGCAAGAACGGTGAATTTGAGAACGCAGAGGAGTTTCTGCATGACATGATTTCTGAAGGGCAGGTGCCTGATGCCGTGACTTACAACACTCTTATGGATGGTCTGTGCAAGAAAGGTGAAATTAAGAAGGCAGAGGAATTGCTTCATGAGATGATTTCCAAAGGGCTGGAGCCCGATGTCGTGACTTACACCACTCTTATTGATGGGCTGCGCAGAAAAGGCGAAATTGAGAAGGCAAAAGATGTTTTGCATGACATGATTTCCAAAGGGCTGGTGCCTGATGAATTGACTTATACCACTCTTATTGATGGGCTGTGCAAAGAAGGTGTAATTGAGAAGGCAAAAGAGTTGACACATAGCATGATTTCCAAAGGACTGGAGGCCAATATCATGACTTCAAACACTTAAATATTTGTCAATGGACTATGCAAGAAAGGGAAATTGAATGTCATGACTTTTCCGACTCTTATAGATTTAGCCCTTAAAGGGGTTGAACTTCATTGGTGTGACCTGCAGCAGTAAAGTGTTAGGCTTGTGTGCCGTGTGTGCATGTCCAGTATGTTCTGTGCCGTGCTGGCACCTCCTTATGCCTTAGAAGTGACGTGGCTGCGCGTGTTGAACAGCACAAGATGACACACCATGTTTGGGCCTGCTGTGCACATGTCTGGTTGTGTGTGCCCTTTTTATTTAAATCCAAGAAAAATGTTAAAAATAGTAATAAAATAAAAAAAAGATCTGTAAAGAATTCCAAAAATTGAGAAAAAAAATCAAATTAATATTTTGCTAATTTTCAATTTTTCTTGGTTTCTTCAGCCTTGGGTCCACCAATGTTTATGCACATAGACAAAGTAAAAAAATTGAAATTTTTTTACTGTATTATTTTAAAGAAAATTAGGAATTGAAATTTAATTATTAATACAAGTAGAAATTTATGCATATTTTTTTGTCTCAAGTCGATATAAGAGCCTACAATATTTGCCTTATTTGTTGTATTTAATCACTCCCGTTATACTCATTACCATCTTCGTTGCGAATTGTTCCTTCGACATTACCTTCATTTGTAGGTGGACTTTGGTGACCTCGACGCAAAGACCTTGAATTACATGTTGAGTACCCGGTGCTTTCATATATCTTGAAGTGGTAGTTGTCTGTTTGCTTGGCATCCTTTTATGAATTTAGAAATACATCTAGGAGTTAATTCAAGCATATGTAAACAAATTACTTCAAGCATTGCAGACATTTACTTTGTTTTCAGGTCTTCTATCAGTTTGAACTGGTAGATGCCAGCCATGGGGAACTAGGACTGGCCTAATGCCCAATACAATATATTTTTTCTTCTTCCCGACCTATTTGGTCTTTATTTGCATCAAGGCAAATAAAAGGTGTTTGATGAAATTAAGCTTGTTTGCACCTGGCTTTTTGCATGTATAGAAGCTAATTGCACATTTGAGGGCTAACTGAGTCAAAATTTGGCTAAATTAAGAGTAACTTGAACTATAATGGTAGTCTTAATAGCCTAAGTTAGGCTCACAAAACTGATCAGCACTTGTTTGAGACTGTTCCCATGCTAGGAAAGGTTGAGAGCAAGTTAGATGACTCAGTTCCTTGAATAACTAAATGCTGGAGTGAATTTCTTAATTTGTTATTCTATTCATTGGCTTCTTTTAGGAGTTATTGTATTATTCTAATTACCTTCATCTGAACTTCTTTGATGGAATAGGAGGTGCAACTTGACCTATGTGGTCGGTGCTTGCGGATTGCATCCTGTGTGCCAGCTTGGCAAGGGCACCGAACAGCTTGCCTTCTCTAATGAAGCTGTCTGTTAAGGGTGAATACAGTCGCTCTGACGATGGTCTGGCCATCAGGCCATTGTTTTGTCAGCTCTGCTGTTAAGCTCTCTCCTCGCTGACTTCCTAAAAGGGGCAGTGATGTATGCAACTATTGAAGCACAGCTGCTATTTTCTTGCGCAGTTGCATTATGCGAAGCAACGTGGGCTATTTTTGAGAAAAAAAAAAATGGATCAACTGCTAGTACACAGCATTCTGCCCTTTGATCAGCTCTAGGTATGCCTTGGTTGATTGACAAACCAGGTAATGGATTCAAGTCCCAGTCAGTCATGACCCACCCGGTATATCCTCACTGTAATTCACACTACAGAATAATTGTCCAGGGTGCTAAAAAATCCTGAAATTTCAGCTCCAGCTGATCATCCTGTGTCATCTCCTTGGGAACAAGCAATTAAGAAGAAACTAATAAGAGACATCAGATTAGAGAAAAAAAAATACTATATGAATGATTGTGTACAAATCCTAATCGATTATGGCTGGCAGCACATAACAGTGATTATACTAGAGTAACAACACTCATACTATATACCACCAAAAGTAGTAATTGTGCTATACAAACCAGCACATAACTTTCTGGTTTGTCTGTCGCTCAATTGCCTAATTATATTGGCACCTAATTGTGCTCTCTGTTTGTGCAAATTAAAACTTGAATTAGCCTAAAACTATTCCCAATTGTCTAGACAACTATGTAACTTGTAGAGGTGTGCAAGAAAAGGTATGGTGCTGGTATAGGAGTTGTATCCACTGGTTTGCTAAACATACGTTCTACCTGATTATAAGAAGAGAGAGAATGATTGAATGATTCCATTGTATTGGTCTCCAGATTACATGTACAATGTCTCCTTATATAGAGAAGTCTAATCCGTAACTACATGATCTTAACAAGAGTTTGTTATTCTAACAGAATCTCTAACAGAGAAGCTTAACAGCTTTGACTATCTCTAACAACCTTGACTAATCCTAATTATAGTAGACTAATCAGATTTGTCTTCTTTGGTATTCGTCTATTACGCCCCCTCAAGCGAAACATGGTGTGTGGTAGCAAAGTTGAGCTTGCTCCGAAAAGAAGAAGATGAGCTTGGAATGTCAATGCCAATATCTCAATGTCATTGTTCTTGCGATTTGAATCATCATTCGGGTCTCCTTGAAGGTAGAAGAGAAGAAGGAAGAGAGAGAAGGAGCTCTATTGGCTCAATAATGCTTCCATGTACTTGAGAGGCTCGTTTGAGTCCTCTTTGAAAAATAAAAAATAAAAGAAAGAAAAGAAAATTGAATAGCTCATGGCTTTGTAACAAGTACATGGGTTCAAGAGGCTTTTTAGCTCTCTTGTCTCATTTTTGTTTGAGAAGCATTTTGTAGATAGAGAAGAAGAGAAGAGAAAAAGGAGCCCGTGCCGGTTTGGCTTGGTGATTTGATTTGAGAAATTAGAGCGGTTTAAAAGAATTTGACCAAAGAAGGGAGGCATGAAGGACAGAATATGTGGGATTGAATTAATTTCTGTTCAATTCAATTTTGTTTTTGTTTTTGGAAGAGATTTCGGATCTGGTTAAGAAGAAACAACATGGCACCCTTAGCCCATTTAGCATGTGCTAATTCAAAGCGGTTTTATGGATCTCGGTAGAAAAGAAAAATAAGAAGGGGAATGAATGTTGTAGTGGGCTTTCGATCCAGCCCAAAGAAAAATGAAGATTCAAGAAAGAGATCAGAGAATTGTAACCGGGTACTCGTCTCTTGCAATTTATTTAATCCAGTCATGGCGGCGGACCCAGAACCCGTCTCTTGCAATTGGATCCGACTCCGCTGCTCGCCAAATAGGCGAGCGGGCCCTGCTTTTCAAAATCAGCCCGTTGAATTTTTTTCATGCACGGATCTCAACACAGATGAACGGTTCGATTTTGAAAAGCAGGGCCTGCTCGCCTATTTGGCGAGCAGCGGAGTTGGTTCCCTTGCAATTTGTTTAATTCAATCATGGGGGCGGTGGATCTGAACATCAGCCTCAGCACGCTCCGTTGCGACCAATCTGAGGTTCTTCTTCGTGGTTCCCATCAAAACAATTCGAGTTCAAAAACAGCTTTCTCCTGGTGCGCTGAACTGTTGCTCGCCTTCTCAGCAGCAGAGATGTGGCGAATCGAAGCATGAGGGTGATCAGAGACGCTTGTTGAGAGAAGGGTGATCGTCTCAAGCTCACTGGCAACTGCTCAATTGCTGATTTTTAGAGAGCGATCTGGTCCTGGGATCAGGATCTGAGAAGCGTCGAGCTAGCTCATGAATCCTCGGTCGAGCTGGAGTCTCGAATGGTGCGAGGTTGCTCGGTGACCGCGCTATGGCTTCTGTTGTGGAGGCGTCAGAGAGTCGCCAGACAGAGCTGAGACGGAGACGGTGCCAGATCGCGACAGAGAAGAGTCGCAATGCTGGATGCGTGATTTAGATCTAGACTGCACTGATACTGGTGTCTATGCGCTGAGAGTTACGATGAGGTGTGATGCGTCAGACCTTCCGAGCTAGCGATGACAGGGGCGGTGGTGCTCAGCGACAGTGACAACCTTCCGTCGATCGCTGGTGCTGAAGAACTGGTTGTGGTATGTGCGGATCTATTTTTTTTTTTTTTTTGAGTTATTCTTGGAGAGGAGTGGAATAGATCTGAGAAAAGAGATAATAGGTAGGGATTGGGAGAATAGAGGAAATAAGGAGAAATAGAGAGGATTTAGGCTAGAATAAAGAAGTTTATTTTTGGAAAAAAAGTTTTGTTTTCAGATCTGGAATAGAGGGTTTTGAGGCATAATTCAGGAATAGGCGCGAGCCTAATTCCAGTTTACCAAAGCTCTGATACCATATAAGAAGAGAGAGAATGATTGAATGATTCCATTGTATTGGTCTCCAGATTACATGTACAATGTCTCCTTATATAGAGAAGTCTAATCCGTAACTACATGATCTTAACAAGAGTTTGTTATTCTAACAGAGAAGCTTAACAGCTTTAACTATCTCTAACAACCTTGACTAATTCTAATTATAGTAGACTAATCAGATTTGTCTTCTTTGGTATTCGTCTATTACTGATCAAGTGGAGTTTGCATTTTCTTCCCCTAAATTTCTAGTGATTACCTACTAGTAGGGCACTGATACTGGTACCACGTTGCAGTTTTGCTTCCGTTTATTTTTTGATTTTTTTTTTTTAACAAATTGTGCCTTAATGAAGGACAGCTTGACCTCATTTGAAGTGTATCTGATCATAATTGCACAATTTTGCTTAATTGGTTTTCTATTTTTGAGATTTTGGTAGAATTTTAATCTATTAGTGCATTGGTCCTTTAAAGGAATCGAACAAGGGGAAAGAGAGAGAATAGATGAGACCATGATATATAATTTCATTTAACAATATTATCCAACTTGTTACATCTTACTGCTTATACAATGCGACATTCACAGCTAATCTAAACCCTAGCAGAAGTAAATCCTAATAAGCTTAACTGTTGGCACAACTCGTAATAATATAATTTTGAGATTCTAGTAAGTATAGTGACATAATTCGTGAATGATTTGTTTTTTTTGTGTCAGAGAACCTAACGTCGTATTATTTGGTTGACTTAATTTTTACCGAATTATTCGATTTTTTTTTTAATTGAGATTGCCATTCTGAGCTCTATGTATAATTTCTGATCATTTTTGAATTATACACGAATTATATCTGAATTATTTTTGAATCACGAATTTTTGACTCCGCCAAACCGAACCTGAATAATTCATTTGTCACTGTGCTAATAAGTATGACTTTCTTGTGATACAACCGGAAGATCCATCAATCCGATCATATATTCTTTCATTAGAAGTATGTATCGCTTTCAAGAATGCATGTCAGGATAGCTGCATATATTCTATCTTTTGATTTCGATTTTCAAGAACTTATAAATACTATTTTATTATTTACAAACTTGTACGGACTTCAGAGTTAAATATATAAATTTAAATGGGGTTTAATATAAGCATTATGATCCTGAGAGATACGTTTCTCTAGAAGGGTTCTGAATGCCACGTTGTCTGATTTGTTGCTCACTCACGGTGGTTTGTTAATTTTCAGGACCTCTAGAAGCTGTCCATGGAGTTGATGCCACATTATTTTAATCTTGAGAAATTTAGATATACACTCATCATATCTATTTTGATTAGATATTTTTCTATTTAAATTTGAAAATTAATTATTTCATCTAAACTCACTCATTTTATTAATATTATCATTTTCTATTTTATGTGTTTGCTATTGCTGTGTTGAAGTCAGGATATTGGAGCTGCTAACTCTAAGCCAATAAATGTTGTTAACGACTTAACAGCCTCTTCTTTTTTTAGATGCAATTTGGTCTGTTGAACTTGCTCTGAGGAATAAATGCTGTTAATAACCTTATATTTTCTGAATACAATTTCTCCTAATTTGGAAATTTCTCATAGTCGTAATTTGGACAAATATGTGAGGGCTTACGAGACGGATATTTATTGGTACTTGTTTGGACTACACAGTAAAAGTAGTAAGGCATTGTAAATTTTTCATGACCTGTTTGCGGAGTTACTTACATCCATCGAATCGAATTCGGTTCAATACAAGGTTGAATCGTCCGATTCACATCAAGATTTGTGCATATAACTTTAAAATTTGTGTGGATCAATCATGATGTGGATCAGACATATTCGTCCGGTCACGAGACAACCCCTCTCCCACAAATTCACATCCCCTCAGGTTACCTGACTGAGTACAATTGAATCGAACGATCCAAAATTGTTCCTTTTAACTTAGCATGAATATCAAAGCATAAATAATACTGGCCTCCTGCGCCATTCCAAGTAGGCACCGGCTGGGAGTAAATCTGAACTGTCCGTTTCAATTGTGTTGAGTCAAGTACCTAGAAGGATACGGATCCCTCTCCCCACTCCCACATATGCTAAATACAATTATCAGCGATGTAAGAATGCAGTACAGGACTATAGGTTCACTTAGCATGGTCAACTGAGTTTTGTTCAGCTCCGACCCTGACCCAGGTTAGCCCAAAATCTAACAGGGCCTCCCCAAAAAAAAAATTATATATGTTAAAAACGACAAACAAAAGTCGACAATTTAATAGGGCAAAAAATAAAACTTCATTTCTTCTCTGTGAAACGACAAACAAAGCAAGAAAAAAATTAATAAACCTAATTCTGCCGACCGCTGTTTCTTCTCTGTAAACCTAGCTCTTCTCACGAGTCACGATCTCGTTTTGCAACAGCTAGGCGGAGTCGGAAGCGGCGTTTGGTTAGGGCGAGGCCGATGCATTGATGCATCGAGGCTGCCTCTTGGATTAGACTGCCGGCGGCTTAGCGCTATGTTTACCTCATTACCTAGGTTCTATCCTTCTATTAGTTTTGTTTTTAATTTAAAACAATATTTTTTAGAAAACATACATCAGGTAGCGAAAAAAAAACAAAAAAAAGAGGGAGAAGAAAAACTAAAACCTCAAAAAAGTTCCATTGAAAAGCTTTGGAAGACAATTAAACCACAAAATGAGTTTTTGGAAAACCAAGTTGAAAGTGAGGTGCACGAAGAAATAAGAAATGTATCTGAAAACCAAAATGAGGTAAATTAAGAAACAATAAATATGTCTGAAAATGAAAATGAGATAAATGAATAAATAACAAATGTGCTTGAAAATGAGACTAGTGAAAATAATGAAGAAATTAATCATGTGTCTGAGTACTTAGATTCTTCGTTATCTATAAATATATATGATCCTAGAGTGTGAGATGGTTTAGATTCAAAACTGAGGAATTTGCTTGTTGAGAATGGTTCTATTATAACTTACAATATTAATTTTTCTAAAGATAAATATAATAGGGGTTCTCTACATATTATTTTGATAAAAAATTGTACATGAAGGGTCTAAATTTTGCTCCTGCCCTGGGTCCCAAGATCTTCGGGACCGGCCTTGGTTTTGTTTGATCCATATGACTATATGAGGTAACAGAATATTTCTGTTTAGATACGGATCGTCCGATCATAATCTGAACTAATACAGTCTGAGGTGAAATGCACGTGGCATCTTTAGTATTAGTGCAGATTTTGAACGGACGGTCTTGATCCAAACATAAATCATATGAATCCGGTGATTTGAATTCGTTTTGTTTCCTCAGGTTCGGATCTGACTTTGGTCGAAACTGCGCCACCCGTTTCAATATTCCTGATTTTGGGCCGAGTGAGTCGGCCCAGGAGGGGCCTGACCATTTGCACTGCCTCAGTCCTGCTGAGTTCCTTACTTTCTTTCCTTTCCCTACGCTCAGGTTCTGCACAAGAACCAAAGACCAAAGTGGAAGTGCCAAGGAGTCGGAGAGGTAAAATGTCCGACCGCTATCTCTTCTTCTTCTTCTTCTTTGTGTACGGACGGATTGGGTTGGGATTGGCCACCTCATCTCTTCCTCCTCTTCCCTTTTTGGTTGATCGAGTACCGCTTTAATCTCTCTCCTCTCCTTGATTGCTTCGGTGTTTATTTACAGTACAGTCAATTACAATCTGTTAATTTTCAATTAGAAATCTCATCTCTGGTCCTTGATTTGAAATGAGTCTTTATTTCATTTTCAGAACTGGGTCATGCACCCAAGGTGCTTGTGGAAATGCACTTTAGTTTGGAAGGTGAAGCAATCTCTGGAGAAAACTAGAGAGAAGTATCAGTGCCTTACCTAGTTACCTGACCCTCTTCAACCCCATAGTTCATGTGTGTGCGTTGTATCAATTTGAACCATTCAATTTAAAGTACTCTGTTATCCTTCCAATCATGGGAGCAAAGCAGCAGCACAGTTGATGTTTTATTGGGGCTGCGTCCTTTTTTTTAATTTACCTTTTAATGGAACATATAAGAATGGCAATAAGCACATAGATTCGTTTCAATGTTTGCATCTGTTCCTCCATTTGTTCCTTACCCATCCCATTTTGTACACTCCTCTATAGAAAGTAGAAACAGGAAGCAGTCGCCGCAGTAGAATTAGAATTCTGTATTTATGGCCAACTCTCCTTGCCCAGTGCTTGGCATCCCCTATCATTGTGATTTGCAGTCTAGGGTTGGGCCCTTATTTCCCCTATCATTAAAAAAACAAGTCTGTTTTGAGGGCTTTAAAATTGAATACCATATGTCACAAGGTAGTCAGTGGTATAGACAGCTATCAAACTACCCTCGATACTGTATATTGCAAGAAGTAGGTATAATTTACTCCAGTATATATTTGAATTCTTATGTTACATTTAATTACTGGGGGGATAAAGCTGCTTTAATAGCTGTTTTTTAAGGTCCATATTCCTCTAGAATAGGCAGGTGTACTTGCAAAAAGTGGGTACAATATTGGACAATTCCAATAACCAAAATTGCATTGTTGTTCATTATATGAGTTAATGATGTGCTATTTTTTATTGTAATATAAAATAGGCAGGCGTACTTGTCACTCGTAAGAAAGGAAAGCTCAATCTTGTTGGTTAAAATTTTAGAGAGACCGGAATGAAGTCAAATAAGAACAAGATGGTGCATGCTTTGTCTCTCCATCCAACCTCAATCTATCCCTTCAACCAGCTCCTGGCTGCCTTGGTTAGCAACCAAACCTCAAAAGACCCTTACCCCTCCATCTTTTCCCTCTTCAACCGCTTAACCCAAACTGAAGGAATCCGTCCTGATAAATATACCTATGCAATCATGATTCAATTCTGCGTTCAAACAAATCGGCTTAGCCTAGCTTTTGCTTTTCTCGGACGGCTTCTCAGTGAGGGTCTCAGAGTCAACACCGCGACCTTCACTCCATTTCTCAAGAGACTTTGTTCTGAAAATAGGATCCATGAGGCTGCAGCCATAGTGTTATACAAAATGCCTAAGATGGGATGCATACCAAATGTGATCTCGTATAGCGTTCTTATCAAGGGGCTTTGCTCCAACGGCAAGACTCGTTTAGGCCTTCAGTTGCTTTTTAAAATGGTTAAACATGGTGGTGAGTGTGAACCCAATGTGATCACGTACAACACAGTTGTAGATTTTCTCTGCAAGGAGGGTAAACTCACTAAGGCCTTTGGTTTGTACAGACAGATGTATTCCGCTGGGGTTATACCTGATACTGTGACATACAATACGTTAATTAATGGTCTATGCAAGAAGGGGGCATTCGACAAGGCAGAAGAGTTGATACAGTCCATGATTTCTGAAGGTCACGAGCCCAATATCGTGACTTACAGCACCCTTATTGGTGAGCTGTGCAAGAAAGATGAAATTGAGAAGGCAAAAGAGTTGTTGCATGACATGATTTCCAAAGGGCAAGTGCCTAATGTCGTGACGTACAACACTCTCATGAATGGTCTGTGCAAGAACTGTGAATTTGAGAAGGCAAATGAGTTGTTGCATGACCTGATTTCCAAAGGGCTGAAGCCCGATGTTGTGACTTACACCACTCTTATGAACGTTCTATGCAAGAACGGTGAAATTGAGAAGGCAGAGGAGTTGCTTCATGACATGATTTCCAAGGGGCAAGTGCCTGATGTCGAGACTTACAATGCTCTTATAAATGGTCTGTGCAAGAACGGTGACAATGAGAAGGCAAAGGAATTGCTGCATGACATGATTTCCAAAGGGCTGGAGCCCGATGTCGTGACTTACAACACTCTTATGGATGGTCTGTGCAAGAAAGGTGAAATTGAGAAGGCAAAGGAGTTGCTTCCTGACATGATTTCCAAAGAGCTGGAGCCCGATGTTGTGACTTGCAACACTATTATGGATGGTTTGTGCAAGAAAGGTGAAATTGAGAAGGCAGAGGAGTTGCTGGATGACATGATTTCCAAAGGCCAACTGCCTGATGTCGTGAGTTACAACATTCTTATAGATGGGCTGTGCAAGAACGGTAAAGTTGAAAAGGCAAAGGAGTTGCTTCATTACATGATTTCCAAAGGGTTGGAGCCCGATGTCGTGACTCATACCACTTTTATGGATGGACTGTGCAAGAAAGGTGAAATTGAGAAAGCAGAGGAGTTGCTGCATGACATGGTTTCCAAAGGGCTGGAGCCTGGTGTCGTGACTTGTAACACTTTTATGAACGGGCTGTGCAAGAAAGGTGAAATTAAGAAGGCAGAGGAGTTGCTTCATGAGATGATTTCCAAAGGGCAGGTGCCCAATGTCGTGACATACACCACTCTTATTGATGGGTTGTGCAAGAAAGGCGAAATTGAGAAGGCAAAAGAGTTGGTGCATGACATGATATCCAAAGGGCTGGAGCCCACTGTCATAACTTTGAACACTCTTAAATATTTGCCGAAGGGCTGGAGCCCAAGGAGAATTAATTGTCGTGTTTTCAACTCTTATTGATTTAAGCTGTTAAAGGGCAACACCTTTGCTAGTCACCTGCAGTTGTCAAGTGTTAGGCTTGTGTGCCGTGTGTGCATGCTGAATGGTTGTCTCCTAAGGCGTGTCGCGCCATGTTGGCACCTCTTTACGCCTTAGACGTTGCGTGTATGTGCGTATTGAACACGAGACAACACGCCATGTTTGGGTGTATCGTGCATGTGTATGGCTGTCTGTGCCTTTATTTTTTAAATCCAAGAAAAATGTTAAATAGTAATAAAATTGAAAAAAAATAAAATCTGTAATGATATCCGAAAAATTGAAAAAAAATATAATAATTATTTTGAATTATTTCTGGGTGCACATGAAATTGGTTGGACTCAATTATTTTGCTCCGTTTGTGTGCCTTTATTTTTTTCCACTATCTTCTCTTGTCGTTGATGCAAGTGTGGTTTGATCCAATCAATGCAGTACCTGTTGTGGAATCAGACCAGATAATATTCATGTTGATCTACCTGAAATGTCTCTAGGATGTTTTGATTCTGTGTCAACTGCCAAATCATTAACAATTTTGTACTGCTGAAAGAGTAGACTCTAAAATTTACAGGTTTCTTTTCACCTCAGTTAAATTTTTCTGGGAAAGCAATCTCAATAATCATCAGAGGCATGCTATACTGCAAGGAGCCAATCCTGACTTATGATGGACATTCGTTTAAATGATGTAAATACACATACACATAGACAGTTGTATAAATTTCAGTGTATGTCTTGCCTAAGGGCTTTTCACCTGGAAAATGATTTGAAAAGACAACAAAAAAAAAGGTAGCTAGTGTATATCAAAGAATCTTCAAGCTTTTGTTTCAATCTTTGATGGAGCAAGCAAAACTTTTGTTAAACTTAAGACGGAATGTATTTCAAAAGTTGTTATACTTCTGTTTTAATCAAGGGATACGTTGAATTAACAACAAATTTAGTTGATAATCCTGATAACTAACATAACACTTATTGAAATTGATGAGTTTTATATGAAAACAAAAATATTCTGATATGTTATTCCTTGTATTAAATTTATGGAAACCGGTTGGTCATGCTTATCGGTAAAACATGTTAATTTAATCATATTAATATTTTATATGAATTAATATCATAAATTTAATAAGATATTTTATTTTGATTATGAAATCTGCGAATTAGGAAACACAGAGAATTTGTGTGTGTATCATAGTTTAGGGACCCGGCCCTGCTCAGTATCAAATAAAGCAATGTGATACGATTATCAAACATTAAGATATAATTTGTTTTGCCTTTTATAATATGCCAATTTTCAAAAAAAAAAAAAGATACACACAAGTTTTTTTTTTTTTTTACGTCCGCATAATTCTTATTTTTTGGACTATTTTAGATCCTTTAAATATAAAAAATATTTACTAATGCATGAATTTTATCAAAAAAAATATTTATAAATACACGAGGACTATTTACTAATACACGGTTATATTATCCTTTTGTCCGTACGACCGGATCTAAAATAACTCAAATTTTGAGTTTGGATTCAGACCGTTTGATCAAAATTTGGACTAATTCGATCTTATTTAAAAATTCATGAGGACTCCTTTAATATTTGTGTGTCAAAAGTGATCAGACGATCCAGATTTAAATTCAATATTTGAGTTATTTTAGGAGACATGGTCGAAGAGAGGCGAAAAATAATCAATTAGTCTATTAAGATAGATAAGTAAAGCTAGCATGTGCTGTGTTTAACAAGAAATTTGGTAAATATAATTTCAAAATTTATCAGATTGATTTCAATAATAAATTCAAATTATTAAAATTAATATACTTTACGAGTGATGCATGTACAAGCAAAATTTTAAAATTTATTTAGTACAAAGTCAAGCGGTAAAAAAGTAAAGGTTTACAAGATTTTGCATTTACATGCATCACTTCTGAAGTAGATCAATTTCAACAAATCAGATTCGTTGTTTGAAACCAATCTAATATATTTTGAAGTTATGTTCACCAAGTTTCTTAGTGAGCATAGTACATGCTAGCTTTACTCAATGTGGATATTTACAAGAGACAGGGTTGTACAATGAATGGAAATAAATCAGCTGAAATTCTGAGATCGGGTACTGTTCACCCTGAAATTCCTGCAATCCGAAATCCAGCCATTGAATTTTTTCGATAACGCATTCCGAAACAGCTGGTTTTTCTTTGCACGCATCTCGGAATAGTTCAACGGCTGGATTCGGATTGCAAGGATTTCAGGGTGAACAGTATCGACCTCAGATTTCAGCAGATTTGGATCCACAATGAATAGGAAGAGCATCCTCTCCAATATGTATAAAAGATTCCTTTCACTTTGTGGTTTGAGATTTACTCTCAGCCATTTTGAAATTTGAGTTAGCGTGGAGCAGTATTATTTGTGCTTTGAGATTTGTGCAAAGTTAACAGAACGGTCCGAATCCACTAATTCTAAAAGATTATCACTATATTTTATGATGTCTCCTCCTCATCAAACTGTACCTCTTTCTTTTGATTATCTCTAATAAACTTCTCATACCACAACAAGAAATACCCTCGCCCTTTTGGAAGGATGCGGATTTCAATAAATGAAGGTCAATTGACTCTCTTTTTTTTTGAATTTTTTTTATTTATATATAATTTTTTATATAATTTAATGTAAAATATCATGATAATATAAATTTATTTTTATTTTCAGCATGAAAATTTTATATAATTGCTCCTAATGTGTGTGTTTGACCTTCATAATTTGAAAGTCTAACTCCACTCTGAATATTATATTCGAATTTTACGGTCTAAATTCATTTAAACATTTAAATCTCATGATGTAATTTTGGTGCCATTTTAAGGCTATATGGGAGGAACAAGTATTCTCTCACGCATTAAAGTGGGGTTCACAATTTTACAGTCCAGATTTACTTCCAACTAGATCAAATTCAATCTGATACATATTGAATATGTAAAAATCTCCTTTAAGATTCGTGCAAGGTTAAAAGAACTTTCAGAATCCACTAATTTTAATTGATTCTCATTTATGGTAACGGGGTGATCTGAATTCGGAGAAGCTTATTTCTATTTCATAAGTATCTACTTAGAGCATCTACAATAGTGATTTCTTTTAAATTGCTAATCTGATGTGTTAATTGCTAATATAATTGCTGGGATATACCACAGTTTTTAAATTAGCAAGTTTGCTTTAAAAGCAACTCTTTAGAGCATCTATAATGATGATTCCTTTTAAATTGCTAATCTAATGTGTTAATTGCTAATATAATTGCTGGGATGTACCATAGTTTTTAAATTAACAAGTTTGCTTAAAAAACAACTCTAATTAAATAAGCAACTATAATTAAGTTTCTGGGATCAAGTGATTTAGAAATTATGAATCCCTTTAATTGCTAAATTCAGTAACGTGGCTCAAATTAATTGCTAAACATTTGCTGGAATAGAGATGCTCTTAAGCATTAATCCTGTCTCAATTAATAAATACATACTGATAGGTCTAAATTATATATACATTCGATCTAGTTTTTATCACATAATAGCACCAAATATCTTGTATTTTAGTAGAGAATAGAATGAAATATATCCAAGAATCAAGTTACTGCCAAAGTCTATTTAAGTTACAGGAAATGGAGCAAATTGTAGATCTTCGCGCAAGCTTTCCGAAAAGTGGTAGAACACTGAAAACGGAGTTACGGATCATGAGTTATGCCCGTTTGAATTTCAGAGCAAAACAGAGGAAACAGAGCCCAGTGCGGACGCACTAACCTCCAGTGCGAGTCAGCCACCCGCACTCGGCCATCAGGAGATGAAAACAGAAAAGTCCGAGCGCAGTGCGGACGCACTGACCCAGAGTGCGGATGGGTGCACCCGCACTCAGCGACACACATTTTTTATTCTGGCCATATCTTCGTCATACGAACTCTGATTTGGGTGATTCAAAGCTTGACGGAACCAGGACAAAGAGATCTACAACTTTCATGAAGGAAATAAATTGAAATTCGGAATGTATAATTCTGTACAGCCGCATCAATGGCCGCATCAGCTTGAAAAACTGCTAAATATGGAAAGTTACTGGGTTTAGTGGGTGCCAAAATTAGAATAACTTGATCTCCAAGTTTAGAAAATATTATATAAGGCTAAGGAGGCCACAGGAGAGAGAATCCACTATTACATATCCATTTTCCACAAATTGAGAGAGAGAGATCTGCAGAAATTTTCGAAGTTCCGAAGGCTTTTCAAGGAAGGAGAAGAAGAAGATTCGAGCAAGGAGTCGGCAAGTTCGAGGTTTTGGATCTAAGAAAGGGTGTAATCATTTCTTTATTTTATTTCTTATTGTTTTTGCCAAACTTTGTTATGGATCTCTCCAAGAGGGAGTAGTTCTCTTTCTAGGGGTTTAGGTCAATGCATGAACTTGTTTAATTCTATCTTATTCGGATATTTGTTTTTATTATGATTGTTTTATCGGATTTGATTGTTAATTTCTGTGATTTATCATTTGTGCTAATTACATAGTTTAGTACTTGAATTGGATAAGTCCCGCTTTGGATTCGAAAGAACCGAAATAGTTAGGATCGGATAGGAGAGTACCAAATTATGAGCATAAATACCTTAGGATTTGGATTAGAAGCGACCGTACTTTGATATCCAACCCGGAACTATAGAAATTAGGATTAAGGTTTGGTGAAGAACGACCGTGAAGTCAAACCCATAATCAGGACACCTTAGAACAAATATTGATATATACTTTGGAGCATGTGACTTAAATATCCCTCTAGGTTAGTGACAGGCCTAGAATTCGAGGAACATTAATCCATCCACCCAAAGTATTTGTATCAATATTTGTTCCAAAGGCTAACAAGAGCTTAATGGGTCTAGATAGCTAGGGTGAAGAACGACCGTGAAGTCCGAAACTATCTAGGCACGTTATTAATTCACGACAGTGACCCTTTTTAATATTTTTGGTTAGAAACCTCATCAAATCAAACATGAATTCAAACAAACCGAATAAATAGAATTAGCAATGAATTGTAGACCGAATGCCCCTAGATCTCCTTAAACTTGAAAACAAACTAATCTTTCTTTTCTTTATTTTATTTACATTTATTGTTTGAAACTCCTCTCTTCCGGGTATTGAACCCAAACTTAGGATTTTAGAACAAAACCCCCCTTTTTACTTTATCGTTTAGTTTTAGAAGTAGTTTTCTTTAATTAAAAATTGGTATTTTCCTATCTCCCTGCGGATTGACACCTAAATACTACGATCGATAGGTTGTGCGCTTGCAACTAACCTATTAATTGAGTACGAGGGTTTATAAATATTAAAGACAAAAAGAGTACAAAAATCCTATACCTAAAATACTCAACACATACATGTTAACTTAAAAAACTGAAAATCTACAATACACACACACACACACACACACACACAGAGTAGAACTAGGGTGTTCCTAAGTTCACCAAGCCCCTTTGTGAACTCAACTCTAAAATCTATCGGATTGGCTTCAAACAATGAATTCAAACCGTTGAAATCCTTCTACCTTACGGGTGATGCATCTACATGTGAAAATTTTAAACTTTCGAATTAATTTAGTATAAAATAAAGTGGTCAAAATTAGAAAGTTTATAAACTAATTTTAATGCATTTATTTTTTGGACGCCTTTTGACCACTTGACTCGATACAAAACTAACTTAAAATTTTAAAATTTTCACATGTAGACGCATCACTCGTAAGGTAAAAGAATTTCAACGGTTTGGATTCATCGTTTGAAGCCAATCCAATAGGTTTTAGAGTTGAGTTCACAAAGGGACATGGTTAGGAACACCCTAGTTCTACTCTATGTATATACATACATACATACATATAGAGTAGAACTAGGGTGCTCCTAAGCTCACCAAGCCCTTCGTGAGCGCGACTCTAAAACCTATCGAATTGACTTCAAACGACATTTTCAAACCGTTAGATGTTCAATCTATATTAAAATGTGCTTGGAGACCAAATTTTACATTTTTTGGAATTTTTTTACTATTTATTAAGGTGGTTTGAAAATCGCTGTTTTTATTAAAATTCTGCACCATTGGAAAACAGCGATTTTCAAACCATCTTAATAAATAGTAAAAAAATTCCAAAAAATGTAAAATTTGATCTCCAAGCACATTTTAATATAGATTGAACATCTAACTGTTTGAAAATGTCGTTTGAAGTCAATTCGATAGGTTTTAGAGTCGCGCTCACGAAGAGCTTGGTGAGCTTAGGAGCACCCTAGTTCTACTCTATATATATATATATATATATATATATATATATATATATATATATATATATATATATATATATATATAACAAAATAATAATAATAAAAAGAAGCTCTCGGACCTTCCGTGCTTTTTCTCCCACCCCGGGCTTTTTTCTTCCTTTTGCTCCCTGCCAAGAAAAACGAAACCCTAGATCTCATCTCATCTTTCATTCAAAACCTCCAGGTGGTAGCTATTTGGATCCAATTACTCGGTACAGATGGATTCGGGTTCGTCGAGCCAGCCGGATTTCGATTATTTGTTCAAGCTGCTCTTGATCGGCGATTCTGGTGTCGGGAAGAGTAGTCTCTTGCTACGGTTCACCTCTGATTCTTTCGAGGATCTATCTCCGACAATCGGTACCTATTACCTTTTTTTCCTCATTCGGTTGTAGATTATTGATTGTTGGGACGGAAATTGAAATTGGATGTGGAATTTTATGTGTAGATTATTGGGTGATTTAGGATTATCTGTACTGGAAATATACATAGCTGCGATTTTGTAATTCGTTGATTCGAGCAGCGTTTGGGATGTAAAAGCAGTTCTATTCCAAATTCTCATTATTCAAACTCCTGGAATTGGTTTGTTTAGGATAATTTCCTGGACACCTTTCAGCAGCAATCGAGGTAAAGTGTTTTCCAGATGAAGATATATGACTGTAATTCGTAATGTTGCAATTAACCCCCTGAAAATGTGAATGAAATGCTTACTATATGTCTCTGAACCCAAACTGTAGTTGGAAATAGTACATAAAATCCAATTTTTACTACACTTCTTGAAAGAGGTAATTAGGGTTAAAAAGTTATTATTACTTTGATAACATATCGTTTTAATCTGGTTCAGGTGTGGATTTCAAGGTCAAAATGGTTACAATGGGAGGAAAGAAGCTCAAGCTTGCGATTTGGGATACTGGTATATCATTCAATGTCAAACATGTAATTTCTGCAACAGTTAAATCTTTATTTCCAAATTTTTATTTGTGGTTTTGTAAAGTTAATTAAATACAATGAGTGTTGCAGCTGGACAGGAGAGGTTTAGAACGCTGACAAGTTCATACTACAGAGGAGCACAAGGCATCATCATGGGTATGTTATTCTTCTCTTCTTTTCTTATAATATAATATTATGCTATCAATATGTAATATAATATAATAAGCTGGTCAAATTTACACTTACTATGTCCTGACATGCTGTGCATTATCATGGATATGCCCCTTTGATGGAGTCTGACATAGAATACAGTGTGCCAACTACTAAGTTACACTTTGAATATATTAATAATTTTCTTCTTGGGTAAATATCAAGCCATTTAGGAAATATAAATCGAGAAATAAATAATAAATATTAGATAAGAAGTAGGTCATCCATTCGTTTAATACAACCTGACCATACATATATTTATTCATATCAAAATTTCTCATGATAATGATGTAATATACTGTTATAGTGTATGATGTGACAAGAAGAGATACATTCACCAATCTATCGGACATATGGGCCAAGGAAATTGACCTCTACTCGACCAACCAAGATTGCATTAAAATGCTTGTAGGCAACAAAATTGATAAGGTAATTTATTGCCGTTTTAATTATTTTTCTCATCTGATTGGAAATTTGGTCCCAATTGTGAAAGCAACATTACTCAAAATCATGCAATTGATGGTGAACATTTTGATGAAAAATTGAAGGAAAGTGAAAGAGCAGTTACAAAGAAAGAAGGCATAGATTTTGCAAGAGAATATGGGTGCTTGTTCCTTGAGTGCAGCGCCAAAACTAGAGTTAATGTCGAGCAATGCTTTGAGGAACTTGTTTTGAAGGTAACAAACTCTAATGGTCTAACTAGAGTGTAAATTATATTACATAACCAGTTCTGAAAGAACTCTTTGTTGAAAAGTCTGTAGAGTCACAAAATTCACTTTTGGATACATAGATGATTACTATCCTTAAATATCAGCTCTAACTAGGGTCAGAAATCCATTTGTTAGATAGCAAATCCAAATTGCTAATTTGTCACATACTTTCTTGACAAACAGTATCAAAGTATCTCATGCTTGTGGTTTTTATTCCCGCTTAGAATTTATGATCTGACATCTGTCAACTGATACGAAATAAAAAAATAATAGAGGAACAGATGAAAGAAGAGTAAGAGGGAACGAAAAATTTGTTCCTTGTTCCACACCATTTGTTGATGTAAAATTTTGTCTCAGTTATTTGACCTGAAAGTATAAAGGATGCAAAATGACACAAATTGCAGCATTTAAAAACTCAAAAAGGGACTTCTAAAGCTCTTGAGGACTGAATCATAGATTCATATGGGTTCTCCAAGTAACCTGTGTAGTGCACTGTCCGCTTGTTGTTGCTTAACTGAACAAATCACTTTGCTTGTCATTCCATAAAAAAAATCGACTAAAATTTACTCGAATGGTTCTTGAGTATCAAATATTTGGGTCAACAAATTTTACTGTAATGTTCCTATTTGTAGCATTCTGTGCCTTTCATGTGTTTCAAAGCAAAAGATAGACATTGGGACATACTATATTAATAGGATATCTTTCAGTTGAAAACTCAAAGATAACTCATTTCAGTGAATCCCTTATTCTGAAAATGAAAGTGACACCACTTGGAATTTGTGGTAAATGATACGACTTGGGGGTCTCTTTAGCGATCAGAATGAAACATGAAACTATGGCACTTGGTATCTTTCTTTATTGGATGATTATTCCCTTGTATAATTGAAATTTTAAAAATGTTTTCTATCTATTCCTGACAGATATTGGATACACCAAGCCTATTATCAGATGCATCCGTGGGGGTAAAAAAGAACATCTTCAAGCAGAAGGCCCCAGAAACTGATTACTCTAATTCCAGCTGTTGTTAAAAAAAAAAAATTTGAAAGAAACAACATAATGTTCTCTGTACCACTTTGTTTATGTAATGTTTGCTGATTTATTTTTAAGTAAAGCTGTGTTATGTTGGTGTATATTATACTTTCTGAAGATAGCTTTGGTATGAAACGCATTATTGACATTTGCCTCTCTTTTGCTTTTATTTTTTTTGACACTCAGAATGTCATCTAAATTTCTACATTTGTTTGTTATATATGATATCGATGCGTTATTTGGAAGGAACATTTCTCATTTATTTCTCTTGATGTAGCCATCAGACACTCGAGAAATGAACATTTCTCATTTATTTCTCATGACGTAGCCATCAGACACTAAAATCTTGTAATAATAACACAATTGAGGCTGGATTGGCACATTTCGCCATGAATTAACCCATTCTGATGAGTTGGGCATCAAATTGGTAACTAAAATAAAAATTAGTTCAACCTCTTTATTGTCATTTACCAGTAACGCTAAACACAAGCTGCTCAACTTATTCCCTGGTGGCCCGGTGGAAACTCTTATGCATTTACGTCAACGCATACTCGTCCTTAGAAATTTAGAAAGATTTTTCTTTTGTAGTATTAATCTTCATGAAATATAAATTTTGATAAGAAGATTATCTATTTGTTTTCAGAGCCAAAGAAGTTTCAACGCATTTTTGTTCTTGGGATTTTAGGAAGGTTTTTTATATGATATAAATCTTGAAAAAAATATGAATTTGGATAAGTAAAAAATTTATACTCTATAAAGATAGTTGAACCTTCTAGTCTCTCACCAATACCACATCAACAATTTTTTGGACCACTAAATGGGTCATTAAGCAATAAATATTCAGTTATTAATATGTGGGACCAAGCTAACCTCTTTTCATAGTAATTTATGTGTGGGAAAAGAAAGAGAAGTTCAATTTTTTTTTTTTTACAAAAAGATGATTGAATAAATTAAACCAAGAAGCATAAATTGAGAGAATTCACATTTTATTACTCTAAATGATATTTTAATATTTTTTAATATTTATCAATGAAAATAAATCTAAAACATATCTATAAATTTTATAATCACAATTTGTTACCAACTACTTGATTAGATTTTTAATATCTAGCATGTATGTCTAACAAAACTACATAATCATCGCAACACTAAACAATCTTGTCCGCTGGCAAAACAATCCTAGTTAAACTGATTGTTTACTGGCTTTTAATGCAAAGAAAATAAAAAACATTCTTAAGCCGGACTTCTCCAGTTTCCATAAACGGAGGGGATTTAACTGACAAACCGACGACTGATTTCGCAACATCGTCGCTCTACTATCAGCCACTCTCCTCTCTTGACTGTCAATCCAGTTCTAAACACCGGAGACAAAAACGACCACTCGATGGCTGCGGTGCTGAGCTCGCACGCAGGTCCCCTATCTCGCTCTCCAGTCCTCTCCAGTGCAAGGCCAAAACCAAATCTCCGATACAGCGTCGTCAGGTGCACTGCCAAAGAGGCGGGTAAGGGTACGACTACATCAATTACTCCCCCTCCCGGGTTCAAACCACCTAAACCAAAGCGGTTCGCGGTCCGACCCGACAAGCTCCTAGATATCATCGGTGCATCGCTAGCGCTGCCTTTCCGACTCGGTACTGGTGTATTTGTTCTCGGGTAAGCTGCTAGCTTGCTGCCTGTGCGATTTTTTTGTTTACTTTTTGAGGTGATGATTTTATAAAATCTCTGAATTTTGTTTTGCTATTATAGATATTCAGTGTCGTTTGTTTCCCAAGATGAAATCCCTTCAACCCAGTATGCTATGAGTTTTGCTGGTAATTTCTACTTTATAAGGAATTCTCGATTTATTATTTAGTACCATGTGTAGCATGCTGATTATTGTGCTGTATGGATATACCAGTATCAGTTTATGTCAGTTCTGGCCAAATTTCCGAATTCCGGTCATTAGATTGATATTTTATTACTAGTGCGCTGCTGGAACGGGTATGAATCAGTACCAGACTTGGTCTTATCAGTGTAAAAAATGCAAGTCAAGAAAAGTTGTGTAGTTTTAACTATCTGTACTAATTAGTAAAGTAAAAATAATTAAATATTCTTTATTTATAAAATTAGGTATAAAGCTCAAAGAGACATCCAAATTAGGTCCACGGCCTGAGAAGCCAATTGAGATTTATGAATTTGAGAGGTTTTTCTTTTAATCTCTTTTGGTAGTTCATAATATCCACAAGTTATTGACTATTCAGTAATTTTATTTTGGATATTATTTTCAACTCATCCAGCCTTATTATTTTTTTTTCTTTTTTCCTTATAAATTATAATACAAAAATTCAATGCGGGACAAACATCAGCTGTCCTTTTTGTCGTAAGGTAATTTTTATTTGTATTACTTTATGAAAAAAAAAATTCCAAATCATTTTTCATTACTGGTCTTAAACTAGCTAACGACCTATAATTTGCAGGTAAGAGAAATGACAACTGTCTTGGATTTGGATGTATTATTCTATCCCTGCCCAAAAAATGGCCCTAATTTTCGTCCCAAAGCTATACAAATGGGTGGCAAGAAGCAATTCCCTTACATGGTTTGTCATGAAACTTTTGATAAATACCTGGGGTGAATTTGATGTACTTATACTATACTAATTGTAGATACGTTTCTTCGTAGGTAGACCCAAATACAGGTGTAGCGATGTATGAGTCAGATGACATAATAAAATACCTGGCTAATAAATATGGTGCCCTTTCTTTAAAGCCCTTTTAGATATGTATATACAGACTATATTTTATCTTTTCTGAAAACATTTTTTTTTTCAAATGGATATTCCTTTTGGATAGGCGATGGAACAGTTCCTCTGATGTTATCACTTGGACTTTTCACAGTATGCTCTTAATTTCTCTTGCTTCATTATTATTGTTTTTTTTAAAATGTCAACCAAGAACTAACTAATTTTTGTTGGTTGAGCTAATATTTTTTTTAAATTTCTTTAGACTCTGACAGCAGGCTTTGCTATGATTGGCCGCAAGGGAAGGGTAAGAAATCTAAAACTCAGTTTTTTTTTCCAAAACAGTACTTAAATTACCAATTGTGGTATCACTATTAGCCTTGTAAACTAGCAAATAGTTTGCTATTTTTGTGTAGGGAGGTTCATACACACCATCAAAACTTCCTCCTTTACCTCTTGAATTGTGGGCATATGAGGTAAGCTATAATTATTATTTATTTATTTTTATGGATAATTTTGTATGATGTGAATAAAAAAGTAACAAATGTGTGTATGAATTTTGAAGGCTTCTCCTTTCTGCAAGATTGTAAGAGAAGTGCTTGTTGAGTTAGAGCTACCTCATTTGCTACATAGGTAGGTTAACCATTTTTGCTTTTATAGAATGATATTCATGCATGTACCGATGAAAAATTCACCTGTGTTTAAGGGGAAGTTTTTTTTTTTCGGAATAAGTACTACAGACGTCTTATTTACGTTAAAAAACATGAATTAAATAGTTTTGGTACCTTTCTCTTCCCAAAAGACGAAAAAAGACTGAACTACCCCCGCTATTACTGGATAGTTTAGGTAAATTTAAAAATAAATTCAATTGAGGAAGGTGGGATTTGCAGTATATATTTTGTATTTGAGTTTTACATGAGATAATTCACTTTGCAATGGCATGCATGGTATTATAATGTGTTCACGGAATGTTACTTTTTTTTTTCCGAAACTTTATTTTATCTGACAAAATGTACCATTTGCAGCACTCCTAGAGGGAGTCCCAAAAGGCAACTTTTGTATGAGAAAGTTGGCCATTTTCAGGTTGGTCATTTTCAAAATCACCATCTTATTTGCATGATTCATTAACATTACTCTTTGGCCTTTTCGGTGAAAAAAAATAAACATTCTCAAATTACCACTGGTATGCACTTTTACAGAATATAAACCATTTTGATCTGGTATACATTTAGTGACCTGTTTACAGAATATAAACCCATTTCTATCCAGTCATCATCAAAACTCTTGCACATGTATTAATGTCAAACACTCTGAATGTTATAATTTAGTTATAATATTATCTATTGATTGTGTAGGCGCCTTTCTTAGAAGATCCAAATACGGGAATAAAAATGTTTGAGAGTGCAGAGATAATCGACTATTTAAAAGCAACATACGCCATTTAATGCTGTATGCCTGTATTATATCAAGTTACCTGTGCTCTTTTGTGCTGGTACCTTCTATACTTGTGCTATTCTGCTTTGAACACTTGTAAATGTCAATATGTAAATTGTAAAATTATGTATAACACTTCATAGAAGCAAAAAATTTTGTTAAAAAAATTATCTTCTTTCTGAGTAGTTTGTCTGCCAAAATTTATTTTATTGTTTAAGTAAATTCATTTTATTATGTTATTAAAAATCAAAATAATTCAGTTACTAGTAAAGCATCCATCATGTTTCATCATTATATGTTATACATGATGTATGCACTATGAATCCGTATATGTCACTATTCTCAGATAAATTGGTAGAACTTCTTTTTTTTCCAATTTAAACTTGGAAGTGTTAGATTGACATGTCGACGTCATCTAGGGTTGAGTTTTTGATGATGCCAGGAGAGAAATTTAGTGCGTTCATTTTAAATCGGACGGTTTGAGTCAGAAAAGCATGGTTTTATGATCCGGCTCGGAAAAAAAAAACATTTGAAAATGAAGGCTATGCATAACATTAGATTATCCATTATATCCAAAATTTAAACTATAGTCTCCCCAAAGATATAGTCTCTATCAGGATTTAAAAAAAAAAAAAAAATCTACCCAAAGGTCGGAGCTCGAGCCCCTCTCACGAGGTTGCGAAGCTTTAAAAAAAGAAATTTAAACTATAATCACTATAATTTTCAAGATTATCACGTTGGATAATTTTGATAAAGTAGATTGTAGATCCTAAAAAAGGTTATTTGTCTATTTTTACTAATTTCCTTTCGTTTTTTTTTTTGCCAGTTTGAAAGTACATTATGTACATCCCATCCTATTTTACCATTATTTCCTATTCCTTCCTGTTCCCATTTGTATCAAATCTAGTGTATTACTTAAGATTCCTTCACAATTCCAACAAGATAAATCTGGATAGATAAACTCAGATCGGGTTCAACCTCATGCTCGTTACTCGAAGTATGGGCGGGTACAGGATTACTCTTCCGTTAGATACTTCTGTGACCGTCCGATGTGAACTAAACGGCGCAGATCAAACCAGGATCTGAACCTGAAAAAACCACCGAACTAATTCGTTTGTCCGAGTCCAGTCCAGGTAAAAGGTTTAACAGAGTAGTTTTGCTTCATGCAGTGCACGAGCTATATGCACCGCTGTTTTATTGCTATATTCCGTGTGCTCTACTAAGCTAAAAAAGCTCTGTTAAAATTCTTATCCCCGAGTTCCGGAGTCCGGATTCTCTTTGATAACTCAAATTGAGTTTGAATCTTGTCCGTCCAATTAAAGTCCGGGTCAATTCGGTCCGTCGTGGAATGTAAGGGACCTTTTAATATTCGTGCCAAAGCAGATCGAACGGTCCGGATCTCAACTCAAAATTTGAGTTACAATAGGTGACATTAATTCCGAGTCCCGACCCAACACAATCTGTTACCGCTGTGCAGTGGCGTAAGATTGCCATAGAATAAAAAGATGGAAGTTGAACAAAAAGAGATTCCGGCTTCTTCTCCTCATTCGATCTGCTCGACAATTCTTCACATAACACTCTCGCTCTCTCTATTGACAGAGGCAGAGAAACGGAGAGAAGTTCAAGCTCTAGATGTTGTCTATGGAGGATAATGGAGACTATCCATCCCCAGCATCTTCTCCT
Source organism: Carex parvula (assembly GCA_025461045.1). NCBI lineage: Eukaryota > Viridiplantae > Streptophyta > Magnoliopsida > Poales > Cyperaceae > Carex > Carex parvula. The sequence continues at coordinate 250,810 of JAJGRW010000255.1, forward strand.
TCCGCTTCGAATACATCGTACTCGTGCGATGATGCTGGTTCCGATCTGGAGCGATACTGCAGCGCCAACTCAGTACTGGAGCGGTCCAGTTTCTCCAGCTCTATGGGCTACCACGCCGCTGATTTCTTCGATGATACCTTCCCTTCCCTCTCCCTTTCCAATTCAAATCGTCCCTCTCCTGTTCTCCACCCTACTAATGGCGAGGATTCAATCTCAATCTCCGGCGAAGTTTGCACGGATCACGATGCACAGTCGGATGACGACAGCCCCAGGTCTTTGCATGGAATGAACGGATTCTATCACAGCCAGAACAGTAACCGTAATCAGAATCAGAATCAGAGTTCTGGTGTTGAAAGGGGAAGTCAGAGGAGGAGCTCAATCCTGATGGATTCTTCAGTGGCTTTTGGATCGGATGATTGGGATGAGTTCATGCTGGAGACCGGAGATGGGGGTGGTGAATCTGCACCGGTTTCTCTCTTTGAAATGGAGTCTATACACTCCAAAGAACAAAGTCCGCTTTCAGGTGCTGAGCCTGGGTGCAGCGAGGGAGAAGTGAATCAGGAACGAGCGCAGTTGTCAGACATTAAGGGAAAAGAGGCCGGCTATTCTGCAGAGCATCCTCGGTCAGGGAGTTCAGGTGGCAATTCGGGGTTCATTGCTGGAGAAGGGAATCAGCTTGCTCTCGCTAAAGAGAATGAAAGTAATGGTAATAGCTCTTGTGGAAATATAAAGAAGAAAGAGGAGGGGATGAAAGTTTCTGAGGGTTTAGGATCTCTGAATGGGAAATTTGAAGGGAAGGAGATTGAGAACGGACTCTCTATCGCTACAACTGGTGGTAAAAATACAGAATCTGAGATCGAATTAAAAGGAATTCATCAGGTATTTGTTATCTTTACCAGAATGGATAATTTAGTTTAATGATTTCCTTCCTTGGCAGTCGCTGCTAAGTTAGATAAAAGTTCTAATTGAGACCCATTGTTTAGATCCTCATTTGAGCCCCAAATCTATAGGATAGGTTCACATCTAGAAAGTATAGGCACCAAAAATAAATAAATTAAAGGTTGGATTTCGAAGCAAATATACGGGCTCTTTGGAAGAAATGACACATAGGGACGGAAAGAGAAGGCAATATGTTAGGTCCAGTCACCGCCCCAGATCCACCGCTTGTCCTTGATAAGTGGTACTTTGCATAAAGCCTTGTACTATACTTTGTTTGCTTTTAAATATTTGAAAAGTCTAATATTTCATAATCCTTATGGAAGGTTAACAAGAATGGTGGTACTGACAATTCATTGGATGACATGGTCCTAGAGATGGAAGAAATCTTGCTTGACTCAGAATCTCACTCACCTAGATCAAATACTGGCAACCAATACAATGCTCATGCAACCTCCCTGTTGGTTCACCACTCCCGAGGAGGGAGCTCAGCCTCCACTTCTGGTACCGATGATTCATACTTTATTGGAAGAAACCCTAGGAGTATTGACTCAGTTGAGCTCATAGGTGCAAAACAAAAGAAAGGAGATGTATCTTTTGGTGAAAGACTTGTTGGCGTTAAGGAATATACTGTATATATATTCAAGGTACGGAGTGGTTCAGACTTCTGGCAAGTAGAGAGACGGTATCGTGATTTCTACACACTTTACCGGCAGTTAAAAGCGCTCTTTACTGCACACGGCTTAACTCTTCCTCTACCATGGTCACATGTAGAGAGTGAGTCGAAAAAGGTGTTTGGTAATTCATCTCCAGCAGTAATAGCTGATAGAAGTGTTCTTTTACAAGAATGCCTAGGTTCTGTTATAACCTCAAATTACCCTTTTGGGACCCCCACCCCGCTCCTTACCTTTTTATCCACAGGTAAAACTCTAACTTCCTCTCTAATTCCTTCCAATTCACCAAGAAAAAACCTCATTCCATCTGGCTCAATGGGGAAGAAAATATCTCTTGTGGTGGAGGTGCGGGCCCACAAGTCAGTCAGGCAGCTGCTGGAGTTGCAACACTACACCTGTGCGGGCTGCCGCCAGCCGTTGAACTCAGAGAGCACATTTCTCAAGGGGCTGGCACAAACAGTCGGGTGGAGCCAAAATTTTAGGTTTTGCGAGTACACCGGACAGTTGTTCTGTGCCGTCTGCCATGTGAATGATACTGCCGTCATACCGGGTCGGGTCCTGCATGGGTGGGATTTCACCCTGTGCCCGGTTTCTCAATTGGCAAAGGCATACCTAGAATCGATCAACGATCAGCCAATGCTGTGTGTTAGTGCAGTTAATCCTTTTTTATTTTCAAAGGTGCCGGCATTGCTTCATATAATGGGGTTGCGCAAGAAGATAGCAGCCATGCTTCCATACATCACGTGCCCCTTTAGAAAGTCGGTGGAGAAGGGCCTTGGGGCGCGTAGGTATTTGCTAGAGTGCAATGACTTTTTTGCCCTTAGAGACCTTGTGGACCTCTCCAAGGGGGTGTTTGCTGGTTTTCCTGTGATGGTGGAGAGATTACACAAAAAGATAGAAGAGCACATCACACAACAGTGTCTGGTATGCTATGATGCGGGGGTACCTTGTGCAGCTAGAAGTTCTTGTCACGACCCCTTCTCTCTGATTTTCCCTTTCCAGGTCCTCCCTTTCTCTGTCTCTCTCCAACACAGACACAGGGGCAATACCATTTTGTATGTTTATCAGTTGTACCTACCAAAAGAATGCAAAGGTAATGGTATAGTTATCAGACTCCCATAACTGGATGGCTATACCAGAATCTAAGCTTCAAATAACACCCAATAATAGCTCCTGATAGACAAGGGGTTGTTTATTTTATTAAATATAAAGCACATCTCAATTTTGACCAACAACAATAAAAAAGAACTTATCACTTACAACACAAGGCACTTTGCCTGTACAGAATGTCAAAATAAATATATATTGTGCAAGATACGATACCAGTTCTGATATTAAGGAAAAAATAAACTTGTGAATTTTTAACCTTCTCCTTACAAATTCAGCCAATGACATACAATTTGGGCATAAAGAAATTAGGGACTTGGTATTTCCATGATCAGAGAAATGCGCAATTATGCATCATATTTTTATCTTTTGCTGGGACAGCTGTGAAATTTTCCCTTAATCTAATTGCCTTTTCTCCTTTGTTAAATTATAATTAAACAGGAAACAGAAGCAGAGAAATGCTCTTTATGTGGATCCATCTACCATGCCAATTGCTTCATGACACTTGAGGGTTGTTCTTGCAAAAAGGCTGTTGTCTCTGGCAATGACAGGACAGTGGGCCCAGCTCGTCAGTCTGATGGATTACTAAACAGACTCTCGCTTTCTAGTTCTCATTCTACATCTGGATTTTTTTCTGATATAATTTCAAAGGCTAGGCCTGATAAAATTTGGAAACCTAAAAACAAGAGCCCAATTATTCTTATGGGTTCTTTGCCAGGAGGGACTTCTCTATAGCAAAGTATTGTTTGTATATAATATTTTTTTGAGATAATTATTTTGCAAATAGTACGTTATTGTAATCTAGTCTTTTTTGAAAAGAAAAGGAATGCATAACTTTGGTTTCTTTCTTGTACTACAGTGGTTTTGTTGAAAGTATCATTGTTTTTGTTTCTTGGGAGAGTTTATTTTGGATTTATACAAGTAGAAACAAACATAAACAAAATTGTCATTTTTGGGAATGTGGCATTAATAAATGTTTAGCGATTGCTGCTCATATGTAATGTCTCTAACAACATTCCTTTTTTTTAGCAGAAGCGCCCCAGAAACAGTTCTGTCAATGAGGTACTGAAATACTTTCCATTAAATGCTGAGCATATAGATCACTTGCATTACATTTTCCAATTTCCATTAAATGCTGGAGCTTGTAGATCACTTGCAAGAGCATATCAGAGCAGCTGTGAATTGTGTGAAGAGGTTAAGAGTTGTGGGAAAATATAATCATAACCAATTATTATTTTTTTTTCTAAAGAGGCCTACTATACCACTAATCTTATGTTGAAACATTTAAACAGGATTGCACAGAGACCCAACTCCATTTTCTCATAACAAAAGAATTTTTCAAAATAATCTTCTATATTAAAAACTAAGGCTTCACAGATCAAATTCATTAAAAAACAATAGAGTGATAGACTAATGAAGACCCAATCTACAGCTAGAAAAACAAATAAAATGCCGCTGTAATAATTGAACCATTCCAGTTTCTGCCATAAAATCTAATGCAACAGCCTCAAACTTTAAACTGAAAAGAACTAATGAAAGTTGCATCTTCAACACCTAAAGTTCCCATTTGAAGTATTCACAAAACTACTGCTTACTGCCACCCTACTGTTGAATAACATTTTACAATGCAAGGTACATGCTAATAGAAAGCAGCACATAAGGCAGCCGAATTTCTCTTCAGACCTATATTCAAGAATGTTCAAGCATTGCCGAAAGAACCAAGTTAGATAACAAGGTGACCAGAAGAACTACATGACCCCAGATATGAAAATCATTAAAGACACTGGTCACTGGAGCTGAAGCCCTCGATTTTTCCGACTTACACTGATCAATTTCTTAACCTGGCTCCCTCGAATTTCATGCAATTAAACTAAATTGGGAGAACTTGGAAGAATTGAGATACAAGAGAGACAGGGAAGAAGAGAATTGAGAAAAAAAGAAGTAATTTCATAAATCGCATAACTGGTCTTTTACAATTCACAGCCCTTTAATAGCTGATGAAAACGAGAAAGAATTTAAAAGATTGTCGTTCATTTTAAAGGCTAACTACTAAAAGAGATGAATGTTTTATTATTGGTTGCTTCAGCGCCGAACGTGTCCAGGGTTTCGCTATCGCTAGGACCCACTTTAACAATTGCTGTCTCATTTCCAAATGAGCTCACTGTCAGTACTTTTAATTGCATTTGGGCCACAGAACACAACAGCTCCCAGCTTCGACCTCTTTTTTTCTCCTTCCCGAATTGTGTAGCTAATTGTGTTCTCCGTTTCTAACATGAAGCAGCTCCTTTGCCTTTTCAATTTCACCTTTCTTGCATGTCCCATCTATAATAGTGTTCTAAGTCACGACATTGGCCTCCTGCCCTTTTGGAAATCATGTCATGCATCATCAACTTTGCCTTCTCAATTTCACCTTACTTGCACAGCCAATTCATAAGAGTGGTATAAGTCACGATATTGGGTTCCTGCCCTCGGGAAATCATGTCATGCAGCAACTCCTTTGCCTTCTCAAGTTCACCTTTCTTGCACAGCCCATCTATAAGAGTGGAATATGTCACGGCATCGGGTTCCTGCCCTCTGGAAATCATCTCAAGCAGCAACTCCTTTGCCTCCTCAATTTCACCTTTCTTGCACAGCCCATCTATAAGAGTGGTATAAGTCACGACATCCGGTTCATGACCTTTGGAAATCATGTCATGCATCAACTCCTTTGCCTTCTCAATTTCACCCTTCTTGCACAGCCCATCTATAAGAGTGTTGTAAGTCACGACATTGGGCTTGGGCCCATGGGATATCATGTCATGCAGCAACTCCTTTGCCTTCTCATTTTCACCTTTCTTGCACAGCCCATCCATAAGAGCGGTATAAGTCACGACATCCGGTTTCTGCCCAATGGAAATCATGTCATGCATCAACTCCTTTGCCTTCTCAATTTCACCCTTCTTGCACAGCCAATATATAGCAGTGGTATAAGTCACGACATCCGGCTTCTGCCCTTTGGAAATCATATCATGCAACAAGTCCTTTGCCTTCTCAATTTCACCTTTCTTGCACAGGCCATACATTAAAGAGTTGTATGTCACGACATCAGGTTCCTGCCCTTTGGAAATCATGTCATGCAGCAACGCGCTTGCCTTCTCAATTTCATCTTTCTTGCATAGCCCATCAATAAGAGTGTTGTATGTCACAACATTGGGCTCAAGACCTTCAGAAATCATGGTCTGTAGCAACTCTTCTGCCTTGTCAAACGCCCCCTTCTTGCATAGACCATAAATCAACGAATTGTATGTTACAATATTAGGTCTAACCCTAGCAGAATACATCTGTCTGTACAAACAAAATGCCTTAGTGAGGTCACACTTCTTGCATAGCACATCTACAACTGTGCTGTAGGTGATCACATTGGGTTCACACTCACCACCATGTTTAACCATTTTAAAAAGCAATTGAAGGGCTAAGCGAGTCTTGCCATTGGAGCAAAGCCCCTTGATAAGAATGCTATAAGAGATCACACTGGGTGTACATCCTATCTTAGGCATTTTGTAGAGCACTATGGCTGCAGCCTCATTGATCCTATTCTTAGAACAAAGGCCTTTGAGTAATGGAGTGATGGTCGCAGTATTAACTCTGACACCCTCGCTGAGAAGCCGTCCCAGAAAAGCAAATGCTAGGCTGAGCCGATTCATTTGAACACAGAATTGAATCATGATCGCATAGGTATATTTATCAGGACGAATTCCTTCAGTTTGTGTTAAGAGGCTGAAGAGGGAAAAGATGGCTGGGTAAGGGTCGTTTGAGGTTTGGCTTCTAACCAAGGCAGCCAGGAGCTGGTTGAAGGGATGGATTGAGGTCGGATGGAGAGCCAACAGATTGTGAAAACGGTGATGCGCCTCTTCGGTAGAAATGGGACCCTTAAAGTGTCTCCTCTCCTTCTCATCTTTCTCCAGCTTCTCCTTCCCCTTGTAATGCTGCTGCTGTGGCCTCCTTCCAATCTTCCCAAGAATGTTTCCCGCACTGGTGTCACTAGGGAAATTATTTGAAGGTGGTAGTGGTTTTGGATTGTTGGTGATTCTTTGGGATTGAGATTTGGAATGGGAGACAACACAGCAGCAAAGGCAGAGGCCACGACAAGAAGTCGATTTGGATGGGGATGGGGATGCCGATGGGAATTGAGACTGAGATTGGGATAGGGAAGCTAAAGGTGAAAGTGAAGAGAAGGGGGAGAGAGACAAAGCATGCACCATCTTATTCTTATTTGACTTCACTCCCAGTCTCTCTAAAATAATTTTAACCAACAAGATTGAGCTTTCCTTTCTTACAAGTAACAACTGACAAGTATGCCTGCCTGTTTTATATTACTGCAATATAAAATAGTACATCATTAACACAGATTATGAACAATAATGCAATTTTTGGTTATTGTTGTCCAATATTGTCATATTCTAGAGGAATATGGACCTTAAAAACCAGTTATTGAAGAAGCTTTATCCACCCACTAATTAAATGTAATTGAAGTAAATTATATCCATTTTTTGCAATATACAGTGTTGAGAGAAATTTGATAGCTGTCTATACCAGTGACTACCTTATGACATATGGTTATCAATGTTAAAGCCCTCGAAACAGACTTAATTTTTTAAGGATAGGGGAAATAAGGGCCTACCCCAGACTGCAAATCAGAATGATACTATGATAGGGGATGCCAAGCACTGGGCATAGAGAGTTGGCCATAAAAACAGAATGCTAATTCTCCTGCGGTGACTGAGCAGAGAGAGTTTGATTCCTAAGTGAAAGAGACCAGATTTGAGTTTCTACTTTCTATAGGGGAGTGTACAGTATGGGATGGGTAAGGAACAGATGCGCACATTGAAACGAATCTATGTGCTCATTGCCATTCTTATTTGTTCCATTAAGGTAGGTACACTTAAAAGGTAAAAATTATAAATAGGGCGCTGCTCCAATAAGACATCAACTGTCCCCGATTTGGGCTGCTTTGCTACCATGATTGGAAGGATAAGAGTACTATAGATTGAATGGTTATAACCGCTTATGGATGTGCTGAGTAGATCATGAAACCAATATCCATGGTTTAGTTTTTCAGCCATCAGTTCATAATAGGAAGAACTCATCCCAATCTATTTATTCCAATTTAATTTGCATTGGTACCTTCATGGTATCAATGAACCGTATGCAAATCCATTTAGGAAGGACATTCTTGCTAATACTGGGGAGGGCTAAATGAAAACATGAAAAGCTTTGGGATGTAAAAGATGAATGCAGCTCAACCATTATAAAGTTGAACCACCCAATAAAATTGATACAACGCACACACCTGAACTATGGGGTTAGAAGAGGGTCAGGTAAGGCACTGATACTTCTCTCTAGTTTTCTCTAGATATTACTTCACCTCACAAACTAAAGAGCAGTTCGACAAGCACCTTGGGTGCATGACCCAGTTCTTAAAATGTAATAAAGACTCATTTCAAATCAAGGACCAGAGATATATTGCTATTTGAAAGTTAACAAATTATAATTGACTGTGCTGTACATAAACCACGAAACGATCAAGGAGAGGAGGGAAAGATAGATTAAAGCGGTACCCAATCAACTGAAAGAAGATGAGGAAGAGATGAGGTGATCAATCCCAACCCAATTCGTCTGTGCATTCAAAGCAAGGCAGAGGTTTTTTTCCTCTGACAACCTTGGCACTTGCACTCGGCACTGTGCATAGTCTGAGGCTGTCAGCTGAGCACAGTGAAAGAAAGAAACTAAGAGGAAGAGAAAGAGATGAGATGGCCAATCCCAACCCAAGCCGTCCGTCCAACCAAAGCAAGGCAGGAAGCCAAAGAGGAAGAGATAGCGTAAGAGTGGCAGAGATTTTTGTTTCCTCTTGAGTGTCTGACACCTTGGTACTAGTCAAACGAAAGAAACTAATAATCGAATTCATATTACCTAGGGGTGTTCATTGGGTCCGGTTTAGTCGGTTTTGAACCGAACCGAATTAGTTTGGACTAAACGGTTCGGTTTTTTCGGTTTAATGGTTCGGTTCGGTTTGATTTTTAAAACCGAATTATAATTTCGGTTCGGTTCGGTTTGAAAAATTTGAAAACCGAAATAACCGAACCGACCGAAATTTTATATATTATGAATTTGGTCCGGACCGCCCCGGTTTATTTCTTAATCAATTGCTTTAAATACTTCGGTTTATTTCTTAATACCTCGGTTTATTTCTTAATATACTTCGGTTTATTATAAATCAATTGCTTTAAATAAAAAAATTAATATATTTCGGTTTGAACCGAACAAACCGAAATAAAACTTTGGTTCGGTTCGGTTCGGTTGCAATGCTAAATCGGTTCGTTCGGTTTTATTTTTGAAACCGAATTATAACTTTGGTTTGCCTAGTTTCAACCGAACCGAACCGATGAACACCCTTAATATTACCTGTTGACCTGCATTAACGCACTGAAGAATCCTATCCGTTCGTTATATAACTGGCGTGGGCCGAATTGGGAACCAATTTGGGTCCGATGGGCATCGGACTCAAAGGGAGTTCGATGGATTCGATGACCGTCCAATCTGATTTAAAATTCGCACCAGCAATTTCAAATCTGTTTTTTTGTGTGCACGAATTTTAAAGTAGATCGGACAGTCCATGAACCCATCGGACGCAAGCTGTTCTGGCCGAATTGACCTATATTCTTATTCGGCCCATAAACTAATTGGAACGGTCTAAACTCTGAAGTTAAAATCACAGGACTGAGGCAGAGCAAATATGCAGATCCGAAGCCGAGCTCCTATTTAGTTATATCCGTACTTTTTAGGCTCCCCGGATGGATGAATTCAGATCCAGTGCAGTAACCTAATTTTTGAGTTTTGATCCAAACCGTCCAAGGTGCTCTAACACGAATCTTAAAGAACATGGAGCCCACAAATAATACTGGCCCCTGCGCTACCACCGAATAGGCACCGTACACGTCAAAAACTCAAAAATTGGGTTACATTAGGGGATCCGGACTCCGGATGGATTCCCCAGACCGTTACAAATCTTCCTGGTGATATCCATTTTCCATCATGTGCCGAAAAGTAGATCATGTCTCTTGGATTGGTGAGTTTTCTCGGCGCAAGAAAGTTCCGAAATTTTTATTAATAGAAATAATAATAAAAGAATGGAAGAACGAATTCGTCGGAATTTTAAATCTAACAAAGACGTTATTTTTGGTAACGTCCCAGGGGACGTTACCAACGATAACGGCCCGATTAAAATCGCTAATCGCAGCTCCTTAAAAAGCTGGCCGTCGCCAACGTGACGTCCAGAGGAAAAAAAAAAAAAAAAAAAAATATGTGGCCGTCGCCAAAGATGACGGCCAGACTTTTTTCCTTTGCTTTTTATTTTCTCCGATATTTGATATGCTCCAATATTTTTTCTTAAATTGTGAAAAAGTTTTTATTTAGACTATTAAACAATAATTAATTTTGAAAATCCAAACCGTTCAACATGTTCGAATTATTGAAATGTGCTTGGAGACCAAATTTTACATTTTTTGGAATTTTTTTACTATTTATTAAGCCATTTTTTCAATCGCTGATCCGGTGGTCCAGAAAATTTTACTGTTTACCGTTGGATCAGTAATTTTCAAAGTGGCTTAATAAATAGTAAAAAAATTCCAAAAAATGTAAAATTTGGTCTCCAATCACATTTCAATATTTCGAACATGTTGAACGGTTTGGATTTTCAAAATTAATTATTGTTTAATAGTCTAAATAAAAACTTTTTTATAGAAAAATATTGGAGCATATCAAATATCGGAGAAAATCAAATATTTGATGTGATCCAATTCCTCCCGATATTTGATTTTCTCCGATATTTGATATACTCCAATATTTTTCTATAAAAAAGTTTTTATTTAGACTATTAAACAATAATTAATTTTGAAAATCCAAACCGTTCAACATGTTCGAAATATTGAAATGTGATTGGAGACCAAATTTTACATTTTTTGGAATTTTTTTACTATTTATTAAGCCACTTTGAAAATTACTGATCCAACGGTAAACAGTAAAATTTTCTGGACCACCGGATCAGCGATTGAAAAAATGGCTTAATAAATAGTAAAAAAATTCCAAAAAATGTAAAATTTGGTCTCCAAGCACATTTCAATAATTCGAACATGTTGAACGGTTTGGATTTTCAAAATTAATTATTGTTTAATAGTCTAAATAAAAACTTTTTCACAATTTAAGAAAAAATATTGGAGCATATCAAATATCGGAGAAAATAAAAAGCAAAGGAAAAAAGTCTGGCCGTCATCTTTGGCGACGGCCACATATTTTTTTTTTTTTTTTTTTTCCTCTGGACGTCATCGTTGGCGACGGCCAGCTTTTTAAGGAGCTGGGATTAGCGATTTTAATCGGGCCGTTATCGTTGGTAACGTCCCCTGGGACGTTACAAAAAATAACGTCTTTGTTAGATTTAAAATTCCGACGAATTCGTTCTTCTATATCGACATTCCTTTATTATTATTTCTATTAATAAAAATTTCGGCAAGAAAGTTTGCACCTGCTTTTAGATGATGCGATTAAGATAGGTTACTCGTGCCGAAAAGTAAATCGAGTTGTTTCATTTCGCCGTACACTAAAAACGATAGAAGAAATAAAAAAGCTAGTTACAAGTAGGGTGTCAATGGGTACTAGGATGGAAGTATTTTCATATCCATACTCACTAAAAATTGACGTTACTCAGAGTATCTGCATTCATGAAACTCTTAGAGTTTCTAAATAACTTATAACTGCTTTTAAGAAATTATAGACTCTAGAGTTTCTAAATATTCACATTCTTGAAATTAATTTTAGAGTTTCTAATAAGTCACATCATCAGTAAATTAAAATTGATAAGCTACATCAGCAGTAAATTAAACTAATTTTAGCGAATACAGGCCTATCATTTTGCCACGTTAGAGTTTATAAACGATTTCTTAATAAGAATTATTGAGCAAAGTTACTAAATAAGAAATCCATCTACAGCCCTGAAATTGGTTTAGCAACTGCCACGTCAGATTAGAAACTCTAATAGTTTCAGAGATGCAGATGCTCTCATTTCCTACCCTTACATAAGAATTGATCTTATTCTACCCTATCCATATCCGTTAAAATTATCAGGTAACGAAACGGTAGCGGGTGGATAACGAATAATAATAATAATATAATAATTAATTTAATTATATTTTATATATAGAATATCAAAACTCATCATTTCACACATATACAATCACATTACTAATAAAAAAAACAAATGTACAATCAATTTCAACTAAATTGTTTGTTTATAAAGCAAAAGAATTTAAACACACAAATATTTATTCGAACAAATTCAATTATTTAACTAAATAACAAACATGCAAATAAAAATAAAAGTAATAGTTAAATATTTTTCTTATAGCAAAAAAATACATTAAACATGCAAATGTACATCACTAATTATTACAAAAATATTATTATATAAAATATCACAAAATTAATTTTACCATTACTAATTATTGCTCAAACATTGTCATATAATATTATTTTATATAATTACCCTATATGATAACGGGTACGAAATAGCCTTTATCCATACCCATACCCGTTTAGCTAACGAAAAAATCCTTACCCATACCCATACCCATACCCATACCCTAATGAAAAAAAAAATCTTATCTATACCCACCTTAACGAATACGGTATGAGTAGGGTAAACGATTAAAAGGATATCATTGACACCCTAGTTACGAGAAAGACCTGCGTTACAAAATAAATTGGCCCAAAGAGCTCCAATATTGTTAGATGTGTCATGAGGACACTTTGAAAGTATTGTTTGGGAGAAAGATATTTAAGCACACCACAACACGGAAAAAACACACGGCATGTTTTGATACGTCAAAATACAAAACAACATCCCTCTCCTCTCTCGAATCTGAATCCGAATCCTTCGAAATTTTTATTTTTAACATTTTAATAAAATAAATTAATAAAGTGACCATCGTTTCTGGTCAATTCTAAATCTAACACGGCCGCACCGGCATTCTGCGGACCCATTTGAGCGGGGCCGCAGAATACCGCTGCGGACCCTTAAATGGGTCCGCAGAATGGTTCTGCGGACCCTTTTTTTTTTTTTTTTTAATCCAGTTTTTTTAATATGGTTCTGCACGCATCCCTATAACAGAAAGGAAAATAATTTTTGACCGGTAGGTTGACCCCTGGGGTGCCTCGTTAAATTAACAGAAAGAATAAAGAAAAAAAGGGGGTCCGCAGAATGGTTCTGCGGCCCCATATTGGGTACCGCTCCGGCATTCTGCGGCCACCCCCATATGGGTCCGCAGCGGTGTTCTGCGGCCGTGCTAGATTTCGAATTGACCAGAAACGATGGTTATTTTATTAATTAATTTTATTAAAATATTAAAAATAAAAATTTCGGCCGAATCCTCCCAGGTACCTGACCCAAACAAATTGAAACAGACGGCTCAGATTAACTCAAAATGATGCCTATTCGGGGATGGCGCAGGAGGCCAGTATTATTTGTGCTTTGAGATTCGTGCCAAGTTAAAAGAACGTCTGGACCGTCTGTTTCCAATTGCTTGAGTCAGGTACCAGGGGTGATCCGAATTCCCTCTCTCTCTCTATGCTATCGAAAGCTATTTTGATCATCCAATTTAAATATTCAACGCATAAAGATTTTTTCCCCTTAATATCCTTTTTTTTTATTAAAAGCAATCATAAATGCCTGTTTCATTAAAAAGAGAACAGTTGAATTTTATTACAGACCAGTCTTAAAACCTTAACTAAATTCTTTCCTACTCATTCTCTCCTATAAATCCTGGATGATAAAACTTCAGCCACACATTCCCATGCTTCATAGATAGAACACATTCCCATGCTTCCTATAAGATTCTGTGCTTCTTTCACCAGTGCACCAAATGGGACATAGGCAATGGACATTCTATATCCTTCTGGAATGATGCCTGGAATGGATGCCCGATTTCAACCACCCTACTGCCAGGTACCCGGATAAAGAAACCACAAATCTCCCTTGAGGAAGGCATTACCTATGCTAAGTACACTCGCACCAGACCTGCCACAACCGGATGTTACATTCACAGAACAACAAGACCGAATAATCTGGAGATTGCAGGGAGATGGGAAATACAACTCCAGATCGGTCTACAGAGTTATAGTAGAGACAGGGAAAATAAAAAGTGAATTCAGCAAGATCTGGAAGGGAAGAGTGCCGCTGAAGGTTAGAATATTTGCATGGCTGTTGTTACAATGCAAGCTGCCAACCTGTGATGAGTTACAAAGAAGAGGCATGCAAGTGGACTTGAGATGCAAATTGTGTCAGACATGCATGGAGGAAAATGTCAGTCATTTGTTCTTCCACTGTGTTTTTGCGAAAACAGTATGGGCAAATTTGGAAAGTAGATTGGGTTTCGGCATCATGGCTCCAGATCAAGAGATAGAAGACATTTGGGCTAAATCGTGGAATAAAGGGAGGGCACAACTAAAATGGGATCAATGGTTCACCATTTTCATGTGCACGCTGTGGGGAATATGGAAACAAAGAAATGAACAGGTTTTTACGTCTAAACACGTTCCACCGAGAATACTGACTTCGCGCATATGGGAAGAGGCGCACCTGTGGCAAAAATATTGCACCTGAGGAATGGCACAGTAAATGAATGCTTTGATGTTTTTCTTTCCTTTTTTTCTTACTTTGGAATGTAATAAGAGTTAGAACTCAGATTAAGGAAAATAGGAAAAGGAGAGATGTAAAACTAATTTTATTATATATATTACCACTTGGTAGCCACTACCAAGTTTTCTCATAGATAGAACAGGTCAAACTGTCCTTTATTAAGGCGCTATTATATACCGATTCTGTTTTGATGGAATACTTTCTTTTTTTAGCATTATACTAAATTATGCTTAAATACAATGCACTTCAAAGAAAATAATTTATGCATTTAATGGAGAACAGCCGGTCTTGTTTTTCTTTACTGGAATTATCATCTAAAAAAATAAATTTAACATATTAAGCATCCAACCATTAGCTATAGCTGCATGAAAAAAAAGTCTTCATATGAATCATTTTATTATTGCAAAATTGTTTTGTTTGTCAATTGTCTTTTAATGAAAATCAAACATTATACAAATACTTATTATCAAATGTCATCATATACAACAAATTAAACAAATAATCATCACATAACCAATGAAAATAACAAAAATTAGCAAATATTATTATATAGTTTGTAAATAATAAAATATTATTTATGAGTTCTTGAAAATTAAAACGAAAAAATAAAATATATGCAGCTTTCCTGACATGCATTCTGAAAAGCCATACTTCTAATGAAAATTATAAGATAGGATTGATGGATCTCCTAGTTGTATCACAAGAAAGTCATACTTCTAATTAAGAACCTTAAATTAAAATGAGTTGTCTTCTCACTTTCTCTTTCCTCTCGTTTGATTCCTTTACCGGACCAATTCACTGATAGGATAAAATTCTACAATAATCCCAAAAAATATAAAACCCAGCAAAGTTGTGCAATTATGAGGTCAAACTGTCAAACTTTTTCTTCAAATGAGGTCAAACTGACATTCATTAAGGCACAAAAAAAAACTTGTAACCTGGTACCAATATCATTGCCATACTACATGGTAATCACTAGAAATTAAGGTGAAGAGAAAATCTAACACAATTAAAATACAAGAAAATGCTGACTCCACTTGATCGGGTAGAGGGTGTGTTTAGCAAACCAGTGGATACAACTCCTGTACCAGCACCATACCTTTTCTTGCACACATCCTCTTAGGTTTCTTAGTTGTCTAGACACTTGGGAATAGTTTTTGGCTAATTCGAGTTTAATTTATACAACAGAGAGCTCAAATAGGAGATGTCAGCCAATATAATTAGGCAATTGAGCGACAGACAAACCAGAAATTTACACTATCCTCATAGTCTATATAGCACATGTATACTACTTTTTCTGGTACAGTATGCTAGTTTATACAGCGCAAAAAAATAGCAGTCATGCTCTCATAGTTCCATGCATCACATGCCCTTTTAGAAAGTTGGCGAGGAGAGAGCACTGGCACAGTTTGGCAAATTAAGACAACCGTTATAGTTCAAATCTAATGGTTGGTTGCAACAGTTATGTGACCCTAACTAAGGCTATTAAGACAACCGTTATAGTTCAAATTACTCTAATTAGGCAAAAAAATTATTCAATTAGCCCTCAAATGTGAAATTAGCTTCTATACATGCAAAACAACGGGTGCAAACAAGCTTCAGTTAATCAAACATACCTTATATCTTCCTTGATGCAAATAAACATCAAATTGGTCAACTGATAGAAGATCTAAGAACATAGAAAATGCCTGCAATGCTTGAATTGACTTGTTTATGTGTGCTTGAATTAATTCATAGATGTACTTACTAAATTCATAAAAGGATGCCAAGCAAAGACAAAGTCCGCCTACAAATGAAGGTAATATCAAAGGAACAATTCATGATGACGGCGATGAATATGACGGGAGTGATTAAATACAAAAAAGAAGGCAAATCTTGTAAGCTCTTATATCGACTTAAGCAAAAAAAAACATGCATAAATTTCTACTTGTATTAATAACATGCATAATTTTTTATATATTTGGAATATACATTTGATACATGCAAATATATAAATAATTCATGATTAAGATTAAGAGTACATATTTTCCTAGGCAACAAACAATACAAACTTTTACAGCAATTTGAATTCTTGAATATTTTTTTAATTTTCTACATTTTTAGAATAATATTTTTGTTAGAAGAACATCGTGTATTTTTCTATCTTTGACTACAGCAAAAAAAAAAAAGTGATGTGCCTTAAGACTGAGCCTTTCATTTAAAAAAAAATAAGACTGCAAAAATTATAAACAAACAGATTTATTAAAAATGAAAAAAAAATAACTAATCATGCATGGGCCTAACATTTTTCTTTCTTTCTTTCTTTCTCTTTTTACCCAATCCAAATCAGCATTACGATTCAGGCAGTAATTATTCCCGTCAAAATGCTATAAAAATATAACATAATAGCAAAAGCATAAATAACATAGAAATACAAGTCATCCATCATAACATAAAAATATTCATACAAATCATGCCACAATAAAATAATAAAACTGATACATCAATAGCGGAAGCGATGTACAAAGTATGAGCCAGTCTAGCACAGATTCAACAAAAGTACCAATATTCTTTGGAACAAAACGAAAGTCTTAACAAGAAAAGATAAAAATAATGTGGCATCAATTTCACAGTCCGCACTCCTGGTCACCGGTCTCTGTATCTAATAATTGACAAATTATCCACTAGGTGTGGCATTCAGAATCGTTCTTATAGCGAAACGTATCTCTCAGGATCGAAATGCTTAAACCACATTTAAATTTATAGATTTAATTCTAAAGTCCGTACGTAAGTTTTTGCAAACTATAGTCAAGATTTAGGATTTATTTTTATAGAGTTTTGATTAGCTGTGAATATCGCATTGTACAAGCAGTAAGATGCAATGAGTTGGATTATGTTGTTAAATAAATTATATATTATGGTCTCATCTCTTCCTCTCGTTTGATTCTTTACGGAAACAATTCACTAATAGTTTAAAATTCTAGTAAAATCCCAAAAATAGAAAACCCAGTACAGATGTGCAATTATGATCAGGACACTTCTTTTTACGTTTTCTTCAAATGAGGTCAAACTGTCCTTCATTATAGCACATTCTGTAAAATAAAAATAAAAAAAATCTGAAGCAAAACTCTAACCTGGTACCAGTATCAGTGCCATACTACATGGTAATCACTAGAAATTGAGGGGAAGAAAACATGTAACAATCTAAAAATTCAAGAAAATGATGACTCCACTTGAGTAGGTAGAAGGTATCTTTAGCAAACCAATGGATACAACTCCTATACCAGCACCAGACCTTCTCTTGCACACCTCTCAGGTTACTTGGTTGTGCAGACAATTGGGAATACTTTTAGGCTAATTCGAGTTTTAATTTGCACAACAGAGAACTCAATTTGGATGTCAGCCAATATAATTAGGCAATTGAGCACCAGACAAACCAGAAATTAACAAATCCTAATCTATATAGCACATGTATACTATTTTTTTACTTTCTACTCAGCTGCTTGTTCCAAAGGAGATGACACATTTGATCGGCTGGAGCTGAAATTTCAGGATTTTATCGAGCACACTGGGCAATTATTCTGTCCACCTGTAGTTTCAATGACAGTGAGGATATACCGGGCAGGGTCATGATTGAGTGGGGACTTGATCCTGTACCCAGTTTGTCAATCAACAAAGGCACATGTAGAGTCGATCAAAGGGCAGCCAATGCTGTGTGTACTAGCAGTTGATCCTTTTTTTTCTCTCTCAAAAAGTGCCCACGTTGCTTCACATAATGCGGCTGCGCAAGAAAATAGCAGCTGTGCTTTCTTATTTTTTGAAACACTGATAGAGGCTATCAGTTGTACAGAGTTAAAGGAAAAACAAACAACAAACAAAGTAGCAGCTGTGCTTTCATAGTTCCATACATCACATGCCCCTTTAGGAAGTCGACGAGGAAAAAACACTGGCGCTGGTTTAGAGAGCTTAACAGAGTGCTGACTAAACGATGGCCACCAATCATCGTCAGCTTCGTTAGAGAAGGCAAGCTGTTCGGGGCCCTTTCCAAGCTGGCACAAATGATGCAATCGGCAAGCACTGACCACATCGGTCAAGTTGCACCTCTCAGGCTCCTATTCCATCAAAGAAATTCACATGTGAAGGTAATTACAATAATAATATTACAGTAACTCCAAAAAGAAACTAATAAAAAAATTAAGAAATTCACTCTAGCATTTAATTATTAAAGGAACAAAGTCAATTAAGAAACAACTCACGACAATGAGGGATGTGATTATATGAATCTGTATCCCCTCGTGTTACCTGAGAGTACAATTAAGAAATTCAGGCAAATCTTGTAAGCTCTTATATCGACTTAAGCAAAAAAAATATGCATAAATTTCTACTAGTATTAATAATTAATTTACAATTCCTAATTTTCTAAAACAATACACTAACAATTTTTAATTTGTCCATGTGCATAAACATTGGCGGACCCAAGTCTGAAAACAAACAAAAAAAATTGAAAATTAGCAAAACATTGTCTATGTTACTATTTTTTACAATATTCTTGGATTTAAATAAAAAAGGGCATACACGGCCAGACACGTGCACGGCAAGCCCAAACATGGCGTGTCGTTTTGTGCTGTTCAACATGCACAGGCACACCACATCCAAGCCATAATGAGGTACCAGCACGGCACAACACATGCTGAGCACGCACACACGGCACACAAGCCTAACACTTTACTGCTGCAGGTCACACCAATGAAGTTCTCACCTTTTAACGGCTCAATCTATAAGAGTCGGAAACATCACAACAATCAATTCACCTTTCTTGCATATCCAATTGACAAATATTTAAGTGTTCGAAGTCACGAACTAGGCCTCCAGCCCTTTGGAAATCATGTCATGCACCAACTCTTTTTCCTTGTCAATTTCACCTTCTTTCCACAGCCCACCAATAAGAGTGGTATAAGTCAATTTGTCAGGCACCAGCCCTTGGGAAATCATGTCATGCACCAACTCTTTTGCCTTCTCAATTTCGCATTTCTTGCACAGCCCATCAACAAGAGTGGTGTAAGTCACGACATCGGGTTCCAGCCCTTTGGAAATCATCTCATGAAGCAATTCCTCTGCCTTCTTAATTTCACCTTTTGCACAGACCATTTAAAAGAGTGTTGTAAGTCACGACATCAGGCTCTAGCCCTTTGGAAACCATGTCATGCAGCAACACCTTTCCCTTCTCAATTTCACCATTCTTGCACAGCCTATCTACAAGAATGTTGCAAGTCACAACATCAGGCACCTGCCCATTGGAAATCATGTCATGCAGCAACTCTGGTGCCTTCTCAATTTCACCATGCTTGCACATACCATCCATAAGAGTGTTGTAAGTCACGACATTGGGCACCTGCCCTTTGGAAATCATGTCATGCAACAACTCTGGTGCCTTCTCAATTTCACCATGCTTGCACATACCATCCATGAGAGCGTTGTGAGTCACGACATTTGGCACATGACCTATGGAAATCATGTCCTCCAGCAGCTCTTTTGCCTTCTCAATTTCATCTTCTTTGCACAGCCCATCAATAAGACTGGTATAAGTCACTTCGCACCAGCCCTTTGGAAATCATGTGATGCAGCAACTCTTATCCCTTCTCAATTTCACCATTCTTGCACAGCCTATCTACAAGAATGTTGTAAGTCACAACATCAGGCACCTGCCCATTGGAAATCATGTCATGCAGCAACTCTTGTGCCTTCTCAATTTCACCATGCTTGCACATACCATCCATAAGAGTATTGTAAGTCATGACATTTGGCACTTGACCTTTGGAAATCATGTCCTGCAGCAACTCTTTTGCCTTCTCAATTTCACCTTCTTTGCACAGCCCATCAATAAGAGTGGTATAAGTCACGACATTGGGCACCTGCCCTTTGGAAATCATATCATGAAGCAATTCCTCTGCCTTCATAATTTCACCTTTCTTGCACAGACCATTTAAAAGAGTGTTGTAAGTCACGACATCAGGCTCCAACCCTTTGGAAACCATGTCATGCAGCAACACCTTTCCCTTCTCAATTTCACCATGCTTGCACATACCATCCATAAGAGCATTGTAAGTCACGACATTTGGCACTTGACCTTTGGAAATCATCTCCTGCAGCAACTTTTTTGCCTTCTCAATTTCACCTTCTTTGCACAGTCCATCAATAAGAGTGGTATAAGTCACTTCATCAGGCACCAGCCCTTTGGAAATCATGTGATGCAGCGACTCTTTTGCCTTCTCAATTTTGCCTGTCTTGCACAGCCCATTAATAAGAGTGGTGTAAGTCACGACATTGGGCGCCTGCCCTTTGGAAATCATCTCATGCAACAACTCCTCTGCCTTCTCAATTTCACCTTTCTTGCACAGCCCGCCTATAAGAGTGGTATAAGTCACGACATTGGGCTCATGACCTTCAGAAATCATGGTCTGTAGCAGCTCTTCTGCCTTCTCAATTTCACCATTCTTGCCCAGCCCATCTATAAGGGTGGTATAAGTCAAGACATCGGGCACATGACCTTTGGAAATCATGTCATGCAGCAACTCCTCTGCCTTCTCAACTTCACCTCTCTGGCACAGCCCGCCTATAAGAGTGGTATAAGTCACGACATTGGGCTCATGACCTTCAGAAATCATGATCTGTAGCAGCTCTTCTGCCTTGTCCAAAGCACCCATATTGCATAGACCATAAATCAACGAGCTGTATGTCACAGTGTTAGGTATAACCCCAGCAGAATACATCTGTCTGTACAGATCAAAGGCCTTAGTGAGTTCACCCGCCTTGCAGAGCACATCTACAACTGTGCTGTACGTTATCACATTGGGTTCACACTCACCACCATGTTTAACCATTTTAAAAAGTAACTGAAGGCCTAAGCGAGTCTTGCCGTTGGAGCATAGCCCCTTGATAAGAACGCTATATGAGATCACATTTGGTATACATCCCTGCTTGGGCATTTTGTAGAGCACTACGGCTGCAGCCTCATTGATCCTATTATCAGAACAAAGACCCTTGAGTAATGAAGTGAAGGTCACGGTGGTACTTCTGAGACCCTCTTTGAGAAGCCGTCCGAGAAAAGCAAAAGCTAGGCTAAGCCGATTCGTTTGAACGCAGAATTGAATCATGATCGCATAGGTATATTCATCAGGACGGATTCCTTCAGTTTGGGTTAAGAGGCTGAAGAGGGAAAAGATGGCTGGGTATGAGTCGCCAGATGTTTGGTAGCAGACTAAGGCACCCAGGAGCTGGTTGAAGGGATAGATGGAGGTTGGATGGAGTGCCAACAGAGAGTGAAAACGGCTAATTGCCTCTTGGGTTGAAATGGGAACCGCCTTCCAATGTCTCTTTCTCTCCACCTCATCCTTCTCCATCTTGCCCTTCCCCTTCCCCTTGTAATGCTGCTGCTGTGGCCTCCTTTGAGTCTTCCCAAGAATGTTGCTAGCACTGGTGTCACTCGGGAAATTAATTGTAGATGGTGGTGGTTTTGGGTTGTTAGTGATGCTTTGGGATTGAGATTTGGATTGGGGGACGGCATAGCAGAAAAGGCAGAGCCTATGACAAGAAGCCGATGTGGATGGGAATGTCGATCGAGATTGAGGCTGAGATAGGGATAGGGAAGCTAAAGGTGAAAGTGATGAAAAGGGGGCAAGAGACAACGCATGCACCATCTTAACCAACAAGGTTGAGTTTTTCTTTCTTACGAGTGAGAAGCACACCTGTCTATTTTCTATACTGTATTCAAAAATAGTACATCATTAACACAGATAATGAACAACAATGCAATTTTGGTTATTGAAATTGTCCAATATTGTGTCATATTCTAGAGGAATATGGACCTTAAAAAACAGCCAATGAAGAGGCTTTATCCACCAAATACTCAAATGTAAATTATATCTGGTTTTTCTCAATATACAGTGTTGAGGTAATTCAATAGCTGTCTATATATACTACAGACTACCTTGTGATATATGGTCTTCATTTTTAAAGCACTCAAAACAGGTTTGAAGTTGAACAATTATCCACAGATGGGAATAATAAAGTATTGAATGATAGATAGCCATTAAACTGGCTAATGAAAACATGAAAAGCTTTGGGTTGTAAAAGATAAATGCAGCTCAACCATTGTAAAGCTGAACCACCCAATCATAATAATAGAATGCAACACACCTGAACTGTGTGGTTAGAACTTAGAAGAGGGTCAGGCAAGGCACTGATTCTTCTCTCTAGTTTATCTATAGCACATTTTCACAAGCACCTCGGGGGCATGACACAGTTTTGAAAATGATATTAAAACTAATTTCAAATGAAGGACCAGAGACGAGATTGCTAATTGGAATTTAACAGATTGTAATCTTGTAATTAACTTACTGTAAATAAACA
Organism: Carex parvula; assembly: GCA_025461045.1. Classification (NCBI taxonomy): domain Eukaryota; kingdom Viridiplantae; phylum Streptophyta; class Magnoliopsida; order Poales; family Cyperaceae; genus Carex; species Carex parvula. The sequence goes on from JAJGRW010000255.1 coordinate 273,640, forward strand.
ACGAAGCAATCAAGGAGAGGAGAGAGAGAGAGAGAGAGAGATTAAAGCGGTACTCAATCAACCGAAAGAGGAAGAGGAGAATAGAGGAGGAAGAGATGAGAGGTGGCCAATCCCTACCCAATCCGTCCATACATATAAAGAGGAAGAGATAGCGTAAGAGCGGCAGAAATTTTTTTGTCCTCTGATGCGTTGCCACTTGCACTTGGCCCTTGTGCGGAGCGTGAGCCGAGTTATCCATTTTTCATCGTGTGCCGAAAAGTACATGTCTCTTGGGTTCGGTGGTTTTTCTCGCGCACCTTACCAACTTTTTTTCTTTAATTACTCATTTTAATTGCCTCCTCAGCTGACGTGCATATTTAAGGATACGGAGAAACACTATACGGATCGATGAAAAGAGCGTTATTATTTTTAAGTGCGGCACAGTCAGAAAAGACATATCTGAAAACCAGCTTTTGATACAGTGACAAAAATAATATTTTTGGTGTAGAAAGTTGTAGATTCGAAATTCAAAATAGATAATTCTTTATAGATATTAATTAGTTATGTGATTTGATTTTTAATTTTTACTTAAAAAAAGATATATGTAGACATAACAAGTTTAGAGAATTCGTAACCTTTACACCTACATAGCCATTGTTATGTAGAGTGAGATGATTAGACTACTTTTTTAACTTTGCACGAATTTCAAAGCACAAATAATACGGACCCTGCACTATCTTGAATAGGTACCGTTTTCGGGGTGGAACATAGTGGTGGAGAAAGGGTGCTACGCACTCCTATAGTTCGAAAATTTATAATTTGGTCTATTAAATTTTGTAATTTTTATATGCATTAATATCTTTTAGCTCTTTTAATAAAATGAAATTACATTGTATTTGATTCTTCAGCTCCTCCAATCTCTATTTTCTAGTTTAGCCCCTGACTGTTTTTTAGTTAATCTGAAACTGTAAAGTAGTGAACCCACCACATAGGCTACGCGTTCAAATTTAAATATATCGATACACAATACAACATTTTTTTCTCTTTTCTGTTAGAAAGAGCATTACTATTTTGATCATTCAATTTGAATATTTAAACGCACAAAGAATCTTTTTTTTTTCTTCATAACGATTCCTCTCTAAAAGAATACTTTTCTTAACTTTAAACTAAATTATACGTAAATACAATGTACTTAAAAAAATATTTTATGCATTAATGGAGAACGATAGGTCTTGTATTTCTTTAATGGAATCTTAATCTAAAAATGTAATTTTTACAAATTAAGCAACCTACTATTAGCTACATAAAAAAATAGTATAAATAGTATGTAAATATCTTGCCTATGGATCCTTTTAGTGTTGCAAATTAATTATTGTTTTATTTGTCAGTTATATTTTAATGAAATCAAACATTATAAAAATTCTTACTATCAAGTGTCATCAGTGATTCCTAATGCATTACAAAAGATGCTCAAATTGTAGAGACTTTATAATTAGCCTATTTATATCGTGTGACTTGTGCCTAGAACACTCAAAATATATTAAAAAAAATAAAAAAAATCGAATATTATATACACTGACAAAAGACTTAAACACAATGTAACACAATAATAGCTAGCTTAATAGAGTAATAAAATATATTTAAATTAACATTTTCCAAGCACTTTTTAAAGTAGAACAAAAATAATCTTTTAGACCTGGCATTTAAATTCTTGCTTGAATATTTCTTAAATTTTTACTTTTTTAGAATAATATTTTCTAGATGAACATCATGTATTTTTTCTATTTTTTACTACAAGAAAGAGATGTGCCTAAATAGTGTGAGCATTTGACTTAATTTAAAAATAAAATAAATAAAACTGCAAAAAATTATAAATGGACAAATTTATTAAAATGGGAAAAATAACTAATTGTGAATAACCTCTTAGTTCATCTTACTTCTATTTTACTTCTCGTTTAACCACTTAAGTGTAAAGCAAGAGGTTTATTCTACAATAAACCATAGTCTAAATACTATGTGGTGAAAAAAAAAAATTTGAATTGATGTGTATTGTGATAAAATAATCAGTGTGAGGGCCAAAATTTTTATTTATAACATTTAAAAAAAAAATAAACCAAATAACCATCGAATGGTCGGATTTCGAATTCTAGCACGGCCGCACCGGCATTCTGCGGACCCATTTCAGCGGGGCCGCAGAATGCCGATGTGGACACTTGGCTGGGTCCGTAGAACCATTCTGCGGACTTTTTTTTTGTGTGGCTTTACCGAGGCAACAGCGACATATATCAAAATTTTGGTTTTTTAATAGTTTTTGGTTTTCCTAGGAATGCGTGCCAAAGTTTGAAAACGGGATGAAAAAAAATGGGTCCGCAGAATGGTTCTGCGGACCCATTTAAGGATCCGCATCGGTATTCTGCAACCCCGCTAAAATGGGTCCGCAGAATGCCGGTGCGACCATGCTAGAATTCGAAATCCAACCAAACGATGGTTATTTGGTTTATTTTTTTCAAAATGTTATAAATAAAAATTTCGGGTGTGGGGGAGCGTATATTAATTTCACATGTGTATATTAAGAGTGAAAACAGAGCGGATAATATCTGATTCGTATTTGATCCGTATTCAAAAAAATTAGATACGAATATCTGTATTCGAATATTCGTGTAAAAATGAATACGGATATAATTTTAAGTTTTAATTATTCGTAATTATCCGTATCTGAATAGTACATATTTTTAATATATATTATTAAAAAAATTATCTTATTCACCATTATAATTAGATAAATATTATAAACTTTAATATTTTCTAATAATATTTATATATTTATTTTAATAAATATCTGATCGATCTGTATGCGAAATATAAAAGCGGATACAGATACATATTTACCACTGTCCGCTTCGTATCCTATCCGTTTTCACCTCTTCGCCGTAGATGCATGTAAATATATAAATTATTCCTAATTAAAATCAAGAGGGACCGTCTGTCTATGCTCAAATATTCACACATGTCATGTCCTTATTTATTGCTCAGAAAAATTAGAAGTAAATATTTTTCTATGCAACAAACAATACAAACTTTTCTTCATTTCTACATTTTCAGAATAATATCTTACTTGAATATTTTTTACTTTTCTACATTTTCAGGATAATATCTTTTAGATAAACATCGTATATTTTTTATTTTCTTCTCTTTTTAGTTTTTAACCCAATCCCAAATTAGAATTACGAATCAAGCAGTGATTAATCATGTCACGTGTTTACGAACTGTCATAACACATAAAACTAAATAAATAAATAAAATAGCAAAAGCATAATAACATAAATAATGCAAGTCATTTATCCGTATCAACAATATAAACATCTTCATACAAATCATGCCACAATAAAATAATAAAACTAAGAGCATCTACATTGCAGTTGTTTTTTCAATTGCTAATCCGATGTGGCAAGTTTTATTCAGATTGCTGGGATGTAAGATAATTGCTAAATTAGTAAATTTACTTTAAAAGCAAACGCTTTCTAATTGCCACGCTGGCCAAAACATCTATTTCTAACTGCACAATCCAAGAGAAATCATCTATTCGCTGTTTATTTCTATTTGCTGTCTATTTTCTATTGGCTGTCCCTCTCTAATTGGCCAAAACATCTATTTTACCGATGCAGCACCTTTAAAATTAAAAATGACAACAGCTGTAACTTTCTTGACAACAACTGTAATTAATTGCTTTTCAATTGCACCGCTGTAGATGCTCTAATACATCAATAGCGGAAGCGATGTACAAATAATGTGGCATCAACTTCATGGACAGGTCACAGCGGTCCGCACACCTGGTCACCGGTCTCTGTATCTAAAAAATTACAAATTAGTGTGGGTGAATGACAAATTAGTAAGTGTGGCATTTACAATCGTCCTTTTAGAGAAATGTATCTCTCAGGATTGAAATGCTTAAACCACATTTAAATTTATAGATTTAATTCTAAAGTCTGTACGTAAGTTTGTGACAAACTGGGTTATGATTTAGGATTTACTTTTGATAGAGTTTAGATTAGCTGGTGAATATCGCATTGTACAAGCAGTAAGATGTAATGAGTTGGATTATGTTGTTAAATTAATATTATATATCCTTCATTAAGGCACAATTTGTTAAAAAAAAAAAAGAGAGAAGCAAAACTGCAACCTGGTACCAGTATCAGTGAGTGCCATACTACATGGTAATCACTAGAAATTAAAGGGAAAGAAAATGCCGACTCCACTTGATCAGGTAGAAGTATGTTTAGCAAACTAGAGGATACAACTCCTATACCAGCACCGTACCTTTTCTTTCACACCTCCTCTCAGGTTACTTCGTTGTCTACTTGGACAATTGGGAATAGTTTTAGGCTAATTCGAGTTTAATTTGCACAACAAAGAGCTCAATTAGGTGATGTCAGCCAATCTAATTAGGCAATTGAGTGACAGATAAAACCAGAAATTTACATGATCCTCGTAGTCTAAATAGCACAATGTATACTATTTTTACTTTCTACTCGATTGCTTCTTCCCAAGGAGATGACACGATGATCGGCTGGAGCTGAAATTTCAAAATTTTCTAGCACAATGTGCAATTATTCTGTACCACCTGTAGTGTGAATGACAGTAAGGATATACCGGGTGCGGTCATGATTGAGTGGGACTTAATCCTGTACCCGGTTTGTCAATCAACAAAGGCATACATAGAGTCGATCAAAGGGCAGCTAATGTTGTGTGTACTAGCAGTTAATCCATTGTTTTCCTCAAAAATAGCCCGTGTTGCTTCACATAATGCAACTGCACAAGAAAAAGCAGTTGTGCTTCCATAGTTCCATACATCACATGCCCCTTTAGGAAGTTGGCTAGTAAAACTGACGAAACGATGGCCGCCAATCCATCGTCAGAGATACTGTATTCACCCTTGAGAACTTCTTTACACTTTAGAGAAGGTATGTTGTTTGACGCCCTTGCCAAGCTGGCACACAGGATGCAATCCGGCAAGCACCGACCACATAGGTCCAATTGCACCTTCTATTGCATCAAAGAAATTCAGATGTGGAGGTAAATTTGAATAATACTATTACAATGACTCCTAAAAGAAGCTAATGGATAGAATAACAAATTAAGAAATTCACTTCATAATTTAGTTTCTCAAGGAAAGAACGAAGTCATCTAACTTGCAGTCAAGCTTTGCTAGCATGGGAACAGTCCCAAACAAGTGCCGATCAGTTATGTGAGCCCAACTAAAGCTATTAAGACAACCGTTATAGTTCAAATTACACTTAATTAGGCAAATTTTTTACTCAATTAGCCTTCAAATGTGCAATAAGCTTCTATACATGCAGTGGCGGAACCAGAAACGATCGGGAGGGGGGGCCTAACTAGTTTCTCGGAGAGGAAGACAAGCGGGGCTTCAGTGGGTCGGACCGTCGGAGTCTCAGAGGTGCTGATTTTATGGGCCAAGCGGTGCTGATTTTTTTTTTTTTATTAAAGGAGTATGCATTATTTGATGGGCCAAGGGGGGGCCAAGGCCCAGGCTGGCCCAGGCCTTGGTTCCGCCCCTGTATACATGCAAAAAGACAGGTGCAAACAATCTTCAATTTCATCAAATTTACCTTTTATTTGCCTTATATGCAAATAAAAGACCAAATAGGTCAGGAAGAAAAATAATGTGTTGGCCATTAGACCAGTCCAGTAGAACATGGCAAAGTGGAGGGCATTGGACCAACTGATAGAAGACCTGAGAACATAGTAAAGGTCTGCAATGCACATGCGCGCCCACACAGGACCCGAATCCAATAGAGTACTCATAAGCTCTCAACTATCTTTGGTGGTGGAACCACAGTTTATAGTAATTGTTTACTGAACAACATGAAGTCGAAGCACGAAGTATTAGGCAAAGTAGAGGTTTTCTAAAAAAAAATTGGGGGCCTAAATTTACAATGTCCCACAACAATGATGCTATGCACTGCATTTCAAGAGATGGATCCTAAGACCTGAGAAAATGTTTGCATCGATTTCAGAAGCATCACAGCTGGTAGTCGTTCCGTTGAAGCTCCACAGGACTGGAGTGCCTCAAATGAGCACAGAGATTTGGCGAGCAATCATCTTTCGAGAATGATTGCAAGAGATGCGCGCGTAGCTTCACTGACACTCGCAAAGACATTAGGCAGCTGATGGATGAGGTCTTGTGCCAACTCAGGTACTGAGACCACAAAAGGGGAGGGGCAATACGGGGAGCATGCACCTAGGTGGTGCAAAGGGACTCCGAGGAGCACCAGTACCTCTACTGGTACGAACATAACCAACAGGAGTACAATGTCATCACTCAAGCTCTTCAATGTTTCCCCAATTGTTCTGCTAATGTTTTTCAATTTTTCATGTTTTCTTGTTTTAAGTCTGTTTCTTATTTCCGGCTCACCTGTTTGAGCTCACTGTCTTTTAACTTTTACACCTAAATTGTTGGCCTACAAAACTCTTGTATACCACACAATATTAATGAAATCAAATGTGGGCTTGACCTACATTCTTTCTCAAAAAAAAATCATCTTTCGAGAATGGAAGAGTATGGGGATGAGTGTGCATGCTCTCCAGTCTTCACCGTATCAGGTAGCACCTCGATGGATGTCAAATTGTCAACCTTGCCGGTGGTACTGGAGGCAAGTGAATTGCCAAAAATACGACACGCAAACACGACGCCTTCCAGCATGACACAAGCACAGCACCCATCCTTGCATGTGCCGTTGGTCGCGCTGTGTTTGGGGATTGATTAGGCTACAGAGCACGGCACGCCATGCCTGAGTGCCGGACATGCACACGGCATGCCAAAACGGTGTGCCCAAGCGCCGAGCAAGTTCGTGACTGTATAATTTATTTTGAAAAATTATGCATCACCATAACTTGAACTCTAAAACTTGTGAATATCAATCAAGGGTACAGGCGTACAGCGTTGGACAATGTTCTTGCTTATGTCATATTTTAACTTCGTATAATTAATTTTTTTTTTCGGAATTAACAACAAAAAACACGGCAAAGACCCGATCAAGCATGTCATATCCTGTGTTCTTATATAGATGCGCCGTGCCAAGTTTCCGCATTTTTTAGCACGTACAAGGCCGTACCAGTGCCTGCACAGCACGAAACGCTTGATAAACACACGTGCAGGGCACAACACGTTTATAATTCACTATTTGGGTTCCAGCCATGTCACGTGGAGCAGGCGATTGACCGAGAAAAGGTGCCCCTGATCCGAACCAACAGATTGTGCTTCCATAAATCTGGACTATCGATCCATATCCGACGACTCAGTACAGTACCTTTGGAAAACAACAGGATTCTTAGTGGTTATGATTAGAACACTTATTGGTTAAAACAACCGGATTACAGTACCTTTGCATCCAAAATGTGAGTGTTGTGAAGTGTCGGGAAATTTTTAAAAAAATTAGATAAGAATAACCGTTTAACTTTCCCAATGTTAATAACCATTTTATGTGAGGGCAAAATTAGAAAAATTGTTGAAATTGCCATTTTAACCCTGCCGAATTGAATGTAACGACTAGTTTGTTGGTTTTTAGTCAATTTATCGTAATGCCTTTTCTATAAATACCGTCACACACAAACCATTTCACCCAAGTGACTCAACCAAAATATAATAAAGGATCCATCTTCAACTGCTATTAAGCTATTAAAGTTCTGTCATTTACGTATTCTCATTTTTCGGGTAAAGATTTTAACAGAGCATATTTGCCTTCATGCAGTGCACAAGCCACATACAATGCTATTTTGATTCTGTAGTACTTGCGCTGTATGAAGCCAAAATTACTGTTAAAATATTTACCCTGGCACGCCCAAGCATGTTGTGTCATCCCGTCCTGTGTTTCAAGTCATGCCGTGCTCAGTTTAGCCACTGTTTAGCACGCACATGCACGCCACGTCTCACGCATAACCACCTTGCGTGCTCTACTGGAGGCTAACCAGATGCAGCAACTCCTTTGCCTTCTCAAATACACCATTCTTACACAAACGATCTATAAGAGTTGTAAATCAAAATATTCGGCTCCTGCCCTTTGGGAATCATATCAAGCAACAACTCATTTGCATTCTCAAATTCACCATTCTTGCAAAGCGCATCTATAAGAGTATTATAAGTCACCACATCGGGCACCTGCCCATTGGAAATCATGTCATGCAGTAACGCCGTGGCCTTCTCCATTTCTCCTTTCTCACACAACCCATTTATAAGAGTGTTGTAAGTCACGACATCAGGTACCAACCCTTTCGAAATCATGCCATGGAACAACTCCTTCGCCTTCTCCATTTCACCTGTCTTGCACAGCCCATTTACAAGAGTCGTATAAGTCACGACATCGGGCACTAGCCCTTTCGAAATCATATCATGCAGCAACTCCTTTGCTTTCTCAATTTCACCTTTCTTGCACAGCCCATCCATAAGAGTGGTATAAGTCACGACATTGGGCACTTGCCCTTTGGAAATCATGTCATATAGCAACTCTTCTGCCTTCTCAATTTCACCATGCTTACACAGACCATCCATAAGGGTGTTGTAAGTCACCACATTGGGCAGCTGCCCTTTGAAAATCATATCATGCAGCAACTCCTTTGCCTTCTCAATTTCACCGTTCTTGCACAGCCCGTCCATAAGAGTGGTATAAGTCACAACATCAGGCTTCAGCCCTTTGGAAATCAGGTCATGCAGCAACTCCTTTGCCTTCTCAAATTCACCTTTCTTGCACAGACCATATATTAAAGAGTTGTATGTCACGACATCCGGTTCCTGCTCTTTGGAAATCATGTGATGCAACAAAGCATTTGCCTTTTCAATTTCATCTTTCTTGCATAGCCCGCCAAGAAGAGTGTTGTAAGTCACGATATCGGGCTCATGACCTTCAGAAATCATCGTCTTTAGCAGCTCTTCTGCCTTGTCCAGAGAACCCGTATTGCATAGACCATAAATCAATGAGCTGTATGTCACAGTGTTAGGTACAACCCCAGCAGAATACATCTGTCTGTACAGACCAAAGGCCTTAGTGAGTTCACCATCCTTGCAAAGTGCATCTACAACTGTGCTGTAAGTAATCACATTGGGTTCCCACTCACCACCATGTTTAACCATTTTGAAAAGTAACTGAAGGCCTAAGCGAGTATTGTTGTTGGAGCAAAGCCCCTTTATAAGAACGCTATAAGAGATCACATTTGGTATGCATCTCAGCTTAGGCATTTTGTAGAACAATATGGCTGCAGCCTCATGGATCCTATTCTCAGAACAAAGGCCCTTGAGTAATGGAGTGAAGGTTGCTGTGCTGGCTCTGAGACCCTTGCTGAGAAGCTGTCCGAGAAATGCGAAAGCTAGGCTGAGCCGATTAGTTTTAACGCAAAATTGAATCATGATCGCATAGGTATATTCATTAGGACAGATTCCTCCAGTTTGGGTTAAGAGGCTGAAGAGGGAAAAGATTGCTGGGTAAGGGTCGCTTGAGGTTTGGTTGCTAACCAAGGCAGCTAGGAGCTGGTTAAAGGAACGTATTGAGGTCGGATGGAGAGCCAACATATTGTGAAAATGGCGAAGCGCCTCTTTGGTAGAAATGGGACCCTTAAAGTGTCTCCTCTCCATCTCATCCTTCTCCAGCTTCCCCTTCCCGTTGTAATGCTGCTGCTGTGTCCTTCCAATCTTCCGAATATTGTTTACAGCACTGGTGTCACTAGGGAAATTATTTGAAGATGGTAGTGGTTTTGGATTGTTGGTGATTCTTTGGGATTGAGATTTGGAATGGGGGACTGCATAGGAGTAAAGGCAGAGACCACGACAAGAAGCCGATTTGGATGGGAATTGAGACCGAGATTGGAACAGGGAAGCCAAAGGTGAAAGTGAAGAGAAGGGGAAGAGAGACAAAGCATGCACCATCTTATAATTATTTGACTTCACTCCAGTCTCTCTAAAATAATTTTAAACAACAAGATTGAGCTTTCCTTTCTTACAAGTAACAAGTACGCCTGTCTGTTGTATATTACTGCAACAAAAAATAGTACACAATTAACACAGCTTATGAAAAATAATGCAATTTTGGTTTTTGAAAATTGTCCAATATTGTCATATTCTAGAGGAATATGGACCTTAAAAAACAGCTATTGAAGCAGCTTTATCCACCCACTAATTAAATGTAAAAAAGAATCAATATATATTGAAGTAAATTATATCCAATTTTCACAATATACAGTGTTGATGGTAATTTGAAAGACATCAACTGTCCCTGATACTGTCCAATATTGCCTTATTGCCATTATTATATGTTCCATTAAGTTAGGTACACTTAAAAGGTAAAAATCAGAAAAAGGGCGCAGCTCAATAAGACATCAATTGTCCCTGATTTGGGCTGCTTTGTTCCCATGATTGGAAGGATAACAGAGTACTTTAAATTGAATGGTTATAACCGCTTATGGATGTGCAGCGTAGATCACAAAACCAATATGCAAGGTTTACATTTCTAGCCATCAGTTCATGATAGGAAGAACTTATCCCAATCTAACTATTCCAATTCAATCGGAGTTGGCACCTTCATGGCATCAATGAACCTATGCAAATCCATTTAGGTTGTAAAAGGTAACAAAAAGATAAATTCAGCTCAACCATTGTAAAGTTGAACCACCCAATCATAATAATAGAATGCAACACACCTGAACTATGGGGTTAGAAGAGGATCCGGCAAGGCACTGATTCTTCCCTCTAGTTTTCTTCAGAGATTGCTCCACCCTCCAAACTATAGCGTATTTTCACAAGCACCTCGGGTGAATGACCCAGTTCACCACGGCTACTAATCACCGAAAGCGGAAGAGGAGAATAGAGTAGGTGGCCTATCCCAACCCAATCCGTCCGTACATAAAGAGGAAGAGATAGCGTAAGAGCGCAGAGATTTTTTGCCTCCTCGGACACCTTGGCACTTGTGTGGAGCCTGAGCCTAGTTCAAGGAAATAAATTAATTAACTAAGAAACACAGGGCTGTGGCAGTTCAAATGTGCAGGCCCCTTCTGGGCCGACTCACTTGGGCCGAAAGCAGGAAAATCGAAACAAACGGCGCACATAATTCGACAAAAGTCAGGTCCGAACCTGAGGAAACAAAACCCAACGAATCAAGAGTGCGTATTCTCTGAGATATCTCAACTTTTGCGGGACCGACATGTACGGTGCTTATTCGGGGATAGCGCAGGGGCCAGTATTAATTTTGCTTCAGATTCGTGCAGAACGTATTTGAACGGTTGATATTTTCCAAAAACACTCCAAGTTTGAGGTATGTGAGAGGATGTGAATTCGGCGAATCAAGCTATCAAGCGAACCTGTAAATTCTTTTGACGTGATTTGCAAGGAATATTTTCCTCCGACTAATTCCCGTGAAAAATGAAGAGATTTGGCGAGAATTCATTTCGGAAAAAACTGACAATATTTTATTTTCAGCGATACCCTTTGTATTTCGCTTCCTCATGTGGTCTCCACGAAGTGAAGAAGAAGCGGAGAAGAGGGTTCTAATGCAAGAGACATAGGAGTGAAGAAGAGCCTGATTAGAAGGTTCACTGATTTCCAGTGATTTCCAGCACTTCAGTGCTCTCCTCACGAAAGACCTAGGTGAAGATTAATCCACTAATTGTACTTTTTTTTTAAGAAAGCCTGATTAGATAAAAGGAACCTAGGTGAGTATTAATCTACTAATTCAATTAGATGTAATACCTAAAAAGGAACCTTGGTTTGAGTATAAAAATTGTTGTATTTGATGCCAATCAACAAGGTTATTCTCTTTAGTAGTATTGATGATAACGGCATACCTTCAAACTCTGGAAGAAAGGATGATACCAATGATTGAACATTTCAAAAAGAACAACATATTTTTTTCTGAAATATTATTGACATTTTCTGAAATAATGTAAAAAAAAAATTATTTCGTTTCCTTTAGTTGTTTTCATGTTAACCTAATTGAAGATATATAAATTTTTCTTTTCTCTGTTCTTCTTTTCCTTCAAATTAAAATGAATCTTTTGGTTGATTGTCCTTTTAATAAGGACTAAGAAAGAAATCCCAAGTTGAAAAACAACAGAAATTAGAATAAGATGCCAAAAAATTATATTTCATTTCCTTGGATTTTTTCAATTTGCATATTAATGATTTGACATATATACTTTATGATTTTCCCTTGGATCATTTAGCTATGCAAATCTAAATCTATTTTTTGTGTAATTATTTCAGTTATTAACTATTTTTTAATTCATGTCAAAGAGACATGTCAGTGCTTCTAATGATTAGTGTGCTCTCCCTAACTATTATATTCACCCTTATTTAGCGATCCTAATGCTCTAATTATAATTAAATCCTATAATCTAGATTAAGCAAATTAATGAGAGCATGACACGTCAAGAGACATGTCAGCGCTTCATAAACTTGCAAACTTTAAGCTCTCTGGTGCAAGAAAGCCTTATGTACTATATGTATATGCAATTAGTGTCTTACACTTGAAAGTTATGTTCTTTTCAAAGCTGGTAATGCCCTTGTACCAATTTCAAAATGTACCAGATTCATACTTGTAACATTTCATACTTGTACCATATCCAAATTGTACTATATTCATGCTTGTACCAGATTTTATACTGTACCAGTTAGCGCCCTTAGCAGCTTCGATCAGTTTCGAAGCAAAGAAACCAAAGAATAAGAAAGTGGGTACGTATTACTAGCCCTCTACTCTAAGTAGCTTGGACGGTTCAACTTGGCTCCCTGGCTGCTCGGCTCCACCAGCAAAGATAGAAAGTTTATTGATTGAGATTATATTGACTTTTTTCAGTTTATTGGTTGATTCCCATCATTTCTTTGGCAAACCTCTCAACTTGATTCCCATCACCAGCAAAGGATTAGTGCGCTCACCTCTGGCCCAATGCCTCCTCGTCCGATACGCTAGCCAGGGAAAAGACTATTTTCAAAGCTTTAGATAGTCACCGATTGAAAAAAGAAATATGCACAATACTTCAATTTTACCTGCTAGTACAGTCTATATGCTTGATGAGAGAAAGCTAAAGCTAAGTAACTAATTCCTGTACTGGCAGGTGATTAGAGAGTCAGGTGCTAACCAAGCAGGGGAGAGGCAACACTTTTGAGTAATTTGAATCATGTCTAAGGCACAAGGCTGAGATGGTGATACTGAAGGCAGCTAGGACCATTACTGAGCTCAGTGGGGTCTCTAGCCGTGAGCTCACTCCTGCCATTACTGTCCTCCAGCTCTGTTGAAAAAGACCGTGCAACTGGGACGAAGGCAAGAACCGCTAAAAAGAGGGTAGTAGTTTGAAGCGACAATGTTTAGAGCGTAATGGATTTTAGGATTGAGAAAAGTTTGAAGCGATAAATTCTAAAAAGAGGGTAGTAGTTTGGCATTGCAACAGGGTAGTGGCAATATCTTTTTTTTAATATACAAATGACAGTATTTTGGTAATGCAATTGTATTATGAGAATATTTTTTTTATTAGCATGTGCTTTGTTTGGCAAAGAGGGCCAAAATTGGAAAATACACTTTTATCAGGCCTATTTTTTGAAAATCTGTTCCTTTTCTAAGTACTGGTAACCATCTTTCACTTCAGTTTTGAGTATCACTTTGTATTTGTTGCTAGCAGTATGTCACTGAGTGTTATTAGCATTTTTGTTTGGTGTTTGTGTAAAGTTACTGGCCAAAATCAATATTGCTAGGGTTTCATCATGGTGGTGCTGGTTTCCTTTCTTTCGATTTGGTGTACACAGATACATGCTAATGAAGAGCCAATCAGTCAAATGAAAGCTTCATTATTATCTTTTTAACTGAAAGTATATCCAATAAGTGGTATTTAATGGTGCAAGTTTGAAATAATGTACCTAAAAAACTCATGTAGCGAGGCCTTGTCTAAGCATAAGCTAAGATTTTAATATAATAGTACAGGCTGGGAACCTCATACGGCCTCGTGTATCAATTATCGTTTTGCCTTTTAATTTAAGGAAAATTTCTTGTGTGCCCATTCCCATAAATATATCATAATATCCAATATCCCCATCAAAACTTAATTTTCTTTCTTCTATCCCCTTTTATTTAGTTTATCTTTCATTTAATTATTTTCATAATTGTAGTGACTAATTTACCCTTTTATTATTAAGACTTCATCTTTCTTCTTTCCGATTTTTCCTTCTATTCGCTCCTATGAAGTCTGCTTTCAATCATGGCGGTGATAAATACTTTATTGTTCTTTATGTGCAGTGATAAATTTTATTATTCCAATACAAGACCTTGACGAACCCATTGGCCATAAATGGCAACCCCGCTTGTAGAAGAAGGCTTATCTGTAACCTCAGTTCACCTCAAACTTTCATAACTCATGTCAATTTACTTTGAATCATAAGATAACCATGAGGTTGGATTAAGAGAATCTTTTCTCTTCTAGCGTTCCCACACTCTCCCAGTATCACAAGGCTACAAGCTAATCGCTTTGATGGCTCAAACTCAGCCCCAGCTCCTATGGAGTCTACCTCCAATTATGACGGTGATTGACCCAACTCTCAATTTTGACACAAGATAAATATCAATTTATCTTAACAGAGGATTTGAGAAAAGAAGGGAAGGTGTGATGATTGGGTTGAGATTCAGAAGAGAGTAACTGAACAAGGAGCCGAAAAGGTGCATCAGAGGATGTTCCTCTTAGCGGAGGTATGATTGAATCAAATAATTGAAAGCAAAGGTGTTTGATGGTTAGGGAAGAAGGAAAGAAGAAATAATTAAATGAAAAGGTAAATTAGTCAGTACAATTTTGAAAATAATTAAATGAAAGATAAAATAAATAAATGGGGATAGAAGAAAGAAAATTAAGTTTTGATGGGGATATTGGATATATATCATATGATATATTTATGGGGAAATTGGATATTTTGGAAGTTTGAATGGGCACACTGGAAATTTTCCCTTTAATTTAATTGTTTGATCTTTCTCTAAAGATGTAATTGATGTTAAGTAGGGCCGAGGTGAAGTACATAAAAAAGTAAAGTGATACTAAAAATTAATTAGTGATTAATAAATTATTTCAATTGGCATTTTAGTTTCTGAGAAATTTAATTTAGGGATAATTAAAAACAATTATAAAAGTGTCATTTTGACTTAAGTGAAATCATTTCCTTTCCTTATTACATGAACTTTCCGATCAAAAATTTGAGATGAATTCAACTCTTCTCTATTTTGATTCCGATCAACAAAATTCAATTGGAAATCACCTCTATTGAATTGAAATCAATTGAACTTCATGAGGATTGTGTTCCGATCAGACCCTAATGAAGACCCAAGCTTTAGTTAGAAAACAAATAAAACGCCCCGGTAAAAATTGAACCATTCTGCATCTTCAACAGAAAATCTAATACAACAGTCTAAAAATCTAAACTGGAAAGAACTAATGAAATCCTCAACTTCAACACTTTAAGCTCCCAATTGAAGTATTCACAGAACTACTTACTGCGACACTACTGTTGAATGACATTTCACATTGCAAGGTACATGCTAATAGAAAATAGCACCAATGGCAGCCAAAGTCCTATACAGAACCTATATTCAAGAATTTTGAAGAATTGCTCAACGAACCAAATTAGAGAACGAGGTGAGGAGAAGAACTACATGGCCCCAGATATGAAAATCAGTAGTGAAATTGTGATGATACTGGTAAAGGTTGTATAAAAAAAAAAAAAAAACTTGGGGGCCTAAATTTACAATGTCCCGCAACAATGATGATATGCACTACATTTTAAGACAGTATTCTAAGACCTGGGGAAAGCTTGCCTCAAGTTTCTAAGCATCACCTCAGGTAAAAATGTCCTCAAATTTCCTGTCAGTAGCACAGGAGCAGTTGCAACATTGGGATCCTGCCCTTTGAAAATCATGTCATGCAGTGTAATATCCTTACAGAGAATTATGGATATTACAAGGAATTGGCTTAATTGAGTGATCAATTTCTTTTACCTGGTTTCCGCAAAATTGATGCAATTAAACTAAATTGGGAGAATTTGGAAGAATTGAGATAGAAAGGAGACAGGGAAGAAGAAGACAATTGAGAAAAGAAGAGTAGCTTCATTAATTGCATAACTGGTCTTTACAATTGACAGCTTTTTTATACCTAATAAAATTAAAAAAAATGACATTCTATTTTAACAACTAACTAATAAAAGAGATGAATGTTTTATCACTGGTTGCTTCAATGCGGGACGTCTCAAGTGTTTCGCTGTTGCTAGGAACCACTTTAATAATTGCTGTGTCACTTATGTGATTATGTCTTTAACTCCGCTTTGCTGTGTCTCATTTACAAATGGGCCCTCTATGTCAATATTTGTAAATGTGTTTGGGCCCCAAGAACATAATTGCTCCCAGCTTCGACCCCTTTTCTCTCCTTTCCGAAGTATGTAGCTAATCATGCTCCCAGCTCCTTTGCCTTCTCAATTTCCCCCTTTTTGCAAACCTATCTATAAAAGCATCATAAGTCACGACATCAGGCTCCAGCCCTTTGGAAATCATGTCATCCAGCAACTCCTTTGCCTTCTCAATTTCACCATCCTGCCACAGGCCATCTATAAGAGAATTGTAAGTCATGAAATCGGGCTCCTGTCCTTTCGAAATCATGTTATGGAGCAACTCCTTTGCCTTCCCAATTTCACCTTTCTTGCACATCCCATCTATAAGAGTGGTATAATTCAAGATATCGGGCACTTGCTCTTTGGAAATCATGTCATGCAACAACTCCTTTGCCTTCTCAATTTCACCTTTCTTGCAGAGCCCATTTATTAAAGTGTTGTAAGTCACGACATTGGGCTCAAGCCCTTTGGAAATCATCTTATGAAGCAACTCCTCTGCCTCCTCAATTTTGCCTTTCTTACACAGCCTATCCATAAAAGTGGTATAAGTTACGACATCAGGCTCCAGTCCTTTGCAAATCATGTCATGGAATAACATCTTTGCCTTCTCAATTTCAGCTTTCTTGCACAGCCCATCTATAAGAGTGTTGTAAGTCACGACATCGGGCACCTGCCCTTTGGAAATCATGTCATCCATTAACTCCCTTGCCTTCTCAACTTTACCGTTCTTGCACAGCCCATCAATAAGAGTGTTGCAAGTCACGACATCAGGCACCTGTCCTTCGAAAATCATCTCATGCAGCAACTCCTCTGCCTTCTCAATTTCACCGAACTTGCATAGCCCATCTATAAGAGTGTTGTAAGTCACAACATCGGGCACCTGCCCTTTGGAAATCATATCATTTAGCAACTCCATTGCCTTCTTAAATTCACCTTTCTTGCACAGCCCATCCATAAAAGTGGTACGAGTCACGACATCGGGCTCCAGCCCTTTGGAAATCATGTCATGCAGCAACCCCTTGGCCTTCTCAATTTCACAGTTTTTGCACAGCCCATTTATAACAGTGTTGTAAGTCACAACATCGGGCACTTGTCCTTCGGAAATCATCTCATGCAACAACTCCTCTGCCTTCTCAAATTCACCTTTCTTGCACAGACCATCCATAAGAGTGTTGTAGGTCATGACATTGGGCACTTGCCCTTTGGAAATCATGTCATGGAGCAACTCCTCTGCCTTCTCAATTTCACCTTTCTTGCACAGTCCGCCTATAAGAGTGGTATAAGTCACGACATTGGGCTCATGACCTTCAGAAATCATAATCTGTAGCAGTTCTTCTGCCTTGTCCAGAGCACCCATATTGCATAGACCATAAATCATCGAGCTGTATGTCACAGTATTGGGTACAACCCCAGCAGAATACATCTGTCTGTACAGACCAAAGGCCTTAGTGAGTTCACCCGCTTTGCAGAGCACGTCTACAACTGTGCTGTACGTGATCACATTGGGTTCACACTCACCGCCATGTTTAACCATTTTAAAAAGCAACTGAAGGCCTAAGCAAGTATTGCCGTTGGAGCAAAGCCCCTTGATAAGAATGCTATATGAGATCACATTTGGTATACACCCCAGCTTAGGCATTTTGTACAACACTATGGCTGCAGCCTCATCGATCCTTTTCTCAGAACAAAGGCCCTTCAGGAATGGAGTGAAGGTGGCAGTGTTGGCTCTGAGACCCTCACTGAGAAGCCGTCCCAGAAATGCAAAAGCTAGGCTGAGCCGATTTGTTTGAACACAGAATTGAATCATGATCGCATAGGTATATTCATTAGGACGGATTCGTTCAGTTTGGTTTAAGAGGCCGAAGAGGGAAAAGATGGCGGGGTAAGGGCCGCTTGAGGTTTGGTTGCTAACCAAGGCAGCCAGGAGCTGGTTGAAGGGATAGATTGAGGTCGGATGGAGAGCCAACAGATTGTGAAAATGGCGATGCACCTCTTGGGTAGAAATGGGACCCACCTTACGGTGTCTCCTCTCCATCTCATTCTTCTCCAGCTCCCCCTTCCCGTTGTTATGCTGCTGCTGTGACCTCCTTCCAATCTTCCCAATAATGTTTCCAGCACCGGTGTCACTAGGGAAATTATTTGAAGATGGTAGTGGTTTTGGATTGTTGGTGATTCTTTGGGATTGAGATTTGGAATGGGGGACAGCATAGCAGTAAAGGCAGAGGCCATGGCAAGAAGCCGATTTGGATGGGAAATGAAACTGAGATTGGGACAGGGATGCTAAAGGTGAAAGTGAAGAGAAAGGGGAGAGAGACAAAGCATGCACCATCTTATTCTTATTTGACTTCACTCCAGTCTCTCTAAAATTTTAACCAACAAGATTAAGCTTTCCTTTCTTACGGGTGACAAGTACGCCTGTCTGTTTTGTATTACTGCAATAGAAAATAGTACATCATTAACACAGATTATGAACAATAATGCAATTTTGGTTACTGAAAATTGTGCAACGATAAGAGTACTACAAATTGAATGGTTATAACTGCTTATGGATGTGCAGCATAGATCACGAAACCAATATCCAAGGTTTACTTTTCCAGCCATCAGTTCATGATAGGAAGAACTCATCCAAACTATTTGTTCCAATTTAATTTGCATTGTTCTTCATGGTTTCAATTAACCGTATGCAAATCCATTCAGTAATGACATCCTTGCTAATATTGGGTCGGGCTAAATGAAAATATGAGAAGCTTTGGGTTGTAATAATGAATACAACACAATGCACCTGAACTGTGGGGCTAGAAGAGGGTCCGGCAAGGCACTGATTCTTCTCTCTAGTTTTCTCCAGAGAGTGCTCCACATTTTCACAAGCACCTCGGGTGCATGACCCTCTGAAAGGAAAAAGGAGAGGAGAGACAAATAGATTAAAGCGGTACAAAATCAACCGAAAGCGGAAGAGGAGAATAGAGGAGGAAGAGATGAGGTGGCCAATCCCAACCCAATCCGTCCGTACATAAAGAGGCTTGATAGCGGAAGAGCGGTCAGAGATGTTTACCTCCTCTGACACCTTGACACTTACGAATTCAGATATACCTTAATAGAGAATCTTTTACAATTACTGGATCTGGACCGTTCTTTTTAACTTGGAACGAATCTCAAAGCCTAATAATACTGCCCCTGTTCTAGCCCGAACTCAAAGCGGCTGGGAGTTAATCTCGAACCGTAAAGTGAAGGAAATCTTTTACAATATTGGAGAGCATACTTGTCCGGCACTTACACTATGGCTCTGGTGCGGAACTTGAGCGTAGTGAAAGGAAAGAAACTAAGAAACACGGGGCTGAGACAGTGCAATTGTGCAGGCCTCTCTTGGGCCGACTCACTTGGCCCAAATTCAGGAAATTGAAACGGACAAAATGTTTCTAATAATGTTCTTTAATTATTAGACAGGGAGGAGTCAGTCTAGAGACAAGCAGTTGCCTACTATTAGATTTTGAAAAACTGTATTGAACCTATATAAAATTGGGTTGTTATCAACTTTTGTCTGAAAATTTGCCTACTATTGACACAGCCCAACACATTTTACTGTTTTCTCAGGTCTTCTATCAGTTGGAACCAAAGGTTTAAATAGCGTTTATCGCGTCAAAACGGAACGGCTGAAAAAACGGTGCTATGGTCATATAGCGCGAAGTAGCGCGCTATAGCGGCGCTATATGGTCATAGCGTCATAGCTTTTTTGGTCCGAAAACACTATAGCGCGCTATTTAGAACATTGGTTGGAACTGATCGGTACCGGCCATTCCCAGGCCTAATGCCCAACACATTGTTTTTCTTCCTAATCTATTATTTGATCTTTATTTGAATAAAGGCAAATTAAGTTTGATGAATTGAAGATTGTTTGCACCTGCCTTTTTGCATGTACAGAAGCTAATTGAGTCAAAAATTTGCTATGCTAGCAAAGCTTGACTACAAGTTAAGTTAGATGACTTCGTTCTTTTCTCGAGAAACTAAATTATGGGGTGAATTTCTTAATTGTCAGTGTGCTCGAAAAATTCTGAAATTTCAGCTCCACTGGTTTTCTAAACAAACATTTTACCTGATCAAGTGAAGTCTTTGCATTTTCTGTTCTTCCCCTAATTTTTTTTCCTTTTTAATAAATTGTGCCTTAATGAAGGACAGTTTGATCTCATTTGAAAAAAAAAGTAAAAAGAAGTGTGGCCTGATCGTAATTGCCCAACTTTGCTGGGTTTTCTATTTTGGGAGAAAATGTACAATCAATTCAACAAACTTAATTTGCCTTTAACAAGTGTACTAGCTTGCTTGTAATTTTTTCCAATCAAAGAAGGTAGTATGTACTATCAATTCATCAAACTTAATTTGCCTTTAACAACTTAATTACGATCATCAAAGAAGGTGGTATGTACTAGCTTGCTTGTAATTTTCTCCAATGGACCCGGATTCAAGCATTTGGTGAAAATATCCGCGAGTTGATCTTCACTTTTTACGTATGGTGTTTCAATTTCTTTTACTTGAACATTTTCTCTAATAAAATGGCAATTCACTTCTATATGTTTTGTTCGCTCATGAAATACGGAATTTGAAGCTATATGTCATGCCAAATTGTTATCGCAATACATTTTCATATGTTCTTGAGTTTTAAATCCCATGTCTAATAGGAGTTGCTTGATCCATGTTAGTTCACTTGCGGTTGATGCCATGATACGATATTCAGCTTCGGTGCTTGATCGTGCTACAATATTTTGTTTCTTGCTTTTTTTTGCCATGTGACTAGATTTTTGCCTACAAATGTGCAAAAAACTGGTTGTTGATTTTCTATCGAAGCTTCCAGCCCAATCTGCATCGGGATAGCCACATATATTATTAGAATTATTATTTTTCATCCAAATACCCTTACCGGGATTATTTTTAAAAATCTCAAAATTCTATTTACCGCTTCTAAATGTAGTGTTCTTGTACCGGGCTAGTTTGATTCTGTTGTTCTGTTGCTTGATGACTTACCAGTACTGGTACTGCGGTACTTGTGAATGCTTGTTCAGTTCCCTTTTTCTTTGCTCTGTGATTTGTGCTTAATACGATACTAGTGGAAATTGCAAACTAGTACAGCACAGTGGTGCCACTGGTACCGGTTTCCTTCCTTTGTCTTGCTATGTTGTTATGCCGATTGTTGTTACTGGTAAACGGTACTAGTGGTACTCGGTGTTGCTGGCCCTGTTCTTTGTTTTGTTTGTGCCGATTTGTTAGTGGTACTTTGTACCAGGGGCTCCCTGGTTTGCTTTCGGTGTTGTTCTCTGTTGAACTTGCGTAACTTAGAGAATTAATTAAAATTTGGGCTTTCCAATTGTTGCTGGGCCATTTAATTGTGAATGCTTGTTGGGCCCTTGATTGTTTAATAAAAAGAGGCTTGGCCTCTTTTCCTAATGGGCTCGGCCTTGATTAAATTGTTGTTTTGAATTTAGACCCAAACCGAAAACCATATATATTTTATAGAATTTAGCCTAATTTTGATCGGGTTGTACAAACCCAACATTTTTTTTTAGGTTAGAACACAAAATTTAAATTTTCGTAGATTAGATTAGAAATTCGAGAATATAGAATATTTAATTAGAAAACATATTTTGGGAATTAGTTAAAATAAATTGAAGTAAAATATGGTTTAGAAAAATTAGGATTTTAATTAATTAATAAATTAAGTAGTTAGAATTTTTAAATTAAGTAATTAGAATTTTACAAATTTAGTAAATAGAATTTTTAATTAAAAAAATGATTTCTAAATAAAATATGTTGTTAATTAATAAAGGACAATTAATTAACAACAATTAATATTTTCGAATCACTACGATTACAAAATTTATTTAGTAGGATAATTAGATAATCACATATTATTTTGTACTTATAAATTAATCAACACGTATAAATCATTAAAATAAATTGTACGACTTTAAAAGCGTTAGGATAATTAAGTAACTGACGTATTTTTAATTAATTATGTACTTAGGATTTAATTTAATTGTAGCTAAATTAATTAGGAAACGCACTTTTATTATAAGTAGTTAAATTAGGATTTAAAATAATAGCCATTTTAGTTTACGTAATTTATACCTTATGTATTTTATCGTAAAAATATGTAATAACATCATTTGAGTATTTGATTAATTAGTAAAACAATTTATCTTCAAATTAAAATATAACGAATATTTAAATTACGTTAGTCTAAGTTTAAACTAAATTAGACCAAATTTCACGCTCAATTGGAACCGAGTCAAACTGATCGAAACGATTGAGCGTAATTTCAAACCGTAGTTAGTTAATTTAATTAGAACATTAGTTAAGAATAATTAAATGGGAAAAAGGGGTACGAATAATTAGTTTAGTATTTAATTAATTTACGTTCGAATTACAAGTTAGCCGACCTATTCAAAGTCCGATCCGTGGACCGATTTCGCTGACGCTCGTACAAGAGCAGACGAGGATTACACGGAGTACGATGATTATTAGCGTGCGTGCTTTCAGCCTTCTATTCTATGTGTGGGATATCTGCTTTATTTTTTCGTGGCGTACTCTTACTAGTCGACCACTTAACCTGTCATCCGTACTTTAATTTTCGTAGTTGCATTAGAGTATATTTAATCATTTCTGAACTGTAATTTAAAGATTTGCATAACCCCTTTCTAAATTGAAAATTTATTGCTTTCTTAGGAGTAGTGTAAATTAATTTAATAATATATTAGGATACTAGTTGCCCTCTTCTTGTAGAGGACAACATATTATCGTAGTTAGGCATGTGCATTGGTGAGAGTGAGATAGAAGACCGAATGACTGCTTTCCGTCCTCGTAGAGTGGGCTGCAAGGCGGTTCGCGGTCATTGGGCTGAGGGATCACTTGATCCCTTAGAGGTCTTATTAGGAATATTATATTATTATATGCATTGAGTTGGTAGTATATGCTTTTCGATCATTTTACATTTTGTGCGGACCGATCTCGAGTCCGGAGACGATTCGGGAGTTATCTCCCCTACATTAGGAGCTACAGGCCTAGTACGACTGCCGAGGATGCGGTGGCAGATTTTATTTTTATTGTTATGGTTATGGGCCGATCACGAGCCCTTGTCCCATTGGTCTGGCCGGACGGTGGAGTTCCGTCGTCTGCTCATGAGGAGACGGATTGACTTATTCTTACGCTCTGCTTGTAGTTTTATCCTATTTTAAATGTTTGGATGAAGAATCGTCTTAGAGTAAGGAAAATACACGAATTTAGGTATAACCATCGGCTAGCGTGCACCAGCCTATGGGTTGAAGTCTTTGGGGCAATGCTCAATGCTCTTAGGCATCGGGTATCGTTGCACCCCCGATCGCAGTCCTTGTGTTATATCAGTTTGGAAATATCAATTCAAATTGGCACGGCACGGGGTGATAAAATTATCTGTATTATTACTATATTAATTTGTACACACAGTACCTATTGTACTGGACTCCGATTGATTATAATATTTATTTTCCTTGTATTTTATTTTGGAAAATTTCATCATTTTGGCATAATAGGACAAACATATCATGTCATCTACTATATGTATATTTTTCTTTTGTAGTACTATGATAGGTTTTAATTTCTGCAACATATGCATTAAAAGTGAACAATTGCCGACTTTACGTAGATTTCAAATTAAAATGTGCTTTGATTTAGAGGATTCCTGAAGGGATAATATTGGGTCACATACTGGACGCTCATTCGCTTATCCACCTTTTTGGATGTGGGATTTCAGGTACAGGGTCTGACGGTCCGCAGCAGGAGATGTCAGGAGTTTTTCCCGAGGACCATGCCGTTTGATATAGTGTTTAGGATACTTTGTTTAGGATTTTGCGAGTCCGCTGTTTTTGTTATACACATTGGACTCGATAGATTATGTACCTTTTTTATTAGATTATGTATATTTGATCCGGTGGGGATTTGTATGGATGATATTATGTATATATTATGTTATGTTTATTTTATATTTATGACTTTGGCTTGATTACTTTATATTCGCTTCCGCTGTGATTGTTTATTTTATTATATAGTTTTGTGTGTCTTTCTAATTATTAGACACGAGGCGGGAATTGATTACACCTTAATCCGGAAATTCTGATTTGGAGTGTGACAAAATCTTACAAATATATATAAGTCTAGACTTAATATTTAATACCAGAGACCTGATTATTAAAATCTAAGATAGATAACTGTCTACTCCTACTCCTGATGACTTTAAAACAACCAATACAAGTTTGATACATCACCAATTTGTACAAGATTGTAGAAATCACATGTGGACCGATCTTAAAGGGTATTTTTAGAATTAGCTAGAAACATAAATTTCATATTAATAATTTCTTCGTTAGATGTGTACCTTGTATTAGAAAATTGTTACTTGTAGATTTGTTTATGCATGCAGTACTGATAACAAGCAAATTATTTTTGACTACTATACCTAAATATCACATCTGATCGAATCTTAAGTAATCTTATCTGAATATTATATTCAAGTATTCAACACCCAAATTTGTCCGTATATCTGTTTTATTCATATCAATGTTGTTAATTCTACTCCAGAATTCAGGAAAGAAGTATTGGACTTTGCTAAGATGTTTGCCTCCTTTTTTTCAGAAAAGAGTTGTACGATTGATAGCGATGGTTTAGAATTTCATTTATGCTTCTGAATTTAGCACTGCCCTGCCCTTGATGTGTCGTACAGCATTATACAGTCGTACATTATAAGTTTATAACTTAAAACCTCTATGTAAAGAAGGGGGTGCAGAGGTTGTAACTCACCTTAATTATCACATTATAAGTGTCAGTCTGGAGTGGAATTACAACTTAGAAGCGATTTCTTAACAGCTGAAATGGAGAAAAAGGAATTGCAAGTTGAGATCCCCTCTGTTTTGAAGCAATCTTCATGCCAGAATATCAGGGGCTTTGATTGCGTCGATTGTGAAAACGGAAACAATCTTAATCCTTTAGGATTCTGATAAAGTAAGAAAGTTAGTCGGTTTCTCATTTCGTTAATTATTCTGTTTAACTGTCCTCTGTTTCACAAACTTTTTCAACTCTGCTCTAGTTCTCATAATCCAACCTTCAAAGTGGAATTGCATGTAATCCATCCTTCATAGGATAATTTTCAGGGTGCCATGGTGCTTGTGCCTTCGACTCTTGATTGCATATGCAAACAACAAATTACTACAATCAATTTACACAAATTTAATTCATATCAACTTATCAAATTTCACGTTCCCATTTTTGTTTCTTATGAAACTTTCACTTTTTATTCATTAGGAATCAAACGAAGAATCAGTTGCAAGCTCAGAAAACACAAAATCAGACAGAGAAGGTATAGTGATAGGCATACCTTCTATGACTTCACTATCCTCTCTCTCTCTAAGCCTACCATCCTCTCCTTCAGGGCTTCACATCGGACAGACAAAGCTGGTGGTACACCAGGAGAAATGCAAGAATACCAACCAAAACAATTCCTTAAACCTGAACCCGCAACTTGCCAGACAAAAACAGTACCGCTCTCAACCGATCCTTGTGGCGGAGAGAACAGGGAGAAAGTTGGTACATAGTGAAACTGTGAGAGATAGTCGGTTCGACCCATTTAAGACTTGGTCGGGTAAACTCGAGAGGCAAATCTCTAATTTGAGAGGGATGCCCACTGAAGAGGAGGATTTGGAGGCTGGCGAGACAAAGAGACATGAAAGTGAGGAGACTCCTGGTGTCGATCGGTACTTTGACGCGCTTGAAGGTCCTGAATTGGATACTTTGAGGGTATGATATACAATTCTTAGTAATCAATCGTTTTATTTGTGCTAAATATATGGTGAATCGGTGCCTTATTAGTCGGAAATTAATTGTTATAGAGGCATATGAGTTCTTTGTGGTTATTCAAGTAATATCACCATAAGCTAGTCAGGAGTTACAACAGGTGGTCAAAGAGAACTCTTCAAATTAGTTGCTTGAAAGTTGAAACTCTTGAAAATTAATGGACTCCATGACTAGGAAGAAAAAAATAATATTTAGCCTAGGATGAAGTCATAGTCACAGAAATTTCCTGAGAGCCACTGTGCAGAACCAAATATACATTTGGATTGGTGGCCATGAATATATGGTTCATAAAACATTTTCAAATATGAGAAATGGCAGTGTTATCTTATCTCTTGATTTTTTAGACTACGTCTCTAACATTTTTTATTTTATGGATCTAATGGCATGTTAATCATACAATAATATAATATTGCAGGCTACAAGGTGTCCGTTCTGCCAGAGGATGAAAATGGCCATTTCTTCTGCGTTTTCCGGTAAATGCTTTTGGGATGTGCCTAGGTGTCAGCAGCCAAGCAATCGTTTGGAAGACACTCAACACATCGCCTGTAATGAGCTTCCTCCACATCAGCCTGATGCCAAATCTAATCTTATGGTGGGCCTCGCTGGTGCTGATGGTGTTTGTGTCATTCCTGTACCTGTTGAAAATTGTGTTTTATTTCGAGGCGGTCAAGAGGGAATACCACCACCCGGTGCGGGCAAACTTCTTCTTTGCTCCGTGGATTGCATGTTTGTTCTTGTCGCTGGGCGTCCCCCCTTCTATTGCGGCGAATCTGCAGCCAATTATATGGTACGTGTGTACGTACATGTATCTTTTATTCAAGGGAAATATTTCTAACTTAATATTTTGACTTTTCCTTGTTTAATAATATCAGGTACATTTTAATGGCTCCATTGTTTTTATTTGAATTAAAAATCTAGGCCAGTGGATGTCGGGCGGCCAACGTAGACTCTCCAAAGTCGCTAACCCTTCAAACCACTTGTCAATCATCGGCAACTTCATTGGTGCCTTGTTAGGTGCCAACATGGGTCTTAAAGAGGGGCCCATATTCTTTTTTGCTGTGGGGTTGGCTCATTACATGGTGCTATTCGTCACTTTGTATCAGAGACTTTCAACCAATGCGACTCTTCCGAAAGAATTGCATCCAGTGTTTTTCCTCTTTGTTGGTCCACCTAGTGTCGCTTGCATGGCTTGGGCCAAGATCCAAGGAGATTTTGATCATGGTGCCAAAATCCTATATTTCATTGCCTTGTTTCTTTATATGTCACTGGTAAGTTTTGAAATCTTCCTGATTTATCAGTAACTAAAAGGAAGCACATGTTGATATAAAGTATATTACTAATGCTGCTTTTTTCTCTTGATTTTGTGAAAACGTTTCCAGGCAGTCAGAGTTAATTTCTTCAGAGGATTCAGGTACCAAACCATTAATCATGCTTTCTTTTTGAAATAATCTTATCATAAATTTGAAAAAAAAAAAAAAAAACATTCCCTAATGTTTATCTCTTTTAACTAACAGGTTCTCACTTGCATGGTGGGCTTAACATTTCCTGACAGGAGCTTCGATCGCTACAATCAAATACACAATGGCTGTCACAAATATATTTACTCGATCCCTCTCTTTGCCTTTGTGCTATCTCGACCTTGACTATATCAACACTCCTTGTGTATACAATTATTCATGCATTTGTTTTGCGGGATCTGTTTCCAAATGATATCTCCATTGCCATTATAAAGAAAAAACGAAGTTCAGCAAAATGCTGGCTCATTTCAGATCATCCAGTTCAGATCGAAAAGATTTTGATTCTTCTATTTCCAAAGGCTTGGAAATCTAAATTCCAATCCCTCAAAAGAACTTCGAGTTTTGATTGTGCTTGAAAAATTTAATCTCAGCATGGAGGAGTGAGGATCTTAAAAGAGTTTGTGCTCTGTACTGGTACTATACAGATTCTTGAAGGCACTTTT